>OX463845.1:0-428916 GCA_949825065.1 Odontocerum albicorne | reverse complement strand
ATATATATATATATATATATGTGATTTTTTGTTTGGTTTTAGCGAAGGGTTATATATGTTTATTTTAGGTTTTCAGTTACTTCGCGAACTGTAAATATTGGATTCTGACATCAGATCTACCTGGAGATCCCTCAGCAGCTTCCTTACAGCATTTTTTTTTTTTTTTTTTTTTTTTTTTTTTTTTTTTTTTTTTTTATTTTTTGGCTTGGATGACTCTTTAGTAACATAGTTCTCTGTTTTGGATGTACAGGAGACGGTATCTATTTAAAAAATATCCGGCTTGTATAACAAACAATGATGAGGTATTGACAGAATAAAGAGGTTTCCTCAACATCTGTTAAAAATCTTACTATTGTTCGTCAACAAATGGCATAAAGACTAAACACCATCTGGTCTGCACTAAGAATAAAAACATTTAAATGATGTATAGAGATGAATCTATGGTATAATGAGGAATGTTGCCTAGGCATAAAGTGAGCACTTAACTCAGCCTTCAAAGGTGGTCATAAGCCCACAAAATACCAATTTAAATAGATACCGTCTCCTGTACATCCAAAACAGAGAACTATGTTACTAAAGAGTCATCCAAGCCAAAAAAAAAAAAAAAAAAAAAAAAAAAAAAAAAAAAAAAAAAAAAAAAAAAAAAAAAAATGCTGTAAGGAAGCTGCTGAGGGATCTCCAGGTAGATCTGATGTCAGAATCCAATATTTACAGTTCGCGAAGTAACTGAAAACCTAAAATAAACATATATATATATATATATATATATATATATATATATTATATATATATATATATATATATATATATATATATATATATATATATATATATATATATATATATATATATATATATATATATATATATTTTTTTTTTTTTTTTTTTTTTGTTTAGTTTTTCTCAAATATTGTGTTCATACACCACGTTAAAGATATGGTGATGATAACATACTTATAATAATTATGAAATAAAAGGTGGTTGATCATAAGAAATTACTTTAACCCTTCCTGTCCTGTGATGTGTGACTAGTACACGTTGCTTTTAAACACCTTTAATATCTCTATAATAAATACTGGATTCAGATTTTAGGCATTCCTTCGTAATACGTTTACGCATTGAATGAAAAAAATAATATTAATAATAATTAGCACTTATCGGCCACATCAAAGATATTTTGTGAAAATCGGGAATAAATTCACCAATACAATCAAACGTTTGCCAGTGTGTGGCGTAGGTATATTCATTCTAAACAACCGCTATGGGTGAGGAAGCGACGCTATTCACGTCTCACTCTCACTCTACTTCGGTATATGGGAACGTAAGAATAGAATCTCAGTTCGGTCGCTTCTTTCGCTTCAATAGCTCGCGTGCTTTCGTTTGAGGTGGTCGCTTCGCCCGTTTTGTGAACGTCTCCCGATGTTTTTAGCAATTAAATTTCAATTATTATCACTTTTGACTTCAAATTGAATTAATTTAAGCGATTGGCTATGAATATTCTTATTTTTTCGATTTTAAATCGCTCATTTTTACATATGTATTGATGTGTATTGAATACACAGCACCGGAACGCGCGGATTTTTTTAGCACAGGAAGGGAAAGGTTAAAGCAATAAATCCGCCAGATGTATTTGCATGAAAGTGTTGTGACTAGCGACATGTTAGCTCAATTAGTTTCAAGACCAGATCTCCCGACCACACCTTTCAACAAAACCGTATCATCGATATCAATATGAATTGCAGAGTACCATACGAGATCGAGGGGTTCATACTCGAGTCACGCCACTGCTCACACTCACACTGCTAAGGAAAATCTATGAACCCCCGCGACACATCTAAAAACATATTTCATTATTTGACAAGTAACATATTACAATATATTATACTCGTATACCGAAACGCTGTTTAGGTTTTAAAAACATCACAGCAAAAGGTAAATCTTGAAAAATTTCCACGAGTGGTGAAAATCACGAGTCGTTGCGAGGTGTTTAGTGTTAACAGAGAAAACAAACTATCACTTGTGTGCCAGTTCACCATCTCTGTCTTGCTAATTAACGCAAATGTGAGTTCATGTTTAAACTTGTTTGTTTATTTGCGAAAATATATAATGTTGTGAATAAAGCATCCTTATGGCTATACGACATACTCCGTGACCATCATGGCTAGTTGGTAAGACACCTGACATCAGACCCAGAGGTTGCGAGTTCGATTCCCGTTTGTACCCATTTTTCTAAAAATGTTATAAGTCTGGTTTTTCCCTTCAGGCCTCTTTAACATATTTATGGTTGGTTGTAAGAGATTGTTATGTGACAGTAAACCCGTAAGTTGTAGTGTACGAGTATGTAACGAAAGCGTAATATGATACGATACTATGGAATAATCGATTAAAACTGAATTGTTTTATTTTCATAATATATATGGAAACACTTAAAGACAACCTTTTTCGAAGGTCTTATCAAAATGCAGTTTATCATTGCAAATGTTGGCAACAATATCGATCGTGAAGAGGCAATAACACTTGAACACTAGCTCAAAACGTGTGATTATATAACCAGACGCAACTCTTTTACAAGACTGACAACTTGAAAAAAAATTGGGGCCATCAGTGATCGAATCGGAAACCCCAGGGTGGAAGTTATCGATTATGCCACGGAGGTCGTCGTTGTTTAATATATTCATTATTAATGAACAAAACAAAAACAATAAAGTCTACAAATAAACACATACTTATTGAAAAATCAATTACATGCATCTCTAGTTTTTAAAAGGTCAAGGCTCAACTATATGGACCGCCCGTACCAGACACACTCAACAAGGGATGGGGGCTAGTCCCGGAGCATTCCAGTAGGCTCTCGGCCTCTAGGGTTTGATCCTAGTCGATAGCTATACCAAAAAAACTGGTCTCTTGACATATGTCCGGAAAGTACAGTTCAAAAGGCAAATGGCACTGTCAAAAATAATAACTGATCGATTATCCTACATTGAAACTCCCTGGGTTCTTGGCGTCTAGAAAAAAGTGTTTATTGGATATGCTGACATGGGGCGCTGGGCGTAGTTCTTCGCCTAAATCAGAGGGACCAATCTGAAGTTTCATCAGCACATTGTCTATGATAAACGAGTGGTCTGACTTCTAAGGACTTGAACTTGCATACGTTCTTAATAGCTATTTGGTTGACTAGTATGTGGATACAGCCAACTCAATGCATACACCCCTCGCAGACATCAAAGATCTGGGTATCTTGTTCCACAACAATCTCACATTTGATCCACATATGTTATACGAGTAGAACTTATGTGCAATTCAGCTTCCAAATCTCTAGGATTTGTGATGAGAATCTTTAAGTCGTTTTAAAGCCAAACGATGGTCAAAACGCTATTTAATTCATTGGTTCGTAGCAAACTAGAAAACAATGCTTGCATTTGGAGTCCGCTGAGGGTACAGAGTTCACTCGTGGACGAGAAGATACAGAAAAAATATCTATGATATCTCTACATGAGTGAGTTTGGTGTCTATCCATGGCTTTATCCTACTCAGTTTCTGCTGAACATGCTCGGGTATAACTCCTTGAGCGTAAGAAGAAATCTTTGTCTCGTGGTATAACATACGTTGTCAGACTCATTCGAGGAGTTGTGAGCTGTCCAGCATTACTTGAAAGGTTGATGTTAAATGTTCCCAAGAATTAAACTAAACTGTGCCGGAAAAAACTGTCTTCACAAATTAATATCTTCAAAATGTTTGTCTACGTTTTATTTTTAATCTGAGAAAGTACGATCGCATCACTCACATCAGAAGAGCTGAACTGGTTGTACGTGAGGTACTCGTATATACGCGAGATTCACATAATGTGTCAAACTGTCCCGCCGACCCCTCTTATCTTACCGAAGATATTCAGCCTCTTTCCGATCACGGAATTGCGTTACGCTCAAAGATTGTTAATTGATCTTACCAGTTCACCGCTCTTTTTTTACGTCGTCCTTTACAGTCCATGCAGTGAGACTCTGGAACCAGTTACAAAGTAATGTTATACTAGCTCCGTCTTTGGCATACTTTAAAAAGTGACAGAAAAAAATCTTAATATCAAGTCAGTAATATAACCAACGGCAGCTGGTCCCGAAGTACGCTGGTGCGCTGAGCACCAACGCACCTCGAGACGCTGAGCGAATATGAAATATCGCTGTCTCACGGTTTACTGTACGTCTCTGTCTGCCTTATATGAATTAGCGTTTCCGTCCGGTGCGTATTAGAGATCGATCCGGTAGTATTGGCAAACTTGGCCGGACAATTTGAAAGGAATATTTTTTTAACTTTTATTTAACATTTTTTTTTATTTTCACTTAAAAAAAATAACATTTTTGGAAGTCATGTTTGCGAATATACAATTTAATTATTGTGAATTATTTCTCCGGTTCAGCGCACCAACGCACCTCTAGACCGGCCGCCGCTAAATATAAAGCGTTTAATTCCTAATTTTTCTTTCGTCTTCACCATCCCTTCCTTTTTCTTTGATTGATGATATCTCACTTTTAATATGTACTCGTATAATATATTGTTCATGAATTCTGTAAATATGAATAATAATTTTAATATTTATTGTGACCATGTAACTACCTTTATTTATTTTGTCTGGTTGGTTGGAAATGATTGTCACCCGGCAATACGCCCATCAAAATGTTTTTTTACAATGAAGCATTAAATAAATAAATTATCGAAAATTCGAATCATTAAGTCACTTTTAAAGATGTTAATATATATTTTTAAATGTCTTAACTATTTTTTTAATTGAATATTCAAATGTAATTGGACAAAGTCTGTATTGTGAATTAAAATGTAATTGGACAAAGCCTGTATTGTGAATTAAAATGTAATTGGACAAAGTCTGTATTGTGAATTAAAATGCAATTGGACAAAGTCTGTATTGTGAATTAAAATGCAATTGGACAAAGCCTGTATTGTGAATTCAAATGTAATTGGACAAAGCCTGTATTGTGAATTAAAACAAATAAATAAAACTCCCAGAAATACACCAAGTACAGATTTCAAAGGACACTGATTATTCCTGGTAGGGGGGGGAGGGTTGTGGGCAACGTTCCCTCTAAGATGTGTGCGTGTACGGCCGCACATCTGTTAAAAATTGTCAGCACACATGTTTTCCATTTTCCGCACACATCTTAAAGAAACGAACTTGTAACCATATCTTGTTTTGCGCAATTATATATTATATGATGGGTTCTCAGGTTCCTTTCTTTGAGATGTGTGCAGAACATGGAAACACTATGTTATATGCCTACTCGTATTATGTTACGTATTTCGAATAAAGACTTCATGAATTATGTTATCCCTTGATGAATGGTTTTCGTGTAATTTTATTGGTGTTTTAATTTTTTTGCTTGTATACAAATTTTTTTTATACAATATATAACCTACATATTTGAAAAATGTTATTTATGATTTCGTGGTACATTATGTTGACTACTTAGTTTTATATATGGATATTTGCGCACTTCCCTCTTTTGTTCTTGCACATATAAGTTGAAGGGCAGCACACACAACGAACAAATTAGGGGCAACGTTGGTTGTGAGTGGAGGGTGGAGGGAGGCAGGAAACAATTTCGGCAAGCGGTAGCCTTGGGAACGCCTATGTTCACCAGGTGTTCATCCCAATGGACTGACTGATATATCCAGTCTCTAATTTTTCCAATTTATTTCCGTAATTTTCAATAAGCAATAAATCGGCTTCGTCGATAGAAAATATGTGATTTTGTCGGCGACAATTATGAGCCGATATGATGTGGATTTGCGTTCACAAACTCCTCCTTCAAAGGACCCTCCTGCCTTTTCAGCACATTGAAGTCAAGACAAGTCTGGTAAGAGTAAAAAACGTTTCTATTGATAAAACTTTGCCTCCCCTTCTGTCGACCAATCTGGAAGACTGGAACACATCAACAAAAGACAGATCACTGATAATAGTTTGAATGATAATGTGTTATTTTACATAAAGTCACTAACCAAGTGATGAATATCTCGTTCGGAGTCTCGGTCCAATGGTAGGACGCCTTACTCCTTCATCGGATAATTTCTGACTGATATGATATTTAATTGGATATTTTGGTTCCTGTTTTAGGAGACGGGGAGGGATAGTTTTATGTAATTTGTTTGATGAATGATTATGAGAAATAATAAGACGTTAAATACTTGTATACATGTGATGTTATATAAATGATATTACATACGAATATACATATATTTGTGGATGTGCGATGTCACACACGCTTATATATATTAGATGGGTGGTGAGAAAGAAATGGAGGTGAGATGATGGTGAGTAAATCATAGGATGTTGTATATAAATATGGGTATTTGGGGAGACGTGTGTGACTTTTAAAAATATATTAATACATAAATATGGGAAATACGCGATTGACTATGGTGGGAGGCTGTCGTCTGCCGCTTGAGGAGTCGGTGTCGGTGTATAAATAGGTGTAGAAAATGGTGTAGAGAAAGGTGTAGAAAATGGTGTAGAAAATGGTGTAGAAGACGGGGGGGTATTCAGAGTGACGGGGTCATTTGCAGTTGGGGGGGCGTTTGCGGGTGGGCGGGTGCGGAGAATAGATTTTGGACGTGGGTGCTTGTAGTTGGTGTTCGCGTTGTAGTTTCCGAGATTTTGTATGACGGGGTTGGGATGTCTTGATATTGAACTGTAAAACCTTTCGGCCAGAGCGCGCATGTGATCGGGGATAGTTTCAAGTGCGGTGTCCGCGTGTAGTCTAGAGTTACGAACTATGTAGGGCGCGTTTAATATCATGCGGAGGGCTTTGTTTTGGACGATTTGAATGTGATTTATCGTGGTTACCGGCGCGTAGCCCCATACCGGAAGGGCGTATGTCAATTGTGGTCTGATGATCGATTTATAAAGATGGAGTTTAGTGCGCGGACTTAATTTACTGAATTTACCGACCAATGGGAATAATGATTTTAAAGTTCCGAGAGCTTTTGCTTTTACAATGAGGGCGTGTTTGCGCCACGTGAGTCTACTGTCTAAGGTGAGGCCTAAGTATTTCACGTGGTCGGTCCATGGGACGCTCTGGCCGAAGAGTTTTAAAGTTCTGACGGGTTCGATGTATTTGCGTGAGAAGCGGACTGCTGTGCTTTTGGAGGGATTAATTTTGATCTTCCATTCTGTGCACCATTGCTCCAGAATGGGAATGAAGTCTTGCAGTCGGTTGTGGGAGTCGGACTCGTATTTGGATGATGAGAGGAATGCTGTGTCGTCGGCGTATTGCGCGGTGATACAGTGTGCGTTAGAAAATTGGGGCATATCGCTCGTATATATATTGTACAGGATGGGGGACAGGAGTGCACCTTGGGGCACACCTGCCAGAATGGGGCGCGGGGAGGAGTTTATTCCGTCTATTTTGACGGAGAAGGAGCGATTTTCTAGAAAGGAGGCGATGATTTGCACTAGTCTAAGTGGAATACCCGTCTTGTGTAGCTTGTATACGAGTCCGTTGTGCCAGACGGTGTCGAAGGCTTTGGCCACGTCTAGCGAAAGGAGGGTCGTGAGCCCTTTGGCTCTGAAGGATTTGATAATTTGCTCTACAACGCGAAGAAGTTGATGGTTGGTCGAGTGCATCGGCATAAATCCGTGTTGCGATTCTGGAATGACGTTGCGCGCGTATATTTCAGTCGAGAGACGGTCGAGGATTAATCTCTCGAGCACTTTACCTAGGGTGGAGAGCAGACTGATCGGTCTGTGATTTTCGGGGATGGCGTGGCTTTTGCCCGGTTTGGGGAACATAATGACATCGGCGTTTTTGAACGGGGTCGGGAAGAATTTGTGTCGAAGGCAGGCGTTGAAGATGGCTGTAATGGTGCAGATGGCTTTTTTAGGGAGTTTTTTGAGAGTGAAATTGTTGATTTTATCGGGGCCGGGGGCTTTTTTATTGATTAGATTTTTTATGATTGTTTGAATTTCTCGCGGTGAGAAGAAGTCTGAGGTGGGGGGGGTTTGTTCGTTGAGTATGTTGACAACTGCATTGTCGACCATTGCTGTGTGAGTGGGGTCTGAGAGATCTGTATTTGGCGAGAAGATATTCGCTAGAGAGTCGGCGAAGGTCTCTGCGCGGTCGCGAGCAGAGAAGACGGTGCCGTTTGGCCCTTGGAGAGAGCTGGGGCGGGGGGGCGTATTTCGGAGGCAACGTGTGAGTTTCCATTTGAGTCCTTCGTTGTATTCGAGGGACTCGACGAAGTCAGACCATTTATCGTTTCGGATCTGTTGTAAGTGGAATTTTATTTTTTTTACTAATCTGTTATATTCTGCTTTATACGAGGGGACAGCTGTGCGTTGCCACAGCTTTCGGATTTTATTTTTCTCCACAATCAGCGTTTCGATGTGTGGAGGAAGGGGGAGTTCGGGTTTGTCGGCGGGTCTCACTTTTGAAGCGGACGTGAGAGCGGATTTTATGGTGGTTGTGAAGTCGTATATAGCAGTATCGATGGAATTCGTGTCTGGAAAAGTTGTTGGAATTTTAATGCAGTTGTCTACGTAGGTGGCGAAGTCACCCCACGAGGTGATGTGCCGCGGTGGGGGTGAGGGTGAGAAGGGCGGAAAACCATCCGTCAAGTGAAGTAGTACCGGGTAGTGGTCGGATTGAAGCTGGTGGACAGTCGTGAGATCTGTTTGATAGGGGATGTCATTATGCACGATGATGTCGATGACGTCAGGGCGATGGTTGGGGTTTAGTGGATAGAGTGTGGGGGACGTAGGTCCGACCACGAAGTATCTCTTACGAGAAGAGATTTCGTCGAGCGTTTTGCCGTGCGCGTTGGGAGTGTGGCTGTACCAGAAGGGGTGTTTGGCGTTGAGATCTCCTGCTATGATGGTGGGGATGTTATCGGCAAAGAATGAGTCCAGTTCGGTCTCGACAAGTGGGGAAGATGGGGAGAGATATGTTGCGCACAGTTTGAGGGGGCCGTGATTGGTAGTGTTTACTATGACGCATGAAGCTTCTAAGTTATCGGTGATAGGGGAGGAGATGCGGCAGTGGTCTATGGTGCTTTTTATGAGAATCGCAGTGCCGCCCTTTCGGGCGGTAAGGCGGTCGTCTCTGTAGCAAAAGTAGTTCTTGATGCTGTAACGGTAGCTCGGTTTGAGGTGTGACTCCGTTATCAGCATCACGTCCAGGTTGTGCTCGAGAAGGAAATCCTCGATCTCGTTTTTGTGCGTTCTGAGGGAACCGTTTGCATTCCAGAACGCGGCGGATATATGGGAAGGTTTAAATGTGCGAGCCATTTTCTTGGATGATATTGAGGAAATTTATGGCTTCGGTGATGGCTGATCTAATATTATTTATAATAAAGTCGCGATTTTGGGTTGAGGAGGGTGGTGAGTGTGTTTGAGGTATGAATGAAGATAACAGGGGGCGCGGGGTTGCAATGTTGGCGTATGAAACGCTTGAAGTGACTGGTCTCGATGCACTCGAGGGGGCGAAGGTACGATGAGTGGTGGTATTGTTTGCGGGGGGGGCGGAGGGTGGTGTAGGTTGGTAGGGGCTGCGTTTAGGGAAGCGCGGGCAGCCTCTGTAGTTGGCCGTGTGTGGGCCGCCACAGTTACAGCAAGTGGCTGGAGTGTCGATGGGCTTCCTGCATTCGGAAGTATGGTGCGCTCTGCCACATTTCACGCATGTGGCAGGAGCGTGGCAGTTGCAGGCTGAATGGGCAAATCCTTGGCAACGATGGCATTGCCCCATTCCTTTACGTTTATGGAGTTCCTCCACCGTGACTCGAATATCGAGGACACCGCGGAGTTCGGTGAAGATCCTTTTGCCGGCTGGATCTCTGGTTAGTTTGGCTATAACCATTGGCAGTTCTACTCTGTTCCGGTTTTTCATCCGGTAGATATTTAATACTGGATACTCCAGTGATTTGAGTTCCTCCGCGATGTCTTCGACGCTAATGGAGGTAGGAATTCCGCGTATGACGGCTAACAGTGGTTTCTCGTTTTCGAGGTGGAATGAGTGGTAGGGGATGGCGAGGGAGTCTGTTATGTGGACGAGGGCGCGGTAGGCTTCGACGGTTTCCGTCGAGATTTTTAAGTCTCCGTTTGGCATGACCTTGGAGGAGAATGCGATCTTCTGAGACCTGAGTTGTGTTCTCAGGTCTCCATATCGGTCCGTTTTGTGGAGGATAATAGGGGGAATGCGGTCCCTTCTGATCGGGAGTAGGGTCGGTGTGATTTCTGGTAATGATGGTTCGGGGAGTGTGGGAAGGGGAGGACTGGGTGGACCTCTCATTCTCTTGTTTATCGGAGTCACGATGGGCTGAGGGTTTACCGGGGGGTGGGCGGGGGGGGGACTTTCAGGGGATTTGAGAGTCCGTTTGCGGCTGGTGGTGGCTGTTTGCCATTCCATATCCGGAACATCCGGGGTGGAAGGTTCTGGCGGGGGGGGTGGGACATTGGGAGTGGGGGTGAGGTTTTGTGATGTTGTCGGGACTGACGGAGCAGGCGAGGCGGTGGGTGGGTCCGCTGGCTGATTCTTTAGGATGAGTTCGAGATGTCCTTTGCGGCAGAGATCTCGGAAAAGCCTTCCCAATTTCAGAGTCACTTCCCTTGAGATTGACTCTGACTGGATAAAGTCAATAGCCTCCTTGAACGAGATGTTCGGTTCAGGGGATTGCGAGCGGTCAGGTGACTTGGCGCGGGCGGTAGGCGGCGTGGTTTCGAGGATGGGCGTCAGCGTCTCCTTTTTCCGAGGAGTAGACGTTCGGCTTGGGGGGGGGCATGGCGAGGGTGGTGGACGGCGAGGTGCGGGCACTGGAGTGGACGAGCGTGACTCCTTTACGATAATGGTACGAGGAGTTTTGATAATAAAGTCCGACTTAGTGGGCTTCATTTTTCCTTTTTAGTTATATTTTAATTATATTTGACGAGGGGGAGATATGGGTTGTACGGGTGCGGTCGAAACAATAACAATAACAATGATAATAATAAAGAAAAGAAAATAATAAATGATAAATGACGCAAAAGTGGGTGAGAAAATGATGAAAATGAGTGGGTGAAAGTGCAGACGGGATGGGAAGAGCCGTCGACCTTATCCAGGTCTTCAACCCCGCCCGAGGAAGTGGAAGTGTGAGAAAGGACAATATCAGTCAGTAGCTTACCAAAATGAAGTAGCGGGCGGCTGTCATCGACCGGCACTCAGAACGGATATGTCACTCGAATATGATTAGTGGAGGCCAACTCCATAAACGCGTGAAGTACCGAATACCGAGTAACGAGCTGGACAATGGCGGTGGGCGTGCGTGGCGGTGTCAGTGAGTGAAACTTATGCGCGAGATAGATGCGCGATCACAAACTTGGTAGAACTGTATTTGTTTGTTTGTGAAATTTATTTCGCGAACTGTACTGCGGGCGAAATTTGTTTTGCGGACTGTACTGCGGGCGAAATTTGCTTTGCGAACTGTACGGACTGGAGAGCGACTGTGTAAGCGATGATAATACGTGTGCACTGTAGCGCGTCCATGACGGTTCTCCGAGTCTTTACCACATAAAGTCACTAAGAATCATGCCTTAATAGGCTACCGAGATACAAAAAATGGCAATCCTGTCGGTTGGAGTGTGACGCAAAATACAGACATCTTGTGGACGATCCGATGGTGGAGTTGCCTGGTTTTTCTCTACTCTGAATAGAATCCGATTCCCAGTGGGCCGCCCTGCAAATGAAAGGTACAAGTGGGTCCAGGAAGAGACGTCTTTCTGTGCGAGTGGGAGATCCAAACCATGGACCACAGAGCTATGCGTTTTCTGGATGTGAGCAGAATTTACCCAATTTTACACCTGACGCTATGATTAGGTTGGAGAAGACACATTGCGTGTGAGGGCCACACGCAATGTGTCTTCTCTTAACTGAACTTTTTTAAGTTCTGATATTCGGCCCTAGAGTCCACTCTTCACGACGAAAGCAACGGTCTCGCAGAATGAGAGAGCGCTTGGCATGCGAGTATGTGCAACAATCGAGAAGTGTATGGCGCCAACCAGCAATATCACGCTCTCGCGAGAGGCCGAGACTCCCCGCCCTGTCAGATCCCTGGACAGATTAGGATAGTCTCGGCATCTGGCACTGCGCTGAGACTAACTTTATTTTACAAGTAGAGATTGAAACACAAATATGTATTGTAAATACACTCTACATTGAATAAAATACTGAAATGCCATACTATTAACTTATTGTATTTTAGCATGTGTGTTTTAGTAAGTTTTTATTTGATAATTTGGAACTGATATTTTTTTAATATTTTTTATCCACTTTGCACGGATTTCTCCTTTTACATAAAGAGGGTCTGCTTCTAGCGTTAGCTTATTCGTTAGGAAGAATATCAGCCAGGAGTCTTATCATACTGCTAGGCGGTACCGAGAATATATCAACAGTGTCATTCAGTTGGTTCAATGGTTCAATAGAGAATATATCAACAGTGTCATTCAGTTGGTTCAATGGTTCAACAGAGAATATATCAACAGTGTCATTCAGTTGATTCAATGGTTCAATAGAGAATGTATCAACAGTGTCATTCAGTTGGTGCAATGGTTCAATAGAGAATATATCAACAGTGTAATACAGTTGGTTCAATGGTTCAATAGAGAATATATCAACAGTGTAATTCAGTTGGTTCAATGGTTCAATAGAGAATATATCAACAGTGTCATTCAGTTGGTTCAATGGTTCAACAGAGAATATATCAACAGTGTCACTCAGTTGGTTCAATGGTTCAATAGAGAATATATCAACAGTGTCATTCAGTTGGTCCAATGGTTCAATAGAGAACATATCAACAGTGTAATTCACTAAGAATCGGTTGTTGGTTCAATGGTTCAATCAATCATTGGTTCAATGGTTAAACAGAGAATATATCAACAGTGTCATTCAGTTGATTTAATGTAGAAGAGGCGTTCTGTTCTCTTTGACTACCCCACCAATATATCGGCGTTATTGTTTCTATACATATACGTGTATGTTCATATCTATTTCCTAAATACTAAGTCATTTACACTCCGTAACGACATATGTATTTCCGAATACCTACATTATCACATACTCAACTTTTACATACGTATTTATACCGTAAATAATGCGTCTTGAAGGAGAGTTTGTTCCCTGAATCTGATCATAACGATGTAATACAAAACTATCGCATTCAGGGAATGTACACATCGAGGAGAGATGGATTCGATCGAGACAACAAAGGCGGCGAAAAATCCCGCAGACTGCCAAGGGTAGTAGTGTTGATGGTTGTGATGATGAGAAAAGGAAATCAGTAATCGAATAGCAAATTGAATACCGAGAGGAAAGCAATAAACAAAGATACACTCGTAGATAAAGAAATCAATAACAATAAAATGATCGGCGACACACAGCATCGATAGTAAATCTTGACCGGTTTTACAACTCGTTGGCGCCAGCGGACAGGACACGCCGCTCGTTACGTTCGACCTGGAGGGAGTACTCGTACACACAACCTCCGAGACAACCTCCAAGAACAATGCAGCGAGGAGGCGTTGGTGAATATGATCGCAAATCCAAAAGGGTAACGTTATCATAAATACGAACGTCTCTTGGATAAATCTGTTTCGTTACACAATGTCGCCAAGTGGTGAATATCTTATTCGGAGTCTCGGTCCAATGGTAGGACGCCATATGTTACTCCTTCATCAGATAATTGCCGACTGTTAGATTTGGTTATTTTGGGGAAACAGGAAAGGATAGGTTTTTGATTTTTTGATGAATGATTGTGAGAATTAATAATAAACGTTAAATACGTGATGATATATAAATAATATTACATACAAATATACGTAGATTTGTGGATTTGCGTTGTCACACACGGTTATATACTTGTATATTGAATGGGTGTGAGTGAAAAATAATGAAGGAGAGATGATGGTGAATAAAATATATAATGCTGTATATACTCGTATATATAGGTATATGCGGAGACGTGTGTGACTTTTATGTTAAATATAGAAAATACGCGGTTGTCTATGGAGGAAGACTGTCTGCCGGTGGAGGTGTCGGTGTCGGGGTGGAGTACGGGGAATGTTCAGAGTGACGATTGGAGGGTCGTTTACGGTTAAAGGGGGGTTCGGGGGGACGTTATTCAGAATTTATTTCGGACGTGGGTGCCTATATTTGGTGTTCGCGTTGTAGTTTTCTAGAGCTTTTATGACGGGCTTGGGATGTCTTGATAGAGAACTGTAAAACCTTTCGGCCAGAGCGCGCATGTATTCGGGGATAGTTTGGAGTGCGGTATCTGCGTAGAGTCTGGAATTACGAACTATGTAGGGCGCGTTTAAGATCATGCGAAGAGAAGTTTTGAACGACTTGAATGCGGTTTATCGTAGTTACCTCACAATGTCGCCTCGAGATGTCGTTTTTATACGCTTTTATTTTGACTCGTCAATCGTCTCCGATAGTCGATAACTTTCATGAAATTTTATACACATACACAGGATAGGCAGAGAGAAAAAATCTCCTAACTATTTTTATCCATGTACACAACTTTCACCTTTTTCAAATTTATACATCGCATCATGCACAATTTTCTATAATTCAAACTTCTCACTTTACCTTCAGTCAAAATTTGTGTCTACCTGATCTAGATCAAGTCATATTTTGATCATATCAGGTATGACTGGTCATATTAGATATGACTGGTCATATTTACATGGTCATTCTACATCTTCCACGCAAAAAATGCACTTCTGACTTGCCAAACCATCTTAAATCTCCTTTTTTTCATCTCGCTTAAAATATCCATGCTATCCAAGCATTTATTTTCGATATTTTGATTCCGAATGTCATACATTGACACTCCACATTTTTTCATAGAGTTATAATCTTCGTGCACTTGTGTTTCTGGTGAGCAGGGAAAATCTAAGCTACTAATGACGTGGTCTTTGTCAAAAATTAGGTACAGATTAAACAAACTTAAAACACAGATTTTTTTACTGCACCTGCGATCAACAAGAATTTAAATGAATAACAAAGCGATAAAATAATTTCAAGTTTATACCAACGGAGCAAAAACAAGAAAAATTCCCACGGACAAGCAGTCCTTTAGCCTGAATCGGCATCCTGTCACGGAGGCTGCGACGAGACCGAAAAGGAGATTCCGCCTTCAGACAGTCACCGTGACCATCTACGGCCGCTGGATGTTCAATGGAATACTCCCGGGCAAAAACAGTCAAAGAAACTGGCGGGAATATAGCGGCTGCGGCGAGCGGTTGCGCTCTCGGGACGGGAGGTCGTTGCTCTCCTCCGGAATGGAAAACAAAAAAATAAATAACACAAAAAAGAAATCAAGACCACATACGAGAATTAACATAATGCGATGTACTGTTGAACATACTCGTATGTAACTGAGAGAGGAACTCATTACAGTACTGTTCATTACACTTTGAGAAGAACCTAATCCAACGATCGCAGCCACTACCTTCCTATCCTTTCATTCAAATTATATATCTATTTAATTTAAAGTATTTTAATCTGTCAATAATAGTGAGTTTGAGTTCAGAGTTGAAGCGCCCTTGAGGAGAATTTGCAATCTAAACAGCTCTATATAAATTTAGTTTTTATTATTATTATTATTGAGAAAAACTACAAACTAAACAATCTCAGTATTTTAATCAAAAGTTTGGGTTTTAATTTTATAGAACTTTATTGTGAGGCTCCATTCTCGCCAGAAGAGAGCTTCGAGATAGGAAGTAGAAACACGTATCGCAAAGGATTAAAGCAATGAGTATAATAACAAAATGAGTCTTGTTTGTGCTCCCCTGATGATGATGTGAAAGCCTTGAAACCGGTAGGGTTATACCGTTACAAGAAGTGGAATAAACAGTGTTTGATGAAACAAATTACAATGTCTTTAAACCTCCACAACGTTAATGCCTTAACTATAAATAATATAACAAAATAAGTTATTATTAAATATTCTAAATCAGTTAATTTTTTTATTCAAAGATTTCGACTTGAACTTTAAGGAACTCCATTGAGAGGCTCCATTTCCGGCTGAAGAGAGTCTTGACATACTCGTATGAGGTATCGAGGGGATAAAAGTAATTAGAGGAATAACTAGGAGGTTAACAACTTTAATCAAAAGTTATTATTTTCTCAAGTATTGTATTTTAAGACGACCTCCTCCACATCCTTATTGGAAAGACCAAGACGCCAGCCTTCCGACCCGGGAATCGTGGGTTTATAATCTTGTTGATACCCAGATTATTAAAAAAAAAAGTGTTCCAGTCAGTTTTTCTCTTATGTTTAACATTAACATAGTTGCAAGAGATTGACAGAAGGTAATAAACCCGAGGTTTAATGTGCGAGTATACAACGAAATTATTATATAAAGAAAATATCGTTTGAACCTTATTCATCTAAATTACAGCGTCTTCAAAATGTGTCTAAGATTTATTACAACCTACGAAAGTACGATCATATAACTTCATACCAGAAGGCACTGAACTGGTTGAATGTTAGAAATAGACGCCAAATTCACATACTGTCGCAATTGTATAACATCCTTAAATGTCCCGTCACCCTCTCTTATCTCGCCGAAAATTTTCAGCGTCTTTCCAATCATGGATTAGCGTTACGCTCAAACCGAGATTGTCTACTATATTGGTCTTTCCAGTTCACCGCTCCTCTTATTTTATATCGTCCTTTACTGTCCATGCAGTGAGACTATGGAATCAGTTACAAACCAATGGCAAGACTCGCTCCGCCCTTGTCATGTTTAAGAAGCGACTGAAAAAACTCTTAATTTCTAGTCAGTAAAATAACGTGTTTCATTCCTAATTTTTCTTTTTCTTTCCTCTCCACCATCCCTTCCTTTTCTTTTGATTGATGATATCTCACTTTATATGAAAAATAATGTTCGGGTGATTGTCCGTCTTTGTGGGGTTCTTGAGCATATGCTCACGTTTGTGTTTATGGATTTCGTGGGGATGGATAGTCATTTGAATGATTTATGCGACCACGTAACTTGCTTCATTTACTTTTGTCTTGGTTGGTTGGAAGAGATTGCCGCCTGGCAATAAGCCAACCAGATTGTATTTGCAATAAAAGTGTTAAACAAATAAATAAATATTTGCATTGAGTTGCATCCCTTTTTACTTATATACGTGTAGAAAAAAATTACGAAAATGTAATTTTTTATATTTTATACATTCAGTACCATTCGTCGCTATAAAAAAACATTTTCATTTATTGTAATTCACAATAAAATAGATCATAGTTTTAATTAACACGATGTCCTCTATTTATATACGTTTGAAAAAAGTTAAAAATTAGATAACATGGGAATAATTGAAATTTTGAAATAAGAAAAAAAATTAATAGACATCCCACCAACACTGGGATGATTAAATCATCCCAGTGTTGGTGGGATGTACACCTCTTCACCCCTTCACGATGGACACCCCTTCACTCACAAATTTTGTGAGTGAAGGCTCATCGAGCCTAAAAATAAAACAGAGATTATCACACAAATACTTTATAAGTATACACATATAAATAACACAATCACACATATGACACAACAGTGGAAAAGGTATTTCTCAAATCACTGACAAAAGATCGACGACGCAGTAAAATGCGCAAGTCTGAAAATTGAATAAAAGCTTAAGAACTCGTTCATTCATTCATTCACCCATCGAGCAAATTATACAAAAATGTACCTGTAATAAAATCACGTTGGAATGAAGTTGCACAAGAAGTAAATACAGATAAGGTAAGTTGTAATGGAATTGGTTAGTTTTGCGAGTGGCATGGTTTGTTGATTCAACCGCTCCCAAATGTCAAATGAATTTGTGCGAAGCACTGGTGTGGCCATGCATGAAATATATTAGTCATTAGTCACGTATCACCTAGCGAAGCACTTTGGTGTGGCCACGGCCTTAAGGTTTATAAAGATTCAATTTTTAAAAACTGAATTACAAAAAATAATGAACACAGTCCTAGAACTAATCGAGTAGACACATATAGTAGCTCGCGGATCCTCACAGCACTTGTTAACAATAATACTCCGTACCTGAAGAGGGAACAATACTAAAACACGTCTCGCGGTTGTGAGTATTCTTACCAAACGAACTCTCGCCAGATTTAGATCTTTTTTAAAATTATTTTTGTCGGGTACCATAGGGAATTGAACACGAAATCCCCGCGTAGAAGTCGAGCGCTTTATTAATAAGGATGTCGTTCAATATTTCAAAGAAATTAGAATAAGTATTCAACGTATTTATTTAACACTTTTATTGCAAATATAATCTGGCTGGCTTATTACCAGGCGGCAATCTCTTACAACCAACCAGACAAAAGTAAATGAAGCAAGTTACGCGGTCGCATAAATCATTCAAATGACTATCCATCCCCACGAAATCCATAAACACATACGTGAGCACATGCCCACAAACCCCACAAAGACGGACAATCACCCGAACATTATTTTTCATATAAAGTGAGATATCATCAATCAAAAGGAAAGGAAGGGATGGTGGATAGAAAAAGAAAAGAAAAATCAGAAATGAAACACGTTATTTTACTGACTAGAAATTAAGAGTTTTTTTAGTCGCTTCTTAAAGCATGCCAAGGACGGAGCGAGTCTTATATTGGTTTGTAACTGATTCCAGAGTCTCACTGCATGGACAGTAAAGGACGACGTAAAAAAAGAGGATCGGTGAACTGGAAAGGTCAATAGACAATCTCTGTTTGATCGTAGCGTTAAACCATGATTAGAAGACGCTGAAAATATTCGGCGAGATAAGAGGGGGGGGCGGGACAGTTAAAGATATTATACAATAGAGACAGTATGTGAATTTGGCGTCTATTTCTAGCATTCAACCGTTCAATGTACTGTCACTTTTAAATATTAATTTGTATTCCTACGTAATATGTACATTAAATTTGTATTCCTACGTAATATGTACATTAAATTTGTATTTCTACGTAATGTGTACATTATTGTATTGTAAATTAAAATTGTATTGATAAAAAGTAAACCTTTTAAACAAAGAAAAAGGAAAGATATAAATTGTATCCATATAATACACGTACTCGTATGTGTCGCGCCGTAAGGTACTCACTCGCAATATTCGCACGTTCCTCCGATTCCTCAAGTCCCTCCCATTAGGCTCGTTAAGGACACAGGATAATTGCTAAGTATCAAATAAAACAGAATGTAAGGAATAAGTCTACTTTTTGAGTAAAAATAAATGTTTCTCCCGTTTAAATTCTATTTCAAAATCCGTCGAAATGCAGAGTTAAAAATCAACAGTGTTCGACGCTTAACTACTTTGGCTGATGAACACGTATTATTATATATTAAATTAGATCGAAAAGAACACTCGGATGTTGTGGGCATGCAGAACGAATATCCTTGTAGTACCGAGTGTGATGTTTGGGATTGAAGCGTGGACGTGGAGAAATACTGAAAGTAACCAAATAAATGTTGAAGAAATGCGGACACTGAGAAAAAACATGGGGAGACAATGTTAAAACGGTCTTAACCCTCGGTCGAGCGCAATACCAATCCTAACACGTTCGGGCGCAACTCATCTGTGAGATTAAAAATTAAATTTATATTTAGGCTTAAGGTAAAGCTTATCAAAGTGAACTCTTCACTCAAACATGATTATATAACATTTGTACATTTCTTTGCACTTTTCAATAACAAAATTTTTAATTTTCTCATATTGTTTTTCTTAAAATAGAAGTTAACTAGTTTACAACATTCTCAGTCTTTTGTCGGCAGCTTATCAACACAACTAATGCAATTCAGTAACATCACAATTTTTTTCAGTCATTTAATACCCACAATAGGTTTGTAAAAAAGATTTACGAGTAGCACAATAAAAAGTATGTGGAATTAACTGTCACATCTTCATAAGGTAGGTTCATGTGACGAAAATAAAAGCAATAACTTAACATTAGAGAACACTGTGCTAGCACTTTTCAAACATTATTTAGAATGTATTCAATTCAAATTCACTTGTGATCATAAAACGTCTTCATAAAACAAAAGGCAGTAATCAAAATATGATTAGAAAGTTATTCCTGATCAGGCTCACGCTGAACATTTTCGAAAACATTCTTATAACAATTTCCACACACCATGCGTGCATGTTCGTATCCTTATAGTAAATAACGATCAATATCATTGAATTAGGGGCTACAACATAGATATAAGAACTATTGCAGGTACATGTGATAAAAATAAATATTGAGAAAAAAAATTTAATATCGGAAATCTAAAATACTTACGTAATCGGGCGCAACTCATCCAGCAGATTTAAACGTCCGTCATGGAGACCAACGGTGCACTAGAGAAATAACAAAGATACCCTTGTGTAGGAAGCTATTATAAGCCTCACCTCTTTGTCGGTAAACTTTGCCCATTGGCACAAAAAATACTAGGTACCTCATCTCACAGATTAGATGCGCCGGCCAAGGGTTAAGTGAAATCAAGACTTTTTTAAATATGGTTTCTTGTGGAAATAGAACGCGCGACCCCCGGGTACGGAGTCAGGTATTTTACCAACTAGGCTATATAGAACGTCGATTTGTCAGACTGGCGGAAACTTGAACATCAGAAACCGATCATTGTTCCTGTCAGAACAATTTCATGTTTATATCTCTAGCTTTACTCTGGAATAAATGGAGTGGCAATGTTTGACAGAAAACGAAATAAAGTAATTAGGGATGAATGTGAATTTAAGGGATGAAAGTGTTCTGAGATGGTTGTACATGTAAGACGAATGAACGAAGAAAGACTAACAATAAATATACAGCGAAAATGTGAGTGAAAAGTGTGGTAGAGAAATACCTAGAAAAGTACGGTTGGATCAAGTGAATGATATATTAACCTTTCCCTTCATGTGCTAAAAAAATCCGCGCGTTCCGGTACTGTGTATTCAATACACACATCAAAATGAGCTATTTAAAATCGGAAAAATAAGTATATTCATAGCCAATCGCTTAAATTAATTAAATTTGAAGTCAAAAGTGATAATAATCTGAAAAATTAAAAAAAAATAGGCCGACGTTCACAAAACGGGTGAAGCGACCACCTCAAACGAAACCCCGCGAACTACTGAAGCGAGAGAAGCGACCGAACTGAGATTCGATTTCTTGCGTTCCCATATACCGAAGTAGAGTGAGAGTGAGACGTGAATAGCGTCACTTCCTCACCCATAGCGGTTTTTTTAGAATGAATATACCTACGTCACACACTGGCACACGTTTGATTGTATTGGTGAATTTATTCCCGATTTTCACAAAATATCTGATGTGGCCGATAACTGCTAATTATTATTAATATTATTTTTTCATTCAATGCGTAAATGTATTACGGAGGAATACCTAAAATCTGAACCGATTATTTATTATATTTATAGAGATATTAACGTTTTTAGAAGCAATGTGTACTAGTTACACATCACATGGAGGGTAGGGTGAAAAGAAAGGAATGTAAAAAGTCTGAGAAACCATAAGAATTGTATGAGATGGATATGGATGTAGAAGAAGCCAAAGATGCGTATCGCTAAAGAAAAGTATGTCCCTCTTTCTCTCCTCTTTATCTAGCTTAATAGGGAAATGGAATGATGTTATGTATGTAACTTCTTTGGCAGAAAGTAATATCGTCTTACACATGTGTATATTTTCCATCAAACAGTTTCCCCCAATTTATAATAATCGTTTCTGATGTTTCTGAAGAGATAATGTAGCACTTTAAGGCATGTATGTTATAGGTACAAACAGTGCTTTTTTTAAATTAAAAAAAAATGTGCCGGAGCTCACTACACGTCAAGATTATTGCAATCCGTAAAAAAGGTGGTGCAGCGCCGCTCCACTGCGCTCCAATGCAAAAAAACACTGGTTACACACACGAGTATACTGATGCCAGAAAATAATTCAAATTTGTGGAATTGTTTTTTTCAGTGATCCTATGGAAGCGTTCATAGGCACTACACAAGTGCGTTGGTGCCCACCTTGATATATGGAAGTAAAACTTGGACTAAAGACGGATAAGAGTAAGATAAATGCTGTGAAGATGCGTTCGCTAAGGAAAATATGTGGAATGTCAATGTTTGTAAGAAGGCAGAATAAAAACACCAGAAATTAATGCATGAATAACTTGGATGTTTCAAGAACGATGAAGAAATGAGTTTTGGTGTGGTTTGGACACGTAGAGAGAATGAATGATAATAATGTTTAAGCGAACATACAAGTCCGAAGTGTAAGGTGTGCGAGGAAGAGACAGACCGAGGAAAATGTGGCTGAACCAAATGGACTAGATTTTGAAAGAAGGTAAACTGAGAAGTTAGAATAATAGAAGATTATGTATAACTAGATGTATGAATGTGGAGGAGGCGAAAGTTGTGTGATTGTATTGAAAAGTTTGGAGATGTGTCCTCTCTGCCTACTCTGCAAGGGACACGGTGTGATTATATGTATGTATGAATGTACCTTAGATAAAAAAAATACACCACAACACTTCTTTTCTGGGTTGCAAGTTTGACAGAGTAAAATGTGGAAGAGAACGTGGATAAATGTCTGAATGGCATAAAGATTGCATATCTGCATTCCTGCTGCAGCAACAAGCAAGAACTGCTGCCGGTCTGCTCGCCTTATATGGGCCTGGACACCCGCTCCCATGATGTATGGTTATACCCCGTGCTCTGGCGGCCCTTGATCGATCATCATTCATGGTGAATGGGCCCTGGAGCCGGTGCCGGACGGTGCTGGAGCTTAATGGGGAGAGGCAGGAGCGGTGCTAATGACGGAGCCAGCTCGTATAAGGACTCGAAATTATTGAGAGTAATTTATTATTGATTGGTTGTCGAAATAATTCGATCCGAGAGGTGGTGTATCACGGGGGTCATTTAAAGTTATTCGCCTATGGTTCATTACGACCATTGATAAATTTAATAATAATCAAATTAAAGTTCAGAGATTAGAAGACTGTGAATGAACTTCTAAAGTATTAAATTACCAACACAAACTACAAAAATAAAGAAACACACTGTCAACTACTCATCAACAATATATCTGCCTGTTTTGAGATATTTCAATATTATCTGAGTCTTAATTTCTACCATTGTAGATTAACTGGGATAGATATTAACATTTTTCTGTCGTCAATTCCATTCGCCTTGTTGTGTCGTATTGTATTAGGTTTTTACAATTTGTAAACTGCAAATCCCAAACACAGAGTTGGACTATGATATGTTGCTGAAAGTGATAAAGCTTACAATCTTGTGAGATAAAGATGTTTGACTTCACAATATTGTTTATATAATAGTCCGGAAATATCTCAGTTTATCACGCTACACGTTCCTTGTAGGCCCACTCGATAAAATGTTTTGTTCCGTAGTGAAATGGTTGCAACTAAACATTTGTACAACTTTTGGAATGGTATAGATTTTCTCAGGCTATTGCAAGAGTCACGTGAACGTGCAGGAGTAACGATAAATTGATTGAATTGTATAGATTTGCTTTGTTGTGTTGTTCGACTTGTACTGTTTTTTTTATATTGTATTGTATAACACTGCTTACATGTCAATGTTAAAATATATATGTAATTGTTTTTTAATATCTGTATCAAAAAGGTAATTTAACCAATGAAATAAATAAAAAGTTCCTATACCCTCGAACGTGTATAAGTAGTGTATTAGATAAGTGTAATCTTGAGAAAATGTAGGATGGTCCCTGTGACATTTGAAATGTCATGTCTCAAAGGGATGGGGTAAAATCGTTTTTTTTAACAAATCGAATCGTTTTTTTATAAATTGAAAAATTGTTCTTCTCTAAACTGTCGTTTTAATTCCTAATTTTCATTATACTGACTTTCTAATATATTGTACAGTTTGTATCTATCTTTAAATAGGCCAAGATTCACTATGAATTAATACTAATTACGAACATTTAATTTTATGTATAAAAAAATTGAAAATCCAATTATTGTATACCCCATCCCTAGCCAATGCAGACTAATCTAGTGACTTTTGACAAACGTCACCAAATAACATTTGATTTTAACAAACTGCCACATTTTTGCTAATTTGTAACAAGATGTATTAATTTGTCATTATTGTTAGTTTTGTGTAATGTATTTACCTAAATAACTTGCTATTTATTAGAATCGAGGCTTATATTAAAGTTGATAAAATAATTAAAATTACTGAACGTCGTTACAAGGTTGTATTGGGGCAAATTTGTGAACTGTCACAACAAGAAACTGGGACCATGCTACAATTTCTCAAGTATAATAAATAAATAAATATAGGTTTATTGATAACATATATAGTATTAGTATGTACGAGTACATAATATATTTAAATACATTTCAAAAACACATAAATTGCAGAAAATACACATCAAAAGGTCTGGGCTTATCTAATAACATCCCCTCGGCTAAGATACACTCCACCAATATAGGGCGAGCCCAGCCACGGGGACACCAGACGTTTTTCAGCCCACACCCTCTAATCAGCAGTGTTAAACAAGCATTAAGGCCTCGGCCACACAGGTAGGAGTATCGCTTGGTGCTTAGAGCTACGCTGCGAGTTAGGCGACATATCCTAGCGAACCAACGCACCGCATACTATCGCAATAGTCACACTGCACGCTTCGCGCCATGCTACGTGATGATTAGTCACCTAGTGAGTCTCCTAGCGAACAGACGTGTTGGTTAATTTTATTGTATTACCAAGTGATTTTACAAGATGGCGGAAGTTTTAATAACAGCTGTGTATAAAAGGGAGCCTTTGTGGAACCCATCGAGCAAATTATACAAAAATGTAACTGTAATAAAATCACTTTGGAATGAAGTTGCACAGGAAGTAAATACAGATAAGGTAAGTTGTAATGGAATTGGTTGGTTTTGAGAGCGGCATCGTTTGTTGACTCAACCGCTCCCAAATGTCAAATGAATTTGTATAAAGCACTTTGGTGTGGCCAAGCATGAAGTCACCTAGTCTATTAGT
Organism: Odontocerum albicorne; assembly: GCA_949825065.1. NCBI lineage: Eukaryota > Metazoa > Arthropoda > Insecta > Trichoptera > Odontoceridae > Odontocerum > Odontocerum albicorne. The sequence goes on along the minus strand of OX463845.1, from coordinate 403,886 downwards.
CATGTAACACCTAGCTTTGCACCTAACTAAGCACTTTGGTGTGGCCTTAGCCTAAGTGAAAACCAGACTTTAAAAAAAAATTATCTAGCTTATAACGGAAATCGAACCCGTAAACTCCGGATTGGAAAATGGTCTTACCAAGTGGATCATGCAGGTGGGCATTGCTATACATTTCGTTCAGTATTTTAAACATTCCTCTTTCAGAATCTGGTTCTCATGATCAAGACGTGTTTTGCTTGGCCTTCCCAAACTCCATACATCATTTTAACTTTTCCAATAAACTTTGGTCATTCATCTTACAAACGTCCCCGAATTATTATATTTAGATTATAAATATTTTTTTTCTTTTTTACCCTTTATTTTTTCTAATTTATTTCAAATGATTTTCCTATCACGACACACATCTTTCTCCTCACCTGCATCCCTACAACTTCTCAAACAACTTCTACGAATACGGTTATATCTTACGTATCCTTCTTCCAAAATATAATTTAGTTGATCCAATAAGAATTGAATCGTCTCGTGCGACTTTTAATAAAATGAGAAGCGTATTCTGCGATGATAATCTAAACTTGAAACTTCGACAACGATTAGTCAAATGCTACGTTTGGTCAGTGTTATTGCATGGAGTGGAATCATGGACCCTCAAAGTTGGTAGTATGAATCGACTGGAATCATTCGAAATGTGGATGCACCGGAGAATGATACGGATACCCTGGACGGATATGATCAGCAGCACGAGGGTTATTCAAAGAGCCAAAGTTGATAGAGAGTTGCTGACCAATATTAAAATCCGAAAGGTGTCCTATTTGGGGCATGTACTTAGAGGAGCAAAGTATAAATTACTGCACCTGAAGAGGTGTTGGCAGGAGGCAAATCTCCTGGCTCCGCAATATACATGATTGGTTGTTTATAGTTAAGGCATTAACGCTGTGGAGGTTTAAAGACATTGTAATTTATTTTTAACAAACACTGTTTATTCCACTTTTTTATGACGGTATAACCCTACCGGTTTCAAGGCTTTCACCTCATCTTCAGGGGAGCGCAAACAAGACTGCACAAACAAGACGCAGTCTTGTTTGCGCAGTCTTGTTTGCTCTCCCCTGAAGATGAGGTGAAAGCCTTGAAACCGGTAGGGTTATACCGTCATAAAAAAGTGGAATAAACAGTGTTTGTTAAAAATAAATTACAATACATGATTGGACTGGTATAAGGAGCGTTGGGGATCTTTTTCGGGCTGCCGGGGACAAACATGCCTACTCTCAGGTGTTTCACTTCATAATCACTTCATTCTGTATTCTTGTCATACATTGTACTCCATGAACTATTCTAAATGAACGCATTTCTACAGTATTTAGAAGGGGTTTTTTTCTATTTATGTCACTAAAATACTATTCAACACTCTGCGGATTGATACTGTCCGTTTCGAGTATATGTTTAAGTACCCTATTGACATTGTTTCCTATCGTTACAAGCCGTTTGATATCCCTCGTAACTCTTCTTTCATCTGACCAAATACTAACTAAATAGCAGAATTCTTCGATTTAATTATTGCCGGAGTGATCCAGTCGGGCGACAGACGATCATAGAACTGCCCCTGAAAACGTAAACTGGTCAGCGTCCAAGAACCATAAATGGTACAACAATGCTCATTGTTTCTGCGCCGGGCGGGATAAAAAGCACGGATCGGGTCCCTTATAAGGGGGGCTACTGGATCAAAGGATTGACTCTATTCTCGGAAGCGAGGAAAAAGTGGCTGGACACAGTAAAGGGAGGTATGTTATGCTGGACTAGACGCCACTACTCCTGGAAGTTATGCCTTTCTAGGAGACGCAGCAAATCTCTTCCGAGAAAGCTGACCGCCGGACGCATACTTGTAGCACACATTAAGATCTCACTAATGAGAGGGTAAATACTTCTACAATACTTCAACAGGAAGATTGAATGATGAATCGTACAAACCATTATTGATGTTGACCTAAACTAGTGGTAATCTTTTTTCCACCTTCGACCCCCTATTTGCAGTATACGCCTTATGCGTAAATAAAAAACAGAAATATTTTTTCCTAAATTTATTCATTCAGGTAAGGGTGAAATAGATACATAAATATCACCAGGCCGTGTCCCTTGAGGGGTAGGCAGAGAAAAATGATCTCCAAACATTTCTGTCTAGACACACATCTTTCGCCTCCTCCATATTCATATTTATTTATTTAACGCTTTTATTGCAAATACAATCTGACCGGCTTATTACCAGGCGGCAATCTCTTTCAACAAACCGGACAAAAGTAAACGAAGCAAGTTACGTGGTCCCATAAATCATTCAAATGACTAACCATCCCCACGAAATCCATAAACACATACGTGAGCACATGCCCACGAACCCCACAAAGACGGACAATCACCCGAACATTATTTTTCATATAAAGTGAGATATCATCAATAAAAAGAAAAGGAAGGGATGGTGGAAGGAAAAAAAAAAGAAAAATCAGGAATGAAACACGTTATTTTACTGACTAGAAATTAAGAGGTTTTTCAGTCGCTTCTTAAAGCATACCAAGGACGGAGCAAATCTTATATTGGTTTGTAACTGATTCCAGAGTCTCACTGAATGGACAGTAAAGGACGACGTAAAAAAAGAGGAGCGGTGAACTGGAAAGGCCAATAGACAATCTCTGTTTGAGCGTAACGCTAATCCATGATTGGAAAGACGCTGAAAATTTTCGACGAGATAAGAGGGGGCGACGGGACAGTTAAGGATATGATACAATAGCGACAGTATGTAAATTTGGCGTCTATTTCTAACATTCAACCAGTTTAATGCCTTCTGATAGAAGTTATATGATCGTACTTTTGTAGGTTGAAAATAAATCTTAGGTTGAAAATACATCTTCTGTTATTCGTACTTCTAACTTGACCTTATTTCAATATATGTTTCATTTGCTACGTTTTCTTTGGTCTACTTCTTCCGCGCAAACCTTGCACCCTGGACTTGTATATTCATTAACTTAAACATTCTTTAGTGTAAGGATAGGAATGTAGTGACTACAGTCATTAGTGTAAGGATACGAATGTAGTGATTGCAGGCATTAGTGTAAGGATAGGAATGTAGTGATTGCAGTCATTAGTGTAAGGATAGGAATGTAGTGACTGCAGTCATTAGTGTAAGGATAGGAATGTAGTGACTGCAGTCATTAGATTAGGCACTTCCCCGCTTATGCACATGCACAGAAAAACATACTTAATAAGGTAATCGCAGATTATTCACCAAGGGAACTACAAAGAAACCTTCATATAAAAGATCTTCCGATATGTTATAACACATTCGACTTTAGGTGTAGTGTTAATATACAATCATAAACTTTGACAAGATCTTTGATAAGCCTGCGATATAATATTGACCTCAAAAAAAATAGCGATCACTGAAGAAAATATTCAGAAATGAAAAGAAACGGTGACCTGTTTGGGAAAATAATAATATTTGACATGTGAAGGTTGGTTATATTATTATATGGGGGAAGTGCGTGAATACCGCGTGACTCCAGTCACATGCTAAGGGTCGAGGACTTCTCAAACGTTACTCATTCCTAACACAACCCATTCGATTTATCATCATCACGCTACATCCTCATTGACTGGCTGCTTCCGTGGCCTAGTTGATAAGATGCCTGTCTTCCGAACTGGAGGTTGCGGGTTCAACTCCCGCCGACACCCAGTTTTTTAAAGGATTCTAGTCTGTTTATTGCTATATAGCAATAAACTCGCAAGATTGCAGAAGTATATACAACTAAAGAATAATACTTTACAGCATATAGTATATTCGCTAACTATCCTGAACAAATTCACTCTCAATATTTCAGTTTTCATACAGAAAATTTGTGTACTGACTGGCGCATTATTTTCTTCTTCAGTTCCAATCCTGGGGATTGGTTAGCAGCAAAGCTCTGCATCTCCTCTTCCACTCCGCTCGGTCTTCAGCGATTCTCTTGAGAGCTCAGTATAGGAGGTGCAGTCCATATCGTGGCATATTTGCTCCAAATACTCCCGGCGAGGACGCCCTTTGCCAATCGATCCCTCAATCATTCCCTCCAGTATATTGTGTATGAAAATCTCCTACTGGAGATTTTCATGTCGCAGCACATGACCCATCCATTCTGTACGCCTTTCCGATATGGTGTTCGACAGGTGCCTGGTTTCTTCGATCCTGCTGAGAACCTCGTCATTCATTTGTAATGTGGTATCTCCAGGAAATCCTTAGGATTCGTCTAAAGGTCCACATCTCGAAGGCCTCCAATCTTTTTCGATCCCTTTCGCCTATGCACCATGTCTCGCAATCATACATCAATATACTCCACACATATGATATGTTTTGATCAATTGCTTGCGGAGCTTGAGGTCCATGTTGTTGGATTCGAAAATCTTTGATTTCTTATAAATGGCGCATTTGTGCTCCTATAATAGGGCTTCTTGAAGGCAGCATATATCTTTAAAGCCAGTTGCATCAAAGGAGGTAATAATGATGATGACTCGCAACCGCGGACGTATAAAAGGATTGTAATTTCAGTCCATTGTTACAGCCTACTAAATATACAAGAGTTGCGGCAGATCTCATCTTTGAGGATTGTTTATAGTCAACTTTATTGTCAACGATTCTTTACAAACTGTGAAGATGAAGTTTAAGAACGTTATCACATTGGTACAGAAAGAAACTGTGTAACTTCTAAACTGACGCCGAATTCTGTGACCTGGCTGGAGTGGTAACATTGCGTGTGAGGGATACACGCAAAACAAGAAGATACAAGATCCAAAAAGCTTTAGTGACTAGATGAAAATGATCACGAAAATCTTCGAACATTTTAATTAAGAAGTATACATAGAACAATCATATAATCGAACGCTTAAAAACTACCATTCAACACCGTTATCAAGCCCAATACGCTATGTGCATATTCTCGCCTGGATTGTTCTTCTGAAAATCAGGATTCACTAAAACGGTATCACTGAAACAACCCTTAAATACCCCAGACACTCTTGCATAATCACTAACCTTCAGTCTCAATGTTGAATTCCAGGCACACTTTATTCGTCTGGTACAACCACCTGCATTTCTTGGAGTGAGAAAGCAAAGAAACGTGCATGACTCCAGCGGATGGATCGTGCCTATGGAGACTATATTATATCGCTTGGCTCTGGATTGCTCTGAAATATTTGGACATTTCTTGACAGACTCCGAACAGGCTTGGAGATATCTTCACAGACTCCGAACAGGCTTGGAGATATTTTGAAAGACTCCGAACAGGCTTGGAGATATCTTGACAGACTCCGAACAGGCTTGGAGATATCTTGACAGACTCTGAATAGGCTTGGAGATATATTGACATACTTCAAACAGGCTTGGAGATATCTTGACAGACTTCGAACCGGCTTGGAGATATGTTTGACCATCAATGTGTAAGAACTGGAAATACTACGCGATGTACGAGAATTCACTTCAGTAACTGCGATTGACAAAACCCCGCTGTCTTGTACTGAGAAGGACTTGATTCTTGGAACGCAAAGTGCCTCCCAGTGGCAACAAATATATGCCGTTGGTTGGTACGATATAGAAAAGATTTAAGGTAATAGAAATTTTACTAAAAAGTTTCATTTGATCAAGCTGAACACTTAGAGTTTAATTTTCAATGGTGCTAAAAAAATAAAAAGGTTCTAGTCTTATTGAAAATTTCGTTTGTTAACAATACTTGCACGTGCTAAATGTGTTCGAGTCTTGTTGCCTCTTCATGTTAACACTTGCCACCCTGTGATGGATAGCGAGTGACCAGGACTTATATTTTATTTAATTATTCGACGTTTTAATACACAATAAAATGATTTTTATAGCTAATTACAAAAAATAGCCTAGCAGATTTTGCATAATTTTGATTTAAAATATACATTTTTCACTGGACGCTTAGCGTCCAGCACCGTAGCTGGCGGATTTTTTTAGCACAGTAAGGCAAGTGTTAACTAGTATTATGATGACAAACGACGAGTTACATGTCTACTTCCGCGGTTCTAAATCTGAAAGCTCGATTGATGGAACTGAAGATAATTTTGTCTCCAGACCACAGTTAAAGGCCTGGAGATCAAATAATCTAGCGTGTTGCCAGTACTTTCATTAAAAACTTCGAGTACAGCAAAACTATCCTTTAACGTCACTAGATCGACGTAGCCTTGTCTGAAGATGAACCAATCAAATGCTAAGGGGAGATCCCTTCCGAAATTATTGACTAGATTATTATTATATTTTGTAATTTGTTTAATCAAACACTGACTTTTAATCAAACATGTTGATGTTTAATCAAACACAAACTGATGTTTAATCAAACACACTCGATTATTATCGCAGTTCCACAAAATGTGATCTGCGTGTTGATACAGATGTCTGTGAAAAAATCAACAGAGCGACAGCGCAAGATTGAAGTTCAACTGTTGGCCATTTAAGGGGGTATTCTACTATAGTTCAACTGTTGGCCATTTAAGGGTGTATTCTACTATAGTTCAACTGTTGGCCATTTAAGGGGGTATTCTACTATAGTTCAACTGTTGGCCATTTAAGGGGGTATTCTACTATAGTTCAACTGTTGGCCATTTAAGGGGGTATTCTACTATAGTTCAACTGTTGGCCATTTAAGGGGGTATTCTACTATAGTTCAACTGTTTGCCATTTAAGGGGGGTATTCTACTCTAGAAATTAGATTTTTTTGCATATTTTTAAAGTTTAAATCTTTAAGAATATGTTCTCAAAAATACATTTAAAAATTCTCAATATTTACGAAGTTATAGCTATAAACGAGGCAGCAATTACGCCGCACCGGAATGACTCGGACAATAATCTCAAAACTTTAAACGTGTTTTTTATCGAAACTACTTTTTTCGACCTGGTCTACATAAAATCTCAAGTTCTATTCAACCAATTGCGTTCAAATTTGGTATGAAACTTTGATAAATATTCTTAATCTTCCCTACCTTGGAAAATTCAATAGAAAATTCAATACTATTTTTTTTTATATTTAAAAAAAAATGAAAAAAGGATAAAAAATAGATTTTTTTTCAACCACCATTTTACGATGTTTTTTTTTCTTTGGTACCAACTATAGCAACATTATTTTTTATTAAGAAACTGCGAATGATTTTTGTTTCGGATTTACGAAAGGGTTCCAATCATGTCGACCAGCTCACCCCCTTTTTTACAAGATATAACAATTTTTTTTTTCATTTTTTTTTTATGTACATTCTCAAATCATCAATAAACAAACTGTTAAAAATGTATACTAAAAATATTTTTTGTTTATTTTTTATTTAGTCTTTAAAAACACCCGAAATTCACGCCTCTAGAGTAGAATACTCGTACCCCTGGCCTTTTTAAGCTACCATGGCCAGAGGAAATTGTGTAGATATACACACGAGGAGCTAAGACGCGTCCTGATGCAAAGAAAAAAATGAATTTCAGTCTTCCCACGGAGGATGACAACCATCGATGATGCTAAGTTAACAACTGGGCCTCTAGTTCAGGCTTTGAGAACCGCGCAAGGGGTCGTCCCTTGCAAGGGGTGAAGGTGGATGTAACCTATCCTCGGGAGTTGACCCTTACCGAGAAGAATAATCACGACGCGACGCTTTACCTCAAGATCTGACAGAGTGAGCTCTGTTAGGACTGAGAGTGCACCCGCCGAGCATTTCCTATAAGACTCGGCGTTATCCTAGGATTTAAGGGGTACCCGCGACCAACAGTTAGAGAATTATATTTACCATAAAAGATATATAGATCTATTCCAAGTTTCTGGGAGCACCTCCGGCCAGTCACCAGGCAACGGCCAGGACGCGGGACGCCGTGTCCAGGCAACGGAGACGGCGCCGCCCGCCCCACGGGCGCAGGGGGTGGGCAGGGCCGAGAGGGTGGAGGCTGGCCTGGAGGCTGATACTATTTCCGGCACAAGGCTTCCACTTATTGCGTCTCATCATATCGGAGCGTACTCCAAGCACCTTTATTGTTTATTTACTTTCATATGGAGATCATAATTTTCAAACATTTTAGTACTTGAATATCACTATCTTCCCTTGTATATACCATATAACATAGGTATATGGTATACACGAGTATAATTTTAGTACTTGAATATCACTATCTTCCCTTGTATATACCATATAACATAGGTATATGGTATACACGAGTATAATTTTAGTACTTGAATATCACTATCTTCCCTTGTATATACCATATAACATAGGTATATGGTATACACGAGTATAATTTATTCATCTTACTAAACACATCCATTTCATCCATTGATTTCCGATGTCTTCATTCTACCTTCTTTCAAACATTGACACACCACATATTTTCCTTAGTGTACGTATCTTTCGCAAGTTTTACTTCCATAAATCAAGGTGGGCACCAGCACACTATCGTATAATGTCACTTTTGTTACTGTTAGTATTGCGTAGTTGTTGTATATAACATTAAGTGCTTCATTTACCTTGTTCCCTGTCGCTACCCTTCTTTCAATGCCCCTTTCAACCATAATTTTATTTTTTTAATTTGACAAATGTTGAAAGGAATTTATTGTTTTTCGATTTCTCTGTTTTATGACTTATTCCAATGAATAAATGAACGAATGAACGAAGAAAATATACTAACAAAACGAATACACGAGTATAGTGAACAAAACAATAATGGAGTGTAAGTGTAAGAGATGAAGAACAAGGAAAATAGTTGTATGACAGCATTCTAGTGCGAACTTTGACGTAGGAAAGTCTGATGCTCTCTCTTTTCAGCCTAACCCGACAGAGATACAGCGTGGTGGTATGTTTGTGTGATAGTAATGGCGTGGTGGTATGTTTGTGTGATAGTAATGGCGTGGTGGTATGTTTAACTGAAGTTTATGTGTGTAATGTTCATAAAGAATAATATAATTTTAAAAGTTCATCAAAACGCGTTATCTTCAAGGCTTCCTAAAGCGGCACACGCCACCCATATATCTAACAATAAGAGGGAGATCATCCCACACCACAGCAGTAGTAATGGCAAATGCTCTATCAGAATACCCCGTCCGATTCGGAACAATCAATTTAATAAATGAAGCAGAAATCGATCTCAAAGTTCTACTCATCTCTGAAATAACATCTCTTAGACACAGATTCGAAAGATACAATGGAGACATTCCATTAAGGGGCTTGAATACAAAGAGTCAAATATTGAAATGAATCCGTTCCCGACACCAGAGTCAATGACAACTTTTTAGAAGAGGACTAAAATGACAATATTTATAACTACCATATGTCAATCAGCCTTACCAGTTGCATTAAAAACAGGCTGGAGTCTAGCTAAAAGTCCGAAGGCTTGATTAATCGTCTACCGGCCACGCTCTTCAATATGTCCAACGCCAGTTCGGATGTGTTCACGGACCCTTTACGAATGAATGAACCTTTAGGAGTGTTATCCATAATTAAACAAATATCTCAATTATTCAACATTTATCTAAAAATATCTTTTACCGAAATGAATAAAAAATAACATCTGTCAAAATTGTAATACGAGTATGTATATAAAACAAAATTTCACTCTTCTTGAAATTAGAATCCATAGACTCTAACATGGAATGCGCCCGGCCAGGCCGGCGGGTGGACCTATCTACTGCTACACATAGACTCTAACATGGAATGCGCCCGGCCAGGCCGGCGGGTGGACCTATCTACTGCTACACATAGACTCTAACATAGAATGCGCCCGGCCAGGCCGGCGGGTGGACCTATCTACTGCTACACATAGACTCTAACATGGAATGCGCCCGGCCAGGCCGGCGGGTGGACCTATCTACTGCTACAAACCGTATTCGAAATCAAAACTACGCTTTCATTAGTCTCATTAGATCCGTGTCTGATGGCAGTGTGGGTGGAGGGTGGTGGGTGGTGACAAGACACGGCCAACCGACCGGCTAGCCTCAGTATCTGGACATGATGAAAGTGTCGAGTGAGGAAACAAGGCTCACCGCGTTGGTGTCCTGATTACTATTTTAAGTGACAATTACTTCCACGTGACTGCATTTCAGTGCCTGGTACACGACATATCAGAGGCTCTGGTACCAGTATTGTGTGTGCACGCTTGCCTCTTTTGGCCAAAACTTGTATTATACTCGTACGTTCGAACTTTATAATAAATACACGTACATATCATCAAAGAGAGGTAGGCAGAAAGGAAAAAAGCTCTAAATTTTCTCATCTCGACGCACATTACCCTTAAGTTGACATTCATCTTCATTTCGTATTCTGTCATATACTATATTGTCACCACAATGTATTCTTCTCAGTGCACGCATTTACACAGCATTTATTCGGCTCCTATCAGTCTTTCACGTCCACGTTTTATTCACATACATTAGGGTGTGAGCTGAAAAACATCTGATCTCCTCGCGACCGAAGTCGTTCTCTATTGGTGGGGGTGTATTTCGACTGGGGGGATGGTTTGAGATGAACCCCGACCTTGATTTGAGTTTCACTCATTCATTCAAATGTATTTTATTCGCTATTATCTTCAAATATATATGCATTTCAGGATAAATGTATATAACACACTACGAGTATGTTGCTATCAATAAACTATATTTATTTATAGTTAAGGCATTAACATTGGGAAGGTTTAAAGACATTGTAATTTGTTTTAACAAACACTGTTTATTCGTGTTTGTGCTCCCCTGGTAATGAGGTGTGCACCTTGAAACCGGTAGAGTTATACCGTTACAAAAAAGTGGAATAAACAGTGTTTGATAAAACAAATTACAATATATTCATTTAGTTCAATACGCAATTAAAAACTACTTGGAATTAATTGAAAAGTAGAAAAACATAGAATTATCTCACATGTTTCAGTATCTTTTGATGTCACTAATCTCTATTCAAGTATAATATATCAGGATCGATATCGTTAGAGCTCGCAAAAATATTCTAAATAACAATAGTAAGGAAAAGTATACCAAACGATTGTCAGACCCGCACTCCTCTATGGCTCCGAATGCTGGACGATGTATTACTCTTACTTTAGGCAACTAGAAACTGCTGAAATGCGCATGCTAAGATGGTCAGCTGGTGTTTCCCTAAGAGCTCACGCATTCGTGGAAGTCTAGGTGTTACAGACATTAACAGCAAGATGGAGGAGAGGCGATTGAGATGGTATGGGCACGTTGGACGCAGAGCACCCGATCACATTGTGAAGAAGGCAATCTCCATGGATCTGCCTCGAATAACAACCAGAGAAAGACCGAAGAATTCATGGGTGGTGCAAAAGGATAACCTGATGCAGAGGCACGGCCTGGGGGACGTAGTCCGGGACAGAAGAGCATACAACCTGAGGACGAGGAGAGCTGACCCCAACAGTCTTCGCAGACAGTGAGTTGGGATGGAGCCAGGGAGAAGAAGAAGTAAGGACTCCATTAATATCTCAGAATTAATTTCACTAATGAGCTTATGGCCTAAACCAGTGTTCCCCAACCTTTTTAGACCTGTGGACCGGTAAAAAAAGGAAAAAATTTTCGCGGACCACTAATACTGAAATAAAAATGTTTTTTTTTATTAAATATTTGTTTAATCTTATATTGTGACAGATGGACATACGAGTATGTAACTACAATATAATTTACAAATATACATATAACAGTTACAATTTTAATTGTAACATTGTGTGATACAATTAAAATTTAACACAAACAATGGGGTTTTTTCAACAAACTAATGCGAAACCTGCTGTTGCATCTTTGTTAATATATTGGATATTCTTGGCTGCAGTGCTGTCTCTGACATTATTTTACTTGTATGTACTGTTACTCTCACCGGCCCATTCCAAAATGAAAACAATTATATATTATGAAATTCTTGGAAATATATTAAGGTAGGGTTTTGCATCCGAGTTCACTATCCAAGAGCAAATATTTCCGTTCTCCCTAAGTGTATCTGAGAAGATTTATGACTGCCCATTCTGAGAAAACCAGCGACCATCGTGTCGCATTATCATACCAATTATATTTATTTAACAATTACTAAAAATACAAGTCAACGTACAAGCGAAAAAATCATATATTTAATATTTTTGCATGGTGAATTTCTTGAAATTTGACATACTGTTTGCGGCCCGGTGGAAAGTCTCTGCGGCCCGGCACCGGGCCGCGGACCACCGGTTGGGGAACACTGGCCTAAACGATATTTTTTTATTTCAATAATGAAAAATACAAACAAACAAATGGTTCAGTTATTGGCTCGCCGTTGTCTCCACTCCTTAGTGAAATATTATTATGGACTATTGTGATGAATGTATTTTTAGGAGTAAGTTTAAGTTGATTAAAACTGTATTGTGCTGGTTTAGGTATGCAGATGACATTCTTTGTGTTTGGGCGGGTATCGATAAACTATTACACAAATTTAAAAAAAACTCAATTCTATGGAGAGCATTATAAAATTCACACTAGAAATATAACAGAATTGGAAAATTTAATTTGTTGGACTAGACCTTATCCCAAAAATATAACACATTTGACCTGGAGGGTCGCAAAAAGAAAAAAAAACCTCAGTGTGCAAAAAGAAAATAAAATATTTTCTGAGAAAAACGAACACATTTATTTATAAAAACTTCAATCCACGTCATGGTTATATTAGGTGTTAACATAAGTTGTGTCCGTTTTTTTTTTCAAATTTAAAAATGAGCACCAAAAGTAAAACAAAATGGTAAAGGTTATACGTCATTCGAAAGAAAATGTTCTGCTCTATAAGATATTGTGTTTGTTTTTGCGTTATATACGAGTATATTATTTTATTTGATTACACGCCTTCAAAATGGAATGTCAAGTAGACGAAAGTGAGCATTTTCGACACCTCCAGTGGACTTCGATGAGGACCGCTTGAACCATATTATTCATGAAGATCCCCTTCAAACCACCGTAGAATTGGCTGAGCAGATGAAATCACATGACTGTATACTGCCATCTTAAATCAATGGGAAAAGTCCAGAAGTTAGGCGCTTGGGTTCTACATGTTTTGAGTGAAAACAACAAAAATTAACGTTCAACAATTTCTGATGGTTTGCTCGCGCGTCATTGAGCTACGCATGGCCACAAGCAAAGGTTCCTTTACCGCATCATTACTGGTGATGAAAAATGGTTTGAAAATGGTGAAGAAGAAAAAATGGTGATGAAAAATGTTTGAAGGGGATCTTCATGAATAATATGGTTTAAACGGTCCTCATCGAAGTCCACTGGTCGTCTGGAACACTCCATGTGTTTCAGGTCGAAATTACCGTCTTTGAAACCCAAAAACCATCGACGAGCTGTCCTTTAATTCATAGCATCTTCACCGTACACTTCGCAAATATCGCGAGCAGCTTTGGCAGCTTTATTCCTTCGATTGAACGCGAACAGAAGGAGGTGTCGAAAATGCTCACTTTCGTCTACTTGACATTCCATTTTGAAGGCTTGTAATCAAATAAAATAATATATGTAACGCAAAAGCAAAAACACAATATCTTATAGAGCAGAAAATTTTCTTTCGAATGACGTATAACTTTTAGCATTTTGTTTTACTTTTGGTGCTCATTTTTAAATTTGAAAAAAAAAAACGGACACAACTTACTATATGTTAACACCCAATACATGGGTTACCTCTGTATGTCTGTTATGGTATATCATTTGCCTGCCCTGTTAATGGTGTAAAACAGCAGGTATCCTTCTCTAATAAGGCTTATCGTCTTTGCGCAAGTACAACAGCTATGCGGTCACGTGTACATGCCATCAACAAGATATTAAGTTGAAGCAGGGGGGTTGTGAAATCCTATTTTTCGAGTCCTTACGTAAAGAAAGTTATAATATCAATCTCTTTATTGAACAGACAACCACACTTCGCACACAGATTGAGTCGGCATGGCGATACAATGATCCTCGGACAGGGACAGGGACAAGTAGACAATAGAACTCGCACGGGGCACGGTCAGGCAGCAATAACGTGAACCAGCACAATATGAACCCCGGCCCGCGTGTCACTAGTCTCTGGCTCTGGTGCGCATTGTGTTCCGCGAGATTCATTAAATCTCATCACGCTGCAATTTTTGTATTATGCATTTATATGCGTATTCGGCTCGATGCAGTGGAATCCAACAATTGAAGAGTTAAACTCATAAAACACATAACAACCATATTTTGATTTTTATTTTTTTTAATGAAAAAGCAGTCTACCAACAAGCGACAATATACCCATAAATGGCATATATGTGAATTCAAACTAAAAGCGACTCTGTTTTACAATCAAATATGCCACTGGGCACATTTTCTTATAACTCTTTACGTATTTTTTGGCTCTCGAGTGGTTTATGAGTTTTACTCTTCAATTATTAATTTGACGCAGATGAACTAATTAATTAACTAGATGTAATGAAACTCGTCAATAATAAACTAAGTGCGGTGGAACCAGTCAATAATAAACTAAATGTAATGAAACTCATCTATAATATACTATAATAGATGCAATGGAACTGGTAATTAATAAACTAGATCAAGTAGAACACATAAAAAATAAACTAGATGAAGTGGAACTCATTAATAATAAATAAGATGTAGTATAACTCATCAATAATAAAAAAGGTGCAGTGAAACTCATCAATAATAAATTATATGTAGGGGAAACCATCAATAAAAAACTGGATGAAGTAGAATTGGGTCAAAACGTTTTAATGTATCCTAGATTAGCAAATTGGTTAGAATAAATTGATGTATAGGTGCACTATGTTCAACTATGTCAACAAAAGAATCATAAAAAATAAATTAATATACTAGATTTAGTGAAACTCATCAACAACACACTTCTTCTTATTCTTCTGTTTGGCCTTCACACGCGGTGCATCTTCTCTAACCAGGTCAAAGCGTCCGGTGTTAGGTTAAGTGCCTACGCGTCTCCACAAAACGCATACAGTGGGCAGTTGCGTCTTAGTCTTTATCTCCACACAATCACAATGACGACCTCCGTGGCCTGGTGGTAAGACACTTGTCTGCCGATCCGGAGGTTGCGGGTTCGATCCCCGCTGGAACCCAGATTTTTTTAAATAGGATTCCAGTCTGGTTAACACTTAGGGTCTATACAAACATATTTCTGGTTGGTTGGAAGAGATTGCCACATGGCAATACAATCGCCAGGTTTAAAAAAAAATCACAGAAAAGCGACTCTGCTGAGCCCCACATATGCATATCATGTGCAGTGCGGCCCACTCCGCATCTAATCCTATTTAGAGTACACATCTCTTTCCGAAGTAAAGAAACCCATGCAACTCCACTGTCGGATCGTCCACGAGATGAGAACAATTTATCGGGCCGCGGGCCGTAGGTCGAGACCCACTTCTCTAAGTCACACCTTTTATACATATCTGCATACAATCGGGCTGCAGCACACGGATTCGGGAGTGGTTATTAGACATCGATTCATTTCACAATTGTCGTTTGATTGACTATTATTATTTAAGTGTCAGCTATTCTCAAACTTGTCGTCGCATTGTTCATCGCTGATTGTTCGCATCATCATTATTGAAGTCAATGGGGCACAAAAACATAACTACTCGAACCGGACAGTATCCAAATCTGATAAGATAATACTCCACAATAGTATGTTATTATAGTACCAACTTCGATGTATAGAAGTGAAATGTGGACGTGGAATAAGACTGAAAAGAGCCGATTAAATTATGACAATTTATGACAGAATACGCAATGAAGTTGTGGCGGTCGCCCACTCGGAACACTGTGGGCGTCCATACACACGGTCAATGACCGATGAAGTGACCTTTGCATTCCTCGACAAATCTAAATAAACAAGTCCAAAGTTCACACGCCGGCCATTCAACCCATAGCCCGGAGCGGACCGCATTCCATACTAGAGCGAGAACGCACCACGCTTGTCTCGTCAGTTCCGTATTTGAATTATACCTACATACAATATTAATCGTTTTTGCATTCGCAGGAACGAGACGTAGGCATATCGCGAGCGCATTCCCGCGCACATTCTAAAATGATATAAATACCTACGTTACTAATAAAAACTCTCTCTTTCCGCATTGCGATCTAACGAGTTTTATTTATCAACAAATCATCATCATCTCTTCCCTTAAGGACTAGCTCCTAAAAAGTGATAAGGGATGCATGTGAACTTACGGCTGATGTGTTGAGGAAGATAAAAAAACAGTGCTCTGAGATAGTTTGGACACGTGGAACAAATAATTAAAATACACTAACAAAACAAATATACAGTGTAAATGTGAGTCGAAAGCGTGGAAGACTAAGGGAAGTATGGCTGGATTGAAAGAATAATATTTTAATAGAAATAAATGTGAAAAATTAGAGATATCGTAAGAGCTGTATGAGAAGGTGTATGGATGCAGAAGAGGCGAAAAATGTAGGTAGTAATAGGAAAGTACAGTACCCGGCGGAAAGGGATACACGTCGGGCTTAAGAAAGATACTGTCGGTCATAATCGGCTAACTTCGGATTTGTAGAGCGTCGTCTCTGTCGCACGATGCGTTACGCTTACGCTTGACGACTGAAAAATCGCGACGGAACACGTGTATGAATGACAGAGATGACGCTCTACAAAGCCGAATTTAGCCGATTATGGCCGACAGTCTCTTTCTTAAGCCCGATGTGTATTACTTACCGCCGGGTACTGTATGATATTTTATCTCTGTCTACCTCAATATTAAAACGGCGTGATGTTATGTACGTATATAAGTAAAAAAATCAACTCAAGTAAACTTTCATCTATTATATTATATAAATTATTCGTTCAGTCTATGTCAGAAAAAGTCAAATAAAAAAGACACTTTGAATTAGGCAACTTGAAAAGAGAAAAGTTTGGTCGACGCTAGGGGGTTGATAATATACGAGAAGGTGTTACGGCTCCTGCAGGTGCCCCCGCCCGCCACCCTGGGGGCTGCTATCTAGCGCTGCTGGGGCACAGCAGCCCGCAGGATAGAATGTGATTGCGCAGTGACCTGTGACACAGCGCTGATACGGCAGTCACCACATCACGGTGACATACTTGCTCATCCGCCTGTTTGCTCAGGGATGCGACGAGTAAACACGATGTTTTTCAAGTTCTTAAAAAGTGACCTTCGTGGCTGTGTGTGTACTTTGAAGCAGAAGCTCTGAACAAAGATATGGCAGTCTGAACAAAGATAGTTCTTCAAACAGGAGATAAGTGCTCTAATTTTTTCCTTTTAATAGTGGATAAAATTTCTTTATCTTTATTCACCTGTTTCAAGCTGTCATCATTACGGACTTCGTCAACCCGTAAGACTATCAGCATTGTTCAACAGCATCACATATCAAAAGCTTATATTTTCTTTGTAGTGTCCAGAATTAAGACAGAGTAAATAAAGTTTCTACGTGCAAATCATTAAGGCTAAGGCCACACCAAAGTGCTTCGCTAGGTGATTCGTGACTAATAGACTAGGTGACTTCATGTATGGCGACACCAAACTGCTTCGCTCAAATTCATTTGACATTTGGGAGCGGTTGAGTCAACAAACGATGCCACTCTCAAACTAACCAATTTCATTACAACTTACCATCTTTATTTACTTCCTGTGCAACTTCATTCCAAAGTGATTTTATTACAGGTACATTTTTGTATAATTTGCTCGATAGGTTCCACAAAGGCTCCCTTTTATACACAGCTGTTATTAAAACTTCCGCCATCTTGTAAAATCACAGTGACACAATAAAATTAACCAACACGTCTGTTCGCTAGGAGACTCATTAGATGACTAATCGTCACGTAGCGTGGCGCGAAGCGTGCAGTGTGGCCATTGCGATAGTATGCGGTGCGTTGGTTCGCTAGATGTCACCTAGCTCGCAACGTAGCTCTAAGCACCAAGCGAGGCTCCTACCTGTGTGGCCGAAGCCTAAGTTCTTCATCGATTTCATCGGTGATAACATCGGTGGTCGTAGCATAACGGTTAGCATCCACGATAAGCAAGCGGACACCTCAGGTTTGATTCCTGGTGGATTTACTTCCAGACTGGTTTTATTCTTTGGCAATGTTGCATTTGATTTTGTGTTTTTCTGTAGCTTGTGTGCTAGTTATAAATGATTATAGCACTATCAAGCATTATAGCACTATCTTGTTACCTTGAATCCTAGCATTTTATCTAAGGCCATTGGAAATTCAGATTTGTGAAGAGTGGGTGCTAAGTACGAGTTGAACGATCGTTTGACATTTGAGATGGACGCAGCAGCCTAACACGTCCTGATTCACGTTTAAGATTATTGAAAAATATTACATTACTCAGAAAATATCCTTTTATCCTAATTTCCCCTTGTTTCCCTTCCTTACCCTTAACGAATGCCTTCCTCTCGTCCTCTCAAATATTGTTTATCTTATTTATCCTTAACGAATGCCTTCCTCTCGTCCTTCTAAATATTGTTTCCCTTCGTTATCCTTAACGATTGCCTTCCTTTCATCCTTCCAAATATTGTTTCCCTTCATTGTCATTAACGAATGCCTTCCTCTCGTCCTTCCAAATATTGTTTCCCTTCCTTATCCTTAACGAATGCCTTCCTCTCATCCTTCCAAATATTGTTTCCCTTCCTTATCCTTAACGAATGCCTTCCTCTCGTCCTTCCAAATATTGTTTCCCTTCCTTATCCTTAACGAATGCCTTCCTCTAGTCCTTCCAAATATTGTTTCCCTTCCTTATCCTTAACGAATGCCTTCCTCTCGTCCTTCCAAATATTGTTTCCCTTCCTCATCCTTAACGAATGCCTTCCTCTCATCCTTCCAAATATTGTTTCCCTTCCTTATCCTTAACGAATGCCTTCCTCTCGTCCTTCCAAATATTGTTTCCCTTCCTTATCCTTAACGAATGCCTTCCTCTAGTCCTTCCAAATATTGTTTCCCTTCCTTATCCTTAACGAATGCCTTGCTCTCGTCCTTCCAAATATTGTTTCCCTTCCTTATCCTTAACGAATGCCTTCCAATCGTCCTTCCAAATATTGTTTCCTTTCCTTATCATTAACAAATGCCTTCCTCTCATCCTTTCAAATATTATTTAGAGATTAGACATTTTAAATTAAAATTTAAACAAATATTTTGTTGTTAAATCTGTCTTGGATTAAAATAATTTAACTTTTCCACTATAAGCTCGTTGATTCGAAGGATTGACGTATGTCAGTAAGCCTGCCAGATATGTCATGTTATAACCAACCACAAAATAATAAATAAACATAACAAACGGGAGAAAGGTAAGAAGGTGAGAAACAGAAAGGCATATATGACAAGATGTACGGATGTGACCGAGGTAAAGAATGTTTGCGCTGATGGAATTGCGCGGTGACGTGTCATTTCTGCCTGATGGTATGTATCATAAATGGCTAATTTTGCTATATAAATGAGAAAGAAATTTTACTTGGTAACACCTTAACGTATGGAAGTGAAGCGTGGACTTTGGTAGAAGAAGGATAAAATACATATTAATGCTGTGAATATATATGCACTAAAGAAAAATGTGGAGTGTCAATGTATGAAAGAAGGGGAAATAAAGACATCAGAAATGATTGCGTGGATATAAAGGAAAATTTAGGTAAGATGATGAAAGGAGCTTGAATATGGTTTTGACATGTAGAGAGAATAAATGACGAAAGAATGACTAAGGGAACACACAAGTCAGAAGTGGAAGATATGCATGAGAGAGGAAGAATAAATTTCTTCCTGTCCTGTGATGTGTAATTAGTGCGCATTGCTTCTAAAAACTTTAATATCTCTATAAATATAATAAATACTGGATTCAGATTTTACTCCTCCGTAAGACATTTACGCATTGAATGAAAAAAATAATATTAATAATAATTAGCACTTATCGGCCACATCAGAGATATTTTGTGAAAATCGGGAATAAATTCACAAATACAATCAAACGTGTGCCAGTGTGTGACGTAGGTATATTCATTCTAAAAAAACATTATGGGCGAGAAGCGACGATATTCACGTCTCACTCTCACTCTACTTCGGTATATGGGAACGCAAAGTAATAGAATCTCAGTTCGCTCGCTTCAGTAGGTCGGCGGCTCTCGATAGAGGTGGTCGCTTTGCCCGTACTGTGAGCATTGGCCGATGTTTTTTTCATGTTTTTGACAAATTAAATTTCAATTATTATCACTTTTGACTTCAAATTTAATTAATTAAAGCGATTGGCTATGAATATTCTTATTTTTCCGATTTTAATCGCTCATTTTTACATGTGTATCGAATACACAACACCGGAACGGGCGGGTTTTTTAGCACAGGAAGGAAAAGGTTAAAAACGTTTCATGAAATGTTGAAGATGTCAATATCCGAGATCCTATTCAAAAGGGACAGCCCACGTAACAAGAAGATTCTATTTATTGCCAGTCCATATACGAGTATAACAATATTTTTGTATCTCAAATAGGTGTCCTGACGAGATATATGAATCTGGAAGAGGCGGGAGTTAAGTGTTTGTATAGAAAAGTTTGGAGATATGTGCATATAACCTAAGGGACACGGTCTGATGATATGTACGAGTATGCATGTAGGTAAGAATTATTTAAATGAGTCACCATTGTGTACACCCCTGATCCCCGATGACGACAACCCGATACACGTGTGAACCAAATGCGCCCAAATTCCTGGCAGTCGGGGCGTGAGGCTCGATGTACCCGTATCCATCATCCAATACCCAACATCCACTATCACGGTTGACCTCATGATATCCGGTTACAGCCTTTGGGGATGGAATGCACTTGTAGGAAGCCACCTGCGCATTCTTTGACAAACTGCATAACTAGAATTTCTCGCGATAATTTTTTACATACATACCATCATAGCCGTTTTCCTATTAGGGTAGGCAGAAAGGACAGAGCGCCAGACTTTTCTATCTCGACACACATATTTCGCTTCTTCTAAATCTATAGACCTTCCACGATTTCTCGGACTTCTTACATTTCTTTCTATCAAAATCGTTCACTTGACCCAACCATTCTTTCCTTGGACTTTGTCTACAACGTATTATACTCACATTTGCGCTGTATATTTGTTTTGTTAGCCTTTCTTCGATTATTCGTTCTACATGCCCAAACCATCTCAGCGTGCCCTCCTCCACCTTACTCAACACATCAGCCTCAAGTTCACATTCATCCCTAATCACTTCATTCCGTATTGTGTCATACATTCCCACTTTCCCCACATAACATCAACGATGGTGCTAAAATACTGTAGTGGATTATCATCTTAGAAGATTTTGATAATATCTGGTTCGAATATATATGTTTTAATGCCACATTGACTTTTCAATCGCTACACACCGTTCGATATATCTACTTAACTCCGTGGCGTCGTTGGTAAGATGAGTGTTTTCCAGCCCGCAGGTAACTAATTCGATTCCCGTTGGTACTCAATTTTATTATTTTCATTATTTTGTGTATATGGTAAATCTGGTTGACTTATTGCTATACAGCAATGTCTTTCAACCAAATAGCACATTAAAAAAGGTTTTAACATAATTTTCATTTAAGGTCTGTTAACTGTCTTCCTGATTGGTTGGATACTATTACTACCCGCCAGGATGCAATGTAAATAACGAAAGTGTAACAAGAAAAAAAGTAAAACAGTACAATTTTAAGTTAAAAATGAGTAGATATAAATACCACATTAAAACAGACCCGTTTCAGTTCTGAAAATTCCTCGCTCCTCAGTAATTATGACGGCTTGACTGCGGTCTCTGATTCGTTCCTCGCCCCGACCCTGGGCGCGTCTCCGTTTATCCAATTCGTTACAGTCATTATAATCAACCTGAAATTTGCCATATTTTCTACACCCATTAAACACATCATCGTCTCGAAAGTCAGGGGCGCAATGGTGACCCAGTGAGAGAGAAAAATGGACTAATTAGACCAAGTAAGTTTTGTATTACGCTTTCGTTGTTCACAGTACAACATGAAAGGCGTTCTGGGTGATGTTAACGACGTCTTCGGTTAAAAGCACACTAGATTTTTTTTTAAATATGGGTTCCGCCAAGAATCAAACCGAAACTAACGGTTTAAGACACAGGTGTCTTATCAATCAGGCTACAGAGGTTCGTAAGATTTTATGCCAAATATAAACAAATCGCCGTACAACGTAGACACTTCTCCATCAAAGTTTTTGAGATTATAAGTTCATTTAAACAGGTTAAGAAAAATAAATGTATAGGTTTTTTTTTTTTGGTACAACCATGCGTTATTAAGTTTGTTAAGATGCAATACCGATAGTACTGAATACTACAATGTATGAGAGAATATGGAATTTTAGTAATAAGGTTACAATGTATGAGATAATACGGAATTTTAGTAATAAGGTTACAATGTATGAGAGAATACGGAATTTTAGTAATAAGAACTTAATGCTGATGTGTTGAGTAAGATGAAGAAGAGCTAATTTGGGCATGAAGAACGATGAACGAAGAAATACTAAGATATCAAATATCCAGTGCATATGTGAGTGGAAGGGTTGTGAGAGGAAGACCAAGGAAAGTATGGTTGGATTAATTGAATGAAATTTTAAAGAACCACACGCAGAAAGTCAAAGAAATCGTAGGAGTTCTATGATCCGGTCCCTCTCAGTCTAGTTCCCCGTCCACTATGTCCACTAGTTCTATGATCCGGTCCCTCTCAGTCTAGTTCCCCGTCCACTATGTCCACTAGTTCTATGATCCGGTCCCTCTCAGTCTAGTTCCCCGTCCACTATGTCCACTAGTTCTATGATCCGGTCCCTCTCAGTCTAGTTCCCCGTCCACTATGTCCACTAGTTCTATGATCCGGTCCCTCTCAGTCTAGTTCCCCGTCCACTTTCCCCACGTAACATCCAAGTTGGTACTAAAATACTATTGTGGACTATCATCTTAGCAGATTTTGATAATGCCCGGTTTAAGTATGTGTTTTAATGCCACATTGACTTTACAATCGCTACACACCGTTCGATATATCTAGTTAACTCCGTGGCGTCGTTGGTGAGATGAGTGTTTCCAGCCCGTAGGTCGCGGATTCGATTCCCGTCGTTGGTACTCAATTTTATTATTTTCAATATTTTGTATATATGGTACATCTGGTTGGCTTATTGCTATACAGCAATGTATATATGGTACATCTGGTTGGCTTATTGCTATACAGCAATGTCTTTCAACAAAACAGTATATTAAAAAATGTTTATATAGAAGAGGCTAAGGATGTGTATCGAGACAGGAACATCTGGCGATTTGTCCTCTCTGCATACCCTGACAAGGAAATGGCGTGATGGTATGTGTTTTAGATGTAAAAGTGTTAAACCCCTTTTGTGAAGTTGCATGATTTTATATTTTTTTGTTAGATACGAGTAAATGATAAATTTGCAAAACGATATGGACCTTCATTTCTTATCACTTTATTCCGTATTCTGTCATAAAATGTCACTCCGTGTATTATTTTCAGTACACGTAATTTAAATTTATTATCCCTTTATTCCGTATTCTGTCATAAACTGTCACTCCGTGTAGTCTTTTCAGTACACGCAATTAAAATTTCTTATCACTTTATTCCGTATTCTGTCATATCATAAACTGTCACTCCGTGTATTCTTTTCAATGCACGCAATTTAAATTGTCCTTTTATTATTATTAAATATTCGAAAATGATGTTCTTAATAAATCGACGCCCTCAACGATCGCTCTGATGCATAATTCCCATTCAACATCCCGTGTGATTGAGTCCAAAACCGTTCAAAACATCACAACCCTAAATTTACCACAAATCACTGGGTCAAACATTATGGCCTAACCGACGAATGAGGTTTTTTTGTTGGATTTTCCGCGTGTTTGTGGCGCAACCACTTTTGGAACAGCGCTGGCCGCTGGAAGAATGGGTGATTAGCTCGGGACGTGCGCGGCCTCCCGATGCGGGGCCGGGGCCATGTGACCGGACTATTGTTTGTTTACCCTTCCCCTTGTGTTGAAGATCAAAACAGCGATGACTCGGTGTCGTGTTCAAGATTATATTATGAACACAATCGCATTGTTCCCAAAGCGGACATTTATCAAATGGGCTTACGTTAATGCCTCAAGTGGAACTATTTCAAGTCAGAGAAAGGTGTTAGTTATGTCAGAAGTCGAGATAAGTTTTTGATATGTCATGCGATGTAGATGCTCCAGCCAGCGAATTGTATGAATTATTTACTGCCGTCTTCATACACAATATGTCGTACTGTGCTCCATTATCTCTTAACCATTATAAATTCTGGGAATCTTTTTGATGAAAAATATGTAAAAAGATATTTCTTTCTGCCAAAGTAGTTACATGCCCTCATGTTGTTCCCTGCCGTGGTAGGCAAATAGGACAGATCGCCAGACTTTTCTATTTAGACACACATCTTTCGCTTCTTCTACATCCACACATTATACAACTCCCACGACTTCTCTCACTATCTTTACATTTCCTTCATTCAAAATACCATTAAGTTGAATCAAGCATACTTTTTCAAGGTACGAGTAAGAATCAGTCCGCGAGGATAGGTGACGTCCGCTTTCTTCAGGTATCTCTAACTGAAGCTAAGAATGAACGGCCGCTTGTCTTCCACCCGGAGGTTTCGGGTTCTATTCCTGATGACACCAAAAAAAGAAAAAAAAGAGCCCCCCCGATCTGGTATAATAGTTGTCTTCAAGTAACAAAACGTGTGCGAATGTTTTTATCGCTTCACTTATTCGCGGTAGTTTTACGAGTTCAGTACCTAATCCAGTGATTCTTTCCCTTCCTGTGCTAAAAACATCCGCGCGTTCCGGTACTGTGTATTCAATACACATGTAAAAATGAGCGATTTAAAATAAAAATATTCATAGACAATCGCTTAAATTAATAAAATTTTAAGTCAAAAATGATAATAATTGAAATTTAATTGCTGAAAACATTAAAAAAACCATCGGCCGACGTTCACAAAACGGGCGAAGCGACCACCTCAACGAAAGCCCACGAGCTACTGAAGCGAGAAAAGCGAGCGAACTGAGATTATATTTCTTGCGTTCCCATATACCGAAGTAGAGTGAGAGTGAGACGTGAATAGCGTCGCTTCCTCACCCATACCGGTTTTTTAGAATGAATATACCTACGTCACACACTGGCACACGTTTGATTGTATCGGTGAATTTATTCCCAATTTTCACAAAATATTTCTGATGTGGCCGATAAGTGCTAATTATTGTTTTTTTTCATTCAATGCGTAAATGTATTACGGAGGATTACCTAATTTATTATATTTATATAGATATTAAAGGTGTTTAGAAGCAATGTGTACTAGTTACACATCACAAGGAAGGAAGGGTTAATGGGGCCGAAGACAACAGTGTCTCCAGGCCGTGATATTCAATATGTCCGAATTACCAATTTCGGATATTTCTCGAATATATGCTGTTATGACGAAGTGTCCGAAGGTTCTACAATATAAGAGTGGAGAATGTAAATGAACTTTCTTACTGTTGAATAATTACTTAACTGAGTGGAATAACGGACCACTATCGCATGAAACACCTTCCCTTACCTTCCCTTACCGGGGTAGTCCGAGAAGCGGCACTGTCACAATGCCTGGAGCGGATTAGAGGCTACTTCAATGGGATTAGCTCGAGTGGACCTCGTCTTTTCGCATAAACACTGTTTCATTCAATTTACAATAATACACCGACAAGGGCGTAACGTAACAATTAAGGCAAACAGAATATCGAGGGGCAAGTTTTCTGAAAGTTTTTTTTAAAAATAAATAAATAAATATAAGTTTATTGATAGAAACATAATATGTACATAATACATTTAAATATACTTTAAGAACACATAAATTGCAGAGAACACATTAAAGACAGAAGCTATCAAATATATATATTATTATTATGTACAAAGTGAAAGATGATTCATGAACTTTTACATACATATATACCATCACACTGTATCCCTATCAGGATAGGCAGAGAGGACAGAGCTCCAGAATTTCTTATCGCGACATATATTTTTCACATCCATACATCACATGTATCATACATCCATATCTTCCTTCTGTTTCTTACTGCTTGCTTTTAATTTTTTTTTCAGTTGGTCCAACCATACTTTCCTCAGTCATCCTTTACCACAACCTCCACTTATGCTTGCATTATAAATTTCTTTAGCCAGTCTTTCGTCGCTTATCCGTTCAAAATATCCAGCCACTTCAACATGCTCCTTTTCATCCAACTTAACACATCAGTTCTTAGCTTACTATATATTCATCCTTAATAATTACATTTCTAATTCTGTCATACATCGACACACTTCTCAGTCTACGCATTTACACTGCTTTTAGTCAGCTCCTTTAATTCATTTTCCACATCCACGTTTCCCTTCCATACATTTTTCATTTTAAAATAAGTCATTACAAGAGTAAAGCAGACCTTAAAGTTTATTTTGAAATTTGATTATATTTTGTTTGACATAAAGAGTTCTATTGTGAATTCAACCATAGGAATTTTAAAATGCCTAGAAAGAGAACCAAAACATTGTCAATGTTGACATATTCATAGGGATTATAAAAATATAGTCGAAACATGACACGCCCTTGAGGAGAGTCCGTTCTCTAAAAGGTCTGTCCTATACAACTTGGCCTTTTATTCTTACTATTTTTTTAACGTTAAAGTCATTGTAATAAATAAGATATGGACAGGGTACAAAAAAATACGCCACTGAATTCTAAAATGTATTCATTTTTTGCTTGTGGCGCCAGAACGGTTCAAGCGAGAAATGCTGAGATTACGTAAAAACTGGAAAGGTAAGACAAGACAAGAGAGTCGATACCTGGGCCTCTGCGCTTGGTGTGCGCAGTCTGTAACCAAAGGTTCTTAGAACAATGTGTTCTAAGTACCCCTTAGCAAATTTTCATGATATAGGTACTTATCATGAAAAGCTTTAATAATTCTGTAATATTTTATACATATACGAGTACCTTAGAATTTGATTTTAGAAAGTTTTTTTTACTACACTTTCGTTGTATACAGTACAACCTGGCGGGCTTTTTTTACCATGCTGCAATATCTTCCAACCAATCATAAAGATAAAGAGGCCTTAAATGAAAACTAGATTGGAATCTTTAAACGAAACTGGGATACAGCCCACAACCTCTGGATCGGAAGACATCCCATTTACCAACTAAACTAAGGAGGCCAAAATGTTATTTTATTTAATTAACGACACAACAGTGTCTTTATATACAAATGAACATGTGACAGGTTATACAAGTACTTAAAATTATTGACAAAAAATACAAAACTTTGTCTTAAACTAACATGAAGATACAAAAAGCAGTAGTAATAATAAATTACAGCCATTGTTTTAAAATTATTTAATAATTATATGTATATTTAAGTTCAATATATGTTATGTATGTATGCCAGAAAATATTACCAAACTTCACCAAGCAGACTTACGTAATTATCGGAGACTTATTTTAAAGGTAGGGAAAGAACTTAGATTTGCTTTTAGTGGAATAACGCTTACATAGAACAAAAATTGGATTTTTCGAGAATTTTATGGATAGATCCTGAGATATAGAAAACACACGGGCTCACTTGTAGAACGAGATGCAAGTTGCTTTGCAGAATCGAAACCTTCCACATGTTGAAGCAGGGTTACTCAACTCCAGAGGAAAAGTATTATCCTTAAAGTATTGTCCTTAAAGTTAGTAGCTATTTCTCAATATTGTTGTGACAAATACAAAGAAAATTAACGAATAGATATAGGAAATAATACGCCCTATAGGTTCAATACACACTATTTGCATAATTTTAGGTTGACATCTAAATAAGCTTTATATAGACACATACACACAAACTCACACGCATAAAATAAATAGTACGAGATGGAAAAAATGAATTTGTTTCCCTGAAAACAAATGTTCGATGTTTGGTGTTATTTTTGGTAATTTTAAACGCAAATCCGGTTCAATTCGTAGCATATTTCTGTAAATGATTTTAATATCGTTTATCGTGGAAAATCCAGCATCACAAAGATATGAATTATAAATGGCGTTTAAAATGTTAAGGCTCTGTCTGATACAGGAGGGCACTCGCTATGGAGATATTTTTTATTTTAATTATTTTGTGTACATGGCAAAAGACGATACATCTAGCGGGCTTATTGCTATGCAGCGATTTCTTCCAACCAATAAGCAAGACTTTCGTCGCTAGAAAATTCTATAAGTTTTTCTCTCTCTCTCATTAAAAAAGGGTATGTCAAATTGAGCGGTTTTTTTAATTATATTTTTTTAAATTCTTGAATAAAAAACACAATTTGCTTGGATTTCAAAAAACTTTTTATTGGCCATTGAAGTATAATGTATGACATTTAAACACAAAAAAACAATATCCGCCAAATGTCCACCTCTTGAAGCTCCACAGGTGTCCAATCTTTTGTCAAAATTTTCGATGACATTATGGCATAATTGAGGTTCTGACTCACCAATAACGCGAATAATTTCGTCCTTCAGCTCAGGAATTGATCGGGGGTCATTCTTATAGACCTGGCTTTTCACGAACTCCAGAGAAAATAGTCCAACGGTGTCAGATCACATGATCTTGGTGGCCAATTAACATCACCGTTTCCGGAGATTATAATACATAAAATAATTCAACAATTTGAACGCGTTGATGTATTGTATACGACTTCATTTTTATAAATGTCATACATTACACTTCTCAAATGTCACAAGACTCAGGCAAGTTCACGACGCCATCTGTGTTTTATCCAAGAATTAAAAAAAAACGCTCAATTTGAAAGAACCTATAAAATTAAAACATGGTTACTTTGTTTCATTCCACTTTATTTATTGCAAATCACAATGCATTTCAACACTGGCATCACTTGTCTCATCATCGGGTGAATTGTCAAGAACGGAAGCATATACATAATTATATGTGTTGTTTATGGTAAAATAGAGTAAACGTATCTGTACTATTCGTTGTTTATGGTACTTTCTAAGGGGGAATACAGTTAGAAGCGGAAAAGAGAATAAATTTAATTTATTATTTATGATATTATTGTGTTGTTTGTTTGTCTTATGTATTTCAATGGTTTCTAGGAGTATCTACTTATTGTGTAACATGTGTTTGATGCATGTAATGTTTATTGAGTATAAATACGGGTGATCATGTCAACATGATTACTTTTTACTGCTCTAATGTGTTCATTAATTCGTTCCTTAACCCTTCCTTCCCTGTGATGTGTAACTAGTACACATTGCTTCAAAACACCTTTAATATCTCTATAAATATAATAAATACTGGGTTCAAATTTTAGGTGTTCCTCCGTAATACATTTACGCATTGAATGAAAAAAATAATATTAATAATAATTAGTACTTATCGGCCACATCAGAGATATTTTGTGAAAATCGGGAATAAATTCACCAATACAATCAAACGTGTGCCAGGGTGTGACGTAGGTATATTCATTCTAACACACCGCTTTGGGTGAGGAAGCGACGCAATTCACGTCTCACTCTACTTCGGTATATGGGAACGCAAGAAATAGAATCTCAGTTTGCTCGCTTCAGTAGCTCGCGGGCTTTCGTTTGAGGTGGTCGCTTCGCCCGTTTTGTGAACGTCGGCCGAGGTTTTTTCATGTTTTCATCACTTTTGACTTCAAGTTTAATTAATTTAAGCGATTGGCTATGAATATTCTTATTTTTTCGATTTTAAATCGCTCCTTTTTACATGTGTATTGAATACACAGCATCGGAACGGGCGGATTTTTTAGCACAGGAAGAGAAAGGTTAATACTGAAGTTCCTTGTTGTCATATTTTAGATGCTATGAATATAGGTGTTATTTTATATGCTATATAGTTGATGCTATGTGTTTTAATATTATAATATATTAATATGTTGTTTATAGTTAAGGCATTAACGTTGTGGAGGTTTAAAGACATTGTAATTTATTTTTAACAAACACTGTTTATTCCACTTTTTTGTGACGATATAACCCAACCGGTTTCAAGGCTTTCACCTCAAAAGACCAAAAAAGTGGAATAAACAGTGTTTGTTAAAAATAAATTACAATGTCTTTAAACCTCCACAACGTTAATGCCTTAACTATAAACAACATATTAAATGCCAGTACGGCAAAAAAGGCGAAAATATGAAGATGAGGTGAAAGCCTTGAAACCGGTAGGGTTATACCGTCACAAAAAAGTGGAATAAACAGTGTTTGTTAAAAATAAATTACAAAAATAATATATTAATTATGGAGTTCCACAAAGTGGCGCCAGAGTTATTTAAACCACTTTCATCGTTATCTTTTATTGAAATATTATCTGGGTAAATATCTCGCTTGCTCTCGCACCAATAATGGTACGCGTACCGTAGTTTGCGGACCGTTGCTTCAGAAGAAGTTGGCTATCGTTGCCGCAATTGTGAAGGCGATTAACAAATGATTTTTGAAGTGGTGTTTAAAAATCCGCAAGAGTATACGTGATGTGTAGCATCGCCTTATCTACTGATCTTCAAGGAAAGGATTCAGTTTTAATTTATTGCTCTGTTTCACATTTATTCCATTGATGGTCAAGTCATAAATGAAGTTTGTTGTTTAGTTCCGAAAACTTACGATCAGGAATTACGAGTTCCATTGTGAAGAAGTCAATGCGAAAGACTTCTTGAAATACATCTTGTGCTGAACTACGAGCTACAATACATATCGTCGTTGTTTTGCGAAAAGCATTTAAGTCAATTTTTGCTTAAAATGACTTTTTAATGAAATTTTACTTAAAATAAAAATAACTACACATGGAAAAATTTTTTTCGTCCAAAAGTTATATGGTTTCGCTGTTATGAAAATTTTCACCAAGAAAGGATTAAGTCCAAAATAGGTGTCCGTATTTTAAATTTTTAGGTAATATATTTTTAAGTAGTATACTCATTGTTTTTGTAGTAATTCTTATAAATAAATAAACTGTTTTTAAATAACATCTGTTTGTATTTCATTTTATTAAAAACTTGATTTTACACCGCCATTCAAAACTTAAATTGCATTTATCTCAAAACTCAATATTTGGACTTAAATGCTTTTCGCAGAACAACGACGATATATATAATATTATTTACAGTACCCGGCGGTAAGTAATACACATCGGGCTTAAGAAAGAGACTGTCGGCCATAATCGGCTAACTTCGGCTTTGTAGAGCGTCGTCTCTGTCGCACGATGCGCTAACAGTCCGATATCTAGAAAGAGCTAAACGACTGACAAATCGCGACGGAACACGTGTATGAATGATAGAGAAGACGTTCTACAAAACCGAAGTTAGCCGATTATGGCCGACAGTCTCTTAAGTCCGAAGTGTATTACTTACCGCCGGGTATTGTATGTTGGTGTCGGTGCATACTTGCTTGCTTAGTAATAATAATAATAAAAAAGGAAAATTTAAATAGTGCCGTTTGAAGAGCACAATCTCCTCAAAGGTGCTCTAACTCGGGATTCGAACCCACTATTATTAAAAGTTTACAAATATTACAATAAAAGTTATAAGTTGAGTGTAAATATAGAACAGTGGTGACTGCGGCCATAAGATTAGGTACTTATTTGAAAAACATATTTGGTAAGAAAACCGCAGAAACCTTTCCATGGGAAGACGAACTACAAAAAAATATTTGCAGATCATTGGATATCGGATAGTGACTCGTTGACTTTGTGTCCTACCGCTACACGCCGTTCGATGTCTCTCATTACTCTTCCACCATCTGAGAAAATACTACCTTAATAGCAGAATTATTTACCTTGCTCTAATCTTTCGTTACTCATTCATTTATCCTATTTGCTTTATCTTTCACACTTTTCTATAGCAATATTCATTTACGGTACGATATATGAATGGTTGAAGTAAAATAGGCACTAAGTAGCAAAAAAAACACTAAGTATACAGTTTCATTCTATATGACATGTAGAACAAAACTGCATACTTAG
Source organism: Odontocerum albicorne (assembly GCA_949825065.1). NCBI lineage: Eukaryota > Metazoa > Arthropoda > Insecta > Trichoptera > Odontoceridae > Odontocerum > Odontocerum albicorne. The sequence continues at coordinate 371,842 of OX463845.1, read as the reverse complement.
TTTTTTTTTTTTTTGGTACTTAGTGCCTATTTTACTTCAACCATTCATATGTCAACTATAAAAATACTGAATTTATAGACTTGTTTCACGAACCCATGATAATTATGTATTTATCATATGTTAAATATAATTTATTGTGTAACACTGTGGAGTGTTAATTACCAGGTGGCAACCTCTAGCAACCAACCAGACAAGTAACTAAAGTAAGTTACACGGTCACAAATATTTATTTATTTAACACTTTTATTGCAAATACAATCTGGCGGGATTTTTGCCAGGCGGCAATCTCTTTAAACCAACCAGACAAAAGTAAAAAAAAGCAAGTTACGTGGTCTCATAAATCATTCAAATCACTATCCTTCTTATTCTCCCTGGCTCCATCTCAACTCACTGTCTGCGAAGACTGTTGGGGTCAGCTCTCCTCGTCCTCAGGTTGTATGCTCTTCTGTCCCGGACTACGTCCCCCAGGCCGTGCCTCTGCATCAGGTTATCGTTTTGCACCACCCATGAATTCTTTGGTGTTCCTCTGGTTGTTATTCGAGGAAGATCCATGGAGATTGCCTGGTTCACAATGTGGTCGGGTGCTCTGCGTCCAACGTGCCCATACCATATCAATCGCCTCTCCTCAATCTTGCTGTTGATGTCTGTAACACCTAGGCTTCCACGAATGCGTGAGCTTTTTATTTTGTCTCTTAGGGACACACCAGCTGACCATCTTAGCATGCGCATTGCAGCAGTTTCTAGTTGCCTCGAGTAAGAGTTATATATCGTCCAGCATTCGGAGCCATAGAGGAGTGCGGGTCTGACAATCGTTTGGTATACTTTTCCTTTTAACTTTACTGACATTTTCGGATCACATAGAACTCCCGTCATTGATCTAAACTTCAAATGACTATCCATCCCCACGAAATACATACGTGAGCATATACCCACGAACCCCACAAAGACGGACAATCACCCGAACATTATTTTTCATATAAAATTAGATATCATCAATCAAAAGGAAAGGAAGGAATGGTGGAGAGGAAGGAAAAGAAAAAATAAAAATGAAACAAATATTGTTATTTTTTATAAAATTCGTGAACAATATAAACAATAATAGAATAAAGGAAGGATATGGTGAAGAGGAACAGAAAAACAGAAACGATGGAGCGAGTCTAAAATTTGTTGGTAACTAGTTTCAGATTCTCAATTCATGGACATGAGAAAATATCCACCATAAACATTATAAAGAATGAAAATGATTGCGTATCATGCCGATCTTTTAATAGGCATACCCCACTATTAAAAAATTCCAGCCCGTCCATCCTAAATATGCGGCCAGCCCCCGGGTACCTGGTTCGAGGGTGTGGGAACTGAGAGCTTGGGAAAGGAGCGCTCGAGCGCGTGGCCCGGCCCATTCAGAGTGGCCACTGGTCAGGCCGGTCTATTCTCAATGGGGTCCGCGGAGATTAATAAATCAGCCGTCTCATAATAGGACTATCTACCATATACCTACACACAAATAAATATCCAATAGACAAACATGCGTGAATAATTTGTTTATAACAACTACTTAGAATGTTGTGTATGTTTAGGCATAAAAAGTGCAAACTATTATGCTACTAAGGTCCGAAACTTTCGGGTTTGAACAAGTTAGAAAATATATGGGCCGATACCACGCCGGTCATGCCGTCGCATTGTTCATAAGATGTTACAATTAAAATTTGATAGCTCTACGCACAGTAGTATGTCAACGAGAGCCGATAGAAGACGTGTTGTTTCGTTATATTCTGAAATGTTAAAAAATAAACATCGCGCGGCTATCGAGTTTATTTTAAAAGAAGGGAAAAGGCTGACAGAAATCGAACGACGTCAGCATCTAAAAGTGGTATCTGTCCATAGATAACCTAATTTGTTCAGGTCGGAAAATTTTGGACCTTAATGTTAGTTTATCTTTGTTTTAAAGTAAATTAATTTATTCGCAAAAATATTGGAACTCCAATGTTATCGAGTCTTTATCACTTACGAGTACTATTGACGACCTCCGTTGCCCAGTTGGTACAGTGCCTGTCTACAAACCCAGGCATTGCGGATTCGGTTCCCGTTGGAACACTAATTAAAAAAAAAACGATTCCAGTCTGGTTTTCACTCAACATCTCTTTAACATATTTCTGGTTGGTAAGAAAATATTGTCAAGGCAATACGCCTGCCAGGTTGTACTGTATCCAAATAAACCTGAAAGGTTTTACTGTATCCAAATAAACCTGCCAGGATGTACTGTATCTAAATAAACCTGCCAGGTTGTACTGTATCCAAATAAAGTATAATATAACTAGACGGTTAAGCCGTGCCACGTATGCTTTCGGAGTTTTCTAATAACGTTTCTGAACTGTTATGTTAAAAAAAAGTTGTATATAAAATATTTACGGGATAAACTACCTACCACTACTATAAATACATTTTACATTAATTTCAAAAAAAGAAAAAAAAGAAAGGAAGGTAGTGGCTACGGCTATTATATTAGGCACTTATCCGCATCTACGTATGTTCAGAATAACGCCTTTGGTAAGAAAACCGTAGATAACTTACCAATGGAAGACGAACTATAAAGACACTTTTGTAGATCGTCCAATATGGATAATAACACATTGGACTTTAAGTGTAGGGTATGTGTGTAATGTTCATACACCATGATACATTTTGATAAGACCTTCAAATAAGGATTGTCTTCAAGTGCTTCTTAAAGCTGCACACGCCACCCATATCTCTAACACTAAGAGGTAGGACTATCTCACGCCACAGAAGTACTGACTGCAAAACCTCTATCATAATACCCCCCACCCCCCCTATGGGATGGAACTATCTGTTTATTATATGAAGAAGAAATCGATCTCAAATTTCTACTTCTCTCCAAAGAAAAGTCTCTCAGACACAGATTCGAAAGATACAATGGAGACCCTCTTCTATCCCAGCCAACAAATCCAACACTAGTCTTATAAAACAACGGTCTCTGTAGAATATTTTATAGAAGCAAGATACTTCGATTTTTGTCCATAAACTGTACTGACAAAAAGACTCTAGTAGAGCGAATGTATCCCGTTTCAGCATTGATATCATTTTGTTCACTTTCCCACGTCAATTGACCGATGAATACACAAGCATAGAATGAATATCTGCACGAAACCCTTAACACGGCTCCATCTCAGCGGCAGAGGCGAAGGAATTAATGAGGAGCGTCCCCAATGTGCGTGGTCAATGGCAATGGGCATTTGCCAAGGTACTCGTATCTCACGCGAGCCTGGAAACGAGCCCGAACGGCACGCTATGGTACGAAGAATCTCTTAAATAGATACGAGCAATGTTCCCTCTAAGCTGGATATGTATCCTTGCATTACACAGAGTTCTCCGCGCATCATCATCAATATTTAAACATCTCATATTTATCCGAATAAAAATGCATTTTCGAATATTTTTTTGACGTGTGTGACGTTAATAACAAATTGATCGTAAATAATATAGCGAATATAGCGAACTAACGCATCCATTCTCGAAGGACTGAGAATATTTAATGCTTTAAGAAGCGACTGAAAAATCCTAATTTCTAGTCAGTAATATAACATGTTTTATTCTTGATTTTTCTTTCCTCTCCACCATCCCTTCCTTTTCCTTAGATTGTTGATATTGTAGGGAATACCCACGTCCCTAAAATATTGTCAACATGCAGGGTCAACGACCGATGAATCAACCTCTGGATATGTACAAATGTCACATACCAGAACGTCAATACTGTTTACACGCAAATAATATTTACATCGCATTCCACGGTAGAAAGAGAACATATCACGCCGTCTCGCCGTTTCGAAAATAAATATTCTACCCACTGTATTATCCGCAGCGCTTGCGACCACCTCAGCACGCGCAGGAGTGAGATCAAGATATACCGCGGACGCATTCACGCGCCCCGTTCTGAAATTCTATATATACCTACTTATCGATGAATAAAGGGCACTTATTATTATTCACTTGACCATTCATCGCTGTTTACTATTTATTGATTATTCACTCTCACTTTTTCGCATTCCTGAATCGACGTATTTTATTTGAAATACAAACAAATCAAAATCATCACGACGCATCAAATTAAGCATCCCGCTAAAATATCTTACTTATGTTAATATGAAAAGGAATGTTCGTCTTTATGGGGTTTATGAGCGTATGCTCACGTATACATTTATGAATTTCGTGGGGATGGATAATCATTTTAATGTTTTTTTGAGACCATGTAACTTGTTTCATTTACTTTTATCTGGTTGGTTGGAAGATATTGCCGACCAATAAGCCTGCCAGATCGTATTTACAATAAAAGTGTTGAATAAATAAATATTCGAGACAATATACCTTAGACGAGTCCTCTGGTTCTTTGGGCACATTGCTCGTGGCCAAGGAGACTATTTGGAGAGGTTCGTGGTTAATGGAAGGACGACGCGCAAGAGGAAGAATCCCAATGCGTTGGACTGACCAAATGAGATACACAACTAGACTACCCTTAACAACTACCCTTCGAGCCGCGGAGTGCAGTGATGGATGGAGAGGAGTCGTCGGAGGCTATCATGGGAGTCACGATGCTCAGTCATGAGCTATACGACAGGATGATGATGAATATAGTATATAGGTACATTAGAGCCCCGTCATTCAACGGGGATAGGTTCCAAGCCCCTGCGGATGGAGAAATCCGTTGATAATAACGAACCCCTTTTAAATTACCGTATACTTAAGTATACCTACACTAGATAGTCGTTTTCTACAAATACCTATACACTGAACGCCCGAGTATCCATTTCTCTGTAACTTGAGAAGTTTAAAGAGTAATTTATTTCTCTTTTTTGAGCACTTTACGAATAGATGATTTGTTATTTTCATACATTCCTGAATCGGCAGCGATCGTTTTCATTTTGCATTCATTGCGATCTGCAGACATTGCGATCTGCAGACATTGAAACGGCCAACTTAATGCTGATCCTTCAAGAACTGATTTGAAATGTCCAGTGTTAAAAAATATTTAAAAAAACTGTGTATTAATTATAGTAAATGCGATTTAATTTAAATGTCGTTTGCAAAATTCAGAACTCGATTAAAACTCGTGAGAGATACTCCTGCGTTTATTGTACAATATTTTAAAATTGCTCCAACTATTATATCTTTTCCGTAAGTAAAATTGCTCCAACTATTATATCTTTTCCGTAAGTAAAATTGCTCCAACTATTATATCTTTTCCGTAAGTAAAATTGCTCCAACTATTATATCTTTTCCGTAAGTAAAATTGCTCCAACTATTATATCTTTTCCGTAAGTAAAATTGCTCCAACTATTATATCTTTTCCGTAAGTAAAATTGCTCCAACTATTATATCTTTTCCGTAAGTAAAATTGCTCCAACTATTATATCTTTTCCGTAAGTAAAATTGCTCCAACTATTATATCTTTTCCGTAAGTAAAATTGCTCCAACTATTATATCTTTTCCGTAAGTAAAATTGCTCCAACTATTATATCTTTTCCGTAAGTAAAATTGCTCCAACTATTATATCTTTTCCGTAAGTAAAATTGCTCCAACTATTATATCTTTTCCGTAAGTAAAATTGCTCCAACTATTATATCTTTTCCGTAAGTAAAATTGCTCCAACTATTATATCTTTTCCGTAAGTAAAATTGCTCCAACTATTATATCTTTTCCGTAAGTAAAATTGCTCCAACTATTATATCTTTTCCGTAAGTAAAATTGCTCCAACTATTATATCTTTTCCGTAAGTAAAATTGCTCCAACTATTATATCTTTTCCGTAAGTAAAATTGCTCCAACTATTATATCTTTTCCGTAAGTAAAATTGCTCCAACTATTATATCTTTTCCGTAAGTAAAATTGCTCCAACTATTATATCTTTTCCGTAAGTAAAATTGCTCCAACTATTATATCTTTTCCGTAAGTAAAATTGCTCCAACTATTATATCTTTTCCGTAAGTAAAATTGCTCCAACTATTATATCTTTTCCGTAAGTAAAAATGAGTCCAACTATTGTATTATATCCTTCATATGTTTGAGGGTTTCTTGGTTTTTTTTGTATCAATCGGGTTAGGTTTTTTGTAAGTGTTTTACCGCGTGGTTTGGCTTATGATAGCATCATCATCAAAATGGAAACGGCGTTGCGGCATGTATGTATATGGTATGTAAGACTACGTGTCAAAATATAAGAACGCGGAAGAAAACCGATAAAAAGGAGGAATAATACACATAATCTGGTCCGAGTGAAGATATCCATGGGTAGTGGCGGCACCAGGAAGGTGGATTTGGGGGTAACAAGACTTGGCATTTGCTTCCAATCGTGGGAAATACCACCTGGGATATTCTATACTACCAGAGCTGAATTCGTCTCAATTCTAATATATTTAAGTTGAGTTTTTCAGAAGTGAGTTCTTGGTTAAAATCTTATAATAATATGTCACCCGGAAAAAAGTAACGTATTTTAAGCTAGTTGTTAATAAGACAAAATTTTCGTAGCTAGCTTCATTCTTAACGTACTGAATGTATAATACTGTATACTCATGCAACTTAAATAAATAAATAAATAAATATAGGTTTATTGATAGCAACATAACATGTACATACTATATTTAAATACACTTCAAAAACACATAAATTGCAGAAAATCCATTTAAGCGAGAAGCTATTAAAAGGTCTGGGCTCATCTAATAACACCCCCTCGGCCAAGATACACTCCACCAATATAGGGCGAGCCCAGCCACGGGGACACCAGATGTTTTTCAGCTCACACCCTTGCACATGTAGAAACTTGAATGTTTTTGCCGTCATTTTTAAGATGGGTCTTACAAAAACAAAAAATATATACGTGTATGTACAGTGTATGGCGACAATGCAGTAAGCAATCGTGTGTGTCAAATATGGCTTAAAAATCTGTAATGGTGGTGACACTCGAAGATGGTGTTCGCTCGGGAAATTCGATTATCACATATGACTACCAAATCAACGTTTCCTTCTTTAAAAATATCATTCACTTGATCTAACCTTACTTTCTTTGGTCTTCTTCTATCACGCCTTCCACTCACATTTGCAGTATATATTTATTTTGCTAGTTTTTCTCAATTCATTCGCTCTCCATGCCTAAACCATCTTAGTGTTATTCCTATTCTTTCTTTCATACGGTCCCCTTCAACATATCCGAATTGGTGATTTGGACATATTAAAGAACGTGGCAGGGAGACAATATGTCTTCGGCCCAGTAATCGATCTTTGCATTTCGTCATTATAGGTGTTGCTATCAAAGATTTTCGAATCCAACAACATGTACCTAAAGCTCCGCAAGCAATTGGTCAAAACATATGTGCGGAGTATTTTGATGTATGGTTGCGAGACATGGTGCATAGGCGAAAGAGATCGAAAAAGATTGGAGGCCTTCGAGATGTGGACCTATAGACGAATCCTAAGGATTTCCTGGAGAGACCACATTACAAATGACGAGGTTCTCAGCAGGATCGAAGAAACCAGGCACCTGTCAAACACCATATCGGAAAGGCGTGCATAATGGATGGGTCATATGCTGCGACATGCAAATCTCCTGCACAATATACTGGAGGGATCGATTGGCAGATTGCGTCCTCACCGGGAGTATATGGAACAAATATACCACGATATGGACTGCACCTCCTATACAGAGCTCAAGAGGATCGCTGAAGACCGAGCGGAGTGGAAGAGGAGATGCAGAGCTTTGCTGCTAACCAATCCCCAGGATTAAAACTGAAGAAGAAAGGTGTTGCTAACCGTACGAGAAAACAACACTAGCACACGTACTTGACGCGTACGATTGTTGTTATCTGACTGTTTTATATAAAAAATGACCCTTTTATTTGGATACCATCGGGAAGTTAAACGTCTTACCAACTAGACCACGGAGGTCATCGCTCAGCTAGCTTGACAACTAAACTAGGTGACGAGCTCTTACACTGTAGTTTTCTTAAAATATTGTTATATTTAAAATAAGTTAAAAATTTGTTTATGGTGCTTTTTCGAAGTAGTGTGATGATTGATAATTCATTATTAAGTCACTTGAATAAACGATTTTTTTTCATTGTAATTGTAACAGAAATGATTTAAGGGTGGATATTATCGCTCAGTAATTCTCCCAGTTAACATACCCTAAACTTAAGTATTCGTAGTACTTTAGCACTTGTCGGATTATAAACCATTCGTGGTTTAAAAAACCAAAAGGTTTATAAAAAGGTATACTTAATACTTTTGTTTTTTAAGATCATTTTCTTGAAAACGGGTTCTTCATTGTCGGTGACTTTTTACACCCATACCTCGCTTTACGGAAGAGAAAACTTGTTCGCAAATCGAAATTCTATACATCGAATTATTTTTTTTTCATACAAATACATATTACGTGTGCATGTCGAGTCCCGTGAAGAAAAATATAAATCGATTTATTATTTGAGAAAAATCTTAAGTGTATTCTGAAATATGAATAGAGTTAATATATTATATGAAACATAAATGTTAAGAATTACGACATATATAATGAAGCATTATAAGACTATAGTGAGTAGATTGGGAACAACACCGTGATGCCAAGAAAGACCTTCATATGGCCTTCATCGATCTTGAAAAGGCATTTGACAAGGTCCCTAGAAGCCTAATTTGGGCAGTACTTAGAGCGCATAGTGTACCAGAAAAGTATGTACTTGCCATCCGGGATATGTATGATAACGTGACAACGCAAGTGAGGTGCACTTAGGGAACTTCACAAGAATTTCCTGTAAAGGTGGGGGTACATCAAGGATCGGTACTCAGTCCGCTACTGTTCATCTTAGTCATGGACTATTTAACTAACCAGAAAATGAACAGTCTCCTAAAGATCCTATTATTTGCAGACGATATCGTATTAATAATGGCTCCTAATGCTGGACGATGTATAACTCTTACTCTAGGCAACTAGAAACTGCTGAAACGCACATGCTAAGATGGTCAGCTGGTGTGTCCCTAAGAGACAAAATAAAAAGCTCACGTATTCGTGGAAGCCTAGGTGTTACAGACATCAACAGTAAGATGGAGGAGAGGCGATTGAGATGGTATGGGCACGTTGGACGCAGTGCGCCCGATCACATTGTGAACCAGGCAATCTCCATGGATCTTCCTCGAATAACAACCAGAGGAAGACCAAAGAATTCGTGGGGGGTGCCAAAAGATAACCTGATGCAGAGGCACGGCTTGAGGGACGTAGTCCGGGACAGAAGAGCATACAACCTGAGGACGAGGAGAGCTGACCCCAACAGTCTTCGCAGATAGTGAGTTGGGATGGAGCCAGGGAGAAGAAGCGAGTTGATTAGGAAGCAGGAATGGATGAAAATGTCCTACCAAAAGCTGCTACTTTGCATATGTTCTCTTTTCCTTTGCAAACTGGTTGTAACAATATAAAATATCATTAATGAGGCGCATGGTCGCGTGGTAACGCACTGGATTTCCGTGCGGAAGGTCGTCGGTTCGAACCACGCGCTGTGCTACTCCCCTCGAATGACACAAGCCATTTTTTCCGCTTAGTATTCGAGGGTATAAGGATACCAATGACTTCGGTCAAATATATTCTTAAAAAAAAAAGTAAAAAAATCATGACGGTGTCTCACTTCAGTGTGCTTTCGGATCCAGTACAACGGTGTGGCCGGTGAGTTTGCTGGTGTGCAACGGCCACTCACTTAAAAAAGAAGAAACAAAACTCCACGGCACAACTTCGCTTTCCAACTGAATTTACGTTGGAATGGAGAGGGAATCCTCGACAACGAGGCCCAGCAACGACGAAGATAATCTCATTAATTTTCTGTGAAACTTTTGAGCTTCTGTCTTCATCGGAATAATTCTGAATAAGAATTGTATTTCCTTTTCAAAATGTGAAAAAGCGTCGACTAATTTCGTCAATGTTAATTTTCGAGAAATCTTTATTTATTTTTCCGTGTCTATTTCGCGCAAATTCTCATTTGAATTCCAATTTTGAAATATTCCGTACATCGATTCTTTCCGTAAAGCGAATCTGTTGATTTTTTTTAATAAATTTTGGTGGAGTGTAATTCCGTTAAAAGAGGGTTCATAAAACGAGGGATGGGTGTACTTCTAATAAAAGTTTTCTCAATAAATGGATTAAGAATATGGGCTATGTAACGTATAATAGTATAGTACTCGTGCATGGGATTATTTTCTTTCATAAATGAGTAAGACCAGGAGGTGCTTGCGCTTCTAAATCCGCCCCTGCCTCCAAGAATGACGACCAACGGTGAAGAGGATTCGGCAGAGTCAAACACTGGTTTCACTTCCCATGGAATACCTCATTAGTTAGGAGAATGCGTGCCGAAATCCGAAAATTAACGTTTTACAATATAATACCTCGTATGTTTCCATCGCATTCCTCTCCCACCATTTCCAGCGCATACCGCCAGACCCATCTCCTATGTTTTGCTCCTTTAGCGAATGTCCTTGAAGGACGCGATGATGATTTTGATTGTTTGGTATTTAAATAAAATACGTCAATTAGCAATGCGGAAGCAGAGAGTGAATGAATCGATGAATAATAAATAGTGATTAATTATCAAATGATGCTTTATTTATCGGTAAGTAGGTATTTATACATTTCAAAATGGGCGCGAGAGTGCGCCCGCAATATATTTTTATCTCGCTTCTGTGCGGGCAGAGATGGTCGATTGCAGTATTGCAGACATTGCAAACAATACTGTGGGTAACAATTTGTTTGCGGAAACGGCGAGACAGCGTGATGCGTTCTCTTTCTACTGTGGAATGTATCGTAAATAGTATTCGTGGGTAAACAATATCGATGTTTTGGTATGCGACCTTTGGACATATCCGAAGGTCGTTTCGTCGGTCGTTGACCGTGCGTGTTGACAATATTCAGGGACGACCGGAGTTCCTACACTCCTCACCATTCGCTTATTTTCACAATTTAAGCAAATTTAAAAATATGAATACTTCAAATGACATAAAATAAGGGCCTGCGTGATTAAGAGTCTCCCGTATTCTAAGACACCGAACATGTAAGGACATATTTAATTATCTGTCGGTATTGTATTACCCTTATGTATGTTGTATACATTACATCCTGGCGGGTTACTGCCACGTCGTAATCTCTTCTAACTAACCAGATAAATTTTAAAGATGTCTTAAATGAAAATGAGAATTGACTCATTTTGTTTTGAATGTAGATTCGAAATAAAAACATTAATAAAAACAGCCAACCGAAAAAAAAATTAATAAAAACAACCAATCTAGAGAGGCTTGTAAAAAGTTGAGAATAATACAGTAAAATATGTAACAGGCTTTCATTTGTCATTGTCAAGAGTGACAATAACGAAGCAATGGAGGTACGATCACTATACTTGAGAAAATGTAGCATGGTCTCTGTGACAGTTCACAAATTTGCCCCAATACAACCTTGTAACGACGTTCAGTAATTTTAATTATTTTATCAACTTTAATATAAGTCTCGATTCTAACAAATATCAAGTTATTTAGGTAAATACATGACATAAAACTAACAATAATGACAAATTAATACATCTTGTTACAAATTAGCAAAATATGGCAGTTTGTTAAAATCAAATAATAATTGGCGACGTTTGTCAAGTCACTACGTTAGTCTGCATTGGCTAGGGATGGGGCTCGTACGATAATTGGATTTTCGTTTTTTTTTATACCTTAAATTAAATGTTCGTAATTAGTATTAATTCATAGTGGATCTTGACCTATTTAAAGATAGACACAAATCATACAATACATTAAAAAGTCAGTATAATGAAAATTAGGAACTAAAACGTCAGTTTAGATAAAAACAATTTATCGATTTATAAAAAAACTATTCGATTTGTAAAAAAAAACGATTTTACCCCATCCCTTTGAGACGTGATATTTCAAATGTCACAGGGACCATCCTACATTTTCTCAAGTATAATGTATTTGTTGTTTTGCTTCCGGATTATTGTAACTATATTTATTATGGTTTGCCTGATATACAAGTTTCTAGACTCCAGTCTGTTTTGAACGCAGCTGTTACATCAAAGTCGATATTTTACTCGGAGTGTCGGTCCGATTTTCGGACACCTTACTCCTTCATCGGGTGTGTAGAACGGACTTGGGAAATTTTATGGGTATTTGGGTGGTGGTGTGAGAAAGAAAACTATAAGAGAGGAGGGATAGGATTTGGTACACACATTAAAGTTATAGATACATATAGGTTACATATTAATATACTTATATTTTATATGTCACGAGCGTTGATAAATATGAATACAGAGAGAGAAAGGATAGAGATGTATACATAGACATAGATATTTTGAATAATTATAAATATATTACGAAGATGGGGGCGGGGGAGAACGCTGTGACTTTAGAATAAATAGTTGTAAATACTATAGATAAATATGGGGGTAAAATAGATTACGTATTATATACTATAGTATATGTGCTCTGGACACAATTCTGCGCCTACCGTTCCGAATAAGGGGTCGGGGGGTGGTTTGAAGAATTTGCTTCGGCCTGGGGTGAATGAGATTTGCGTTCGCATCGTAGTCCGTGAGTGAGCTGATTAGGGGGTTCGGGTGACTCGAGAGACAGCTGTAGAACCTCTCGGCCAGAGAGATCGCGTATTCTCGGATGGTGGGGAGATCTAAGTCTTCGTGAAGCCGTTTGTTGCTGACAAAGTAGGGCGCATCCATAATGGAGCGCATTGCCTTGTTTTGGCAGCTGTTACGATGATATATGGTAGTTATAACATAAATACTGAATATTGGTCCGCTTCTAAAAAGTCTACACTGACTTAAGTGCTTAAATGTTGCGAACGGATTAATTTAACGGAATTTTGTCTCTTTGTATTAAAGTCCCTTAATGGGATGTCTCCATTGTATCTTTTGAATCTTTATCTTATAGACGTTACTTCGGAAGTAGAACTTTAAAGACATACATTTCAATAATCGTAAAATAATAACATATATCCCATCCCCCATAATGCTTAATTACATTGCCTAGATACTGCTGGTTGGCTAGCTATCTATACCTGCAGGCTGACTATCTAGGAATTCCTGTTTTAAGTCAACCAGCTTATCAATAGTTCGAGGAACAAAACCAAACAAGATACCATAAACAATAACCACAGTCAAATGGTATTTTACGTACAAATACTAAGATTCTGCATTTTAACGCAACAACCCAGAGACAAAAAGAAAATAAGATACTCGTAATTAATTATTTCTCGATGTGTAACATTTTTGCATCTGTTACAGAGGAACAGCTGGACAAATTACAGCGTCTTCAAAATGTGTGTCTAAGATTCATTTTCAACCTACGTAAGTACGATCATATAACTTCATACCAGAAGGTATTGAACCGGTCGAATGTTAGAAATAGACGTCAAATTCACATACTGTCTCTATTTTATAATAGCCTTAATTGTCCCGCCGCCCCCTCTTATCTCGCCGAAAATTTTCAGCATCTTTCCAATCATGGATTAGCGCTACGCTCAAACAGAGATTGTATATTGGCCTTTCAAGTTCACCGTTCCTCTTTTTTTACATCATCCTTTACTGTATATTCAGTGAGACTCTGGAACCAGTTACAAACGAATATAAGACTCGCACCGTCCTTAAGAAGCGACTGAAAAAACTCTTAATTTCTAGTCAGTAAAATAACGTGTTTCATTCCTGATTTTTCTTTTCCTTTCCTCTCCACTATCCCTTCTTTTCCACCATCCCTTCCTTTCCTTTTGATTGATGATATCTCACTTTATATGAAAAATAATGTTTGGGTGATTATCCGCCTTTATGGGGTTCGTGGGCATATGCTCACGTATGTGTTTATAAATTGCGTAGAGATGGATAGTCATTCGTTGGTTGGAAGAGATTGCCGCCTGGCAATAAGCCCGCCAGATTGTATATGCAATAAAAGTGTTAAATAAATAAATAACATTTTTGCATATTCAGCAATGCCCTGAGAAAAGGCCATCTCTTCAGTGTATTTTAAAATAGTGAATGACTTCCATTCATCTGGCAATGTGCTATACACATACATTGTTATGTACAGTACCCAGCGGTAATACACATCGGGCTTAAGAAAGAGACTGTCGGCCATAATCGGCTAACTTCGGCTTTGTAGAGCGTTGTCTCTGTTATTCATACATTGTTACGTCGCGATTCGTCAGTCGTTGTCAACCGTTCTAGGGACAGAGACGACGCTCTACAAAGCCGAAGTTAGCCGATTATGGCCACAGTTTCTTTCTTAATACCGATGTGTATTACTTACCGCCGGGTACTGTATGTACGTCCTAGGTGCTATGGCAGGCCTTACAGCATGTTTTGGGTATTCAAGTAGCACACGTAGTTTTTGGGATGTTATTTTTGTCACACTCCTACTGAATGTTCCTACAATGAGTATTACATACATACCACACCATCGCACCATTTTCATATCGGGGTAAGCAGAGAGGACAGCGCAACATACTTTTAAATCTCGACACACACACATTCTTAGCCTCTTCTAAATCCGTACACATTCTCATGCAACTAATACGATTTCTCGTACTTTCGGCGTTTACTTCTTTCAGAATATCATTCCCTCGATACAACCTACTTTTCTTGGTCTGCTTCTCTCACCCCTTTCACTCATACTTGCGTTCTATATTTGTGTTGTTACTCTACCTTCATTCATTCGTTCCACATTATCAAACCATCTTCAATCTTACTTAACACATCAGCCTTAAGTTCGCATTCGTCCCTTATCAATGCATTACGTATACTGTCATACGAGTACATTATCACTCCGTGTAGTCTTCTCAATGTACGCATTTCTACAACATTTATTCGGCTTCTCTCAGTTTTTTGCTATTCCCACGTTTCACTTCATTACATCAAATTTGACGTCAAAATATTAATGTGGACTTTCGTCTCAGCAGATTTTGATACTATCCAGTACAAGTTTATATGTTTTAATGGATTCGCATTCTTATGATAACGTTTGTATTTTAAATCCTCGCTTGCCTCGCAATAGGTACAGATTGCCGATTACCTATACCAATCAGATCCAGCGAGGACAATGCCTAAATATGTTACAACAGGACAGAGCTGTCACAGACAGCAGGGCTGGCTAGCTGTGACAGCTCATATTGGGAGCCTGCCGCTCATGTCTCCCGCCGCCAGCTAACATACCTACCGCATTGTCCCGCGCCGCATCCACGTCAATCAGCCGTATTGACAGTGACACGTGTAACGCGGTTCAGTGGGTCCAGATACTCGCAGCGCCGATCTATGCGGAGTACTGTCACAAGCTGGCGCGGTCCAGATTTGTCAGACAATAGACTGTGGGTCGCATTTAAAGAGAACGCTGACAGTTCCAACTGGTACGCGCTACACGTGACTGAAATTATATTTTTATTTTAATGTTGACACAGTTTAAACACATTTATAAGAGAATATTACAATAATTTGTGATATATACCATCACGCCGTTTCCCTGTTACTCCAAGTACTCCAATAAATTCATCAAACATTGATAGTTCGTGCTTTTCTGTGGAGATTTTGTGTCGATTTGGAACAATTCGTTTATTAGATGATGAATAAACTGATCTCAAAGTTCTACTTTGAAGGTAACCTCCATGGTCTAAAATGTAACCTCCATGATCTATAATGTAACCTCCATGGTCTAGTTGGTAGGGCGCTTATCTCCTAACGCAAAGGTTGAGGGTTAGATTTGCACTGAAAGATTAAAAAAAAAAATTAAATGATTTCAGTCTGATTTTCAATCAAGGCCTCTTGAATATCTTTCTGGAACATCGGAAGACATGGCAATAAGGCCATCAGGTTGTACTGTACAACGAAAGTGTAATACTATACAACTTCTTCTCTCAGACGTAGATTCGAAATATATAATCAAGACATCCCACTATAGGACTTGAATATATTAGGTCCTTACATATGAAATTGGCGTTTTGTTTGGGAGGAACATAAAGTTGATTTTTTTTTAATATAATATATTTATTTAATCAAAGTATGTACCATTGCTATCTATGCACTTTTGTCATCTCATAGGTAGTTCATCGATCCCTTTACTAAAAAAACCATTCGGACGGGAATTAATAAAATCTTTGAAGTCGGTTTGGACTGCCCCATCGGAGTTGAATTTTTTCCCTTGCAAGAAGTTATCCAAATTTCGAAAAAAATAGTAATCTGTTGGGGCAAGGTCCGGAGAGTACGGTGGATGTCTTAGACATTCCAATTGAAGCTCTTCTAATTTGGTAGCCGTCTGTTGTGCAGTGTGTGGTCTAGCGTTATCATGAAGCAGCAGTGGCCTAGAGCGATTAACCAGCCTCGGTTGTTTAGCAGCTAGCTTTTCCATCATGGTTTGCAGTTGCTGACAATAGACATCTGCCGTAATCGTCTGGCCAGATTTAAGAAAGCTGTAGTGAACGACACCAGCACTAGTCCACCAAACGCTCAGAAGTAACTTTTTTGGAGTCAATTTTCGCTTGGGGCATGGTTTGGCTGGTTCGGCAGGGTTCAGCCATTGCGATGAGCACTTCCGATTATCATACAGGATCCACTTTTCATCACAGGTAATGATTCGATTCAAAATCCCTTCATTATTGTGCCGGTTGAGTAATGCAACGCAGCAGTCAACGCGCGTTTGTTGATTTGCTTCACTCAATTCGTGAGGTACCCACCTTTCAAGCTTTTTCACCTTCCCAATTTGCTTCAAGTGGATTAAAACAGTTTTATCACTAACACCGCAGCCTGCAGCTAACTCGGACGTGGTTTGCGATGGATCTGCTTCCACAATAGCCTTCAATTCTTCATTATCAACTTTGGTCTCCGGCCGTCCACGGGGCTTCTTCTGCAGGTCGAAATTTCCAGAACGAAAACGTTGGAGCCAAAAACGCACTGTGTTTTCTTTTGCGGCACCGTCGCCATACACATCATTAATCCTTCGAGCCGTTTCTGCAGCACTGGTGCCACGGTGGAACTCGTACTCGTAAATAACGCGATATTTCAAGTTTTCCATTTTGTAAACTGAGTGACGCAAAGAAAAAAAACAATTGAGGAAAAAACAAATGAATTATAATTTTCGAAACACAAATACTTGAGTAAATAGCTGTATAAATTTTAATTTGGAATTCCTAACGAAAGAGAAGATATTTGAGATCAAAGTTGCCAGTACGGCAAAACGCCAATTTCATATGTAAGGACCTAATATAAGTAGGTCCATCTACAATTAATGTCAAGTGGTGATGTCTCGGGATTGCTATTGGTAAAAGAAAGCTCTCGAATCTGAAATATGCGGACGACATGACATTAATTGACACACCAGAAGATGAAATGGCAACGCTCCTGAAAAAGTCGGAACACAAGAGCAAACTTATGGGCCTGGAATTAATAAATTAAAAAATAAACTTATGATAATAGACAGCAGTAACAAACTGCCACCAAATAATGTGAATCATGTTCTGGAAGTGGTTACTGACTTAGTTTATATAATCTCCAGTTTTACCAACAAGTGACGATGCGAGGCTGAGGTGAAAAGAAGATCTGGAATCGCGAAAATGCAATGTCAAAGCTGGAAAAGATATGGAAGATCAGAACTGTCACCATCACGACGAAAATGCGCCTAGTTAAGTATCTCTTCTTCGCAATATTCCTGTATGGAAACGTGGACTTTTAGAGGAAGCGAAAGACGCAGAATAGATGCAAGTGAAACGTGGTGCTGGATAAAGGATGTTACGAATACCAATACGAATTAACGCCTCCATTCTCGAAGAAATGAGAGTCACTGACAGATTGTTGACAAAATGCCTTGAAAAGTCTTCCGATTCCTCGGGCACATTGCCCGTGACCAAGGAGACAGTTCGGAGAGATTTGCTATGACTGGAGGCGTGGAAGGACGACGCACAAGAGGCAGAAGTGAGAGACGCAACTGGACTATCCTTAAGAAGTGCCCTTTGAGCCGCGGAGTGCAGGGATGGATGGAGAGCAGTCTTCGGAGGCTATCGTGGGAGTCACGATGCTCAGTCATGAGCTACACGACAGGATGGATGATGATCTACGAGTACATGGCGTTTTATTCTTCGCCTACGGTGACAGGGTAACGGCGTGATGGTGTGTACTTAAAGTTGTGAAGTTAAAGCAACAGTTGCCTGTTCTCAGAATTAGCCTAATTATAGACACTGCCCCCGCTTATTTGAGAATATTGATTTCCCCCTCCTCCTGACTCCTCCCTCCCACCACTCTCCCCACCCTCTACCAACTGCCTCCTGATAACAGCGGACTCCTGCACGTGTCGTACCTGTCTTCATTATGATTAATTAAATTTCTTACCATGTACACCCATACCTCGCTTTACGGAAGTGCTACGTTACTGAAAAGTCGTCCGTATTTCGATTTTTTCGTTACGTACGTTTTTATGTTACATATCTAGACTGAATACTCACTGTCACATTATTTGAAGCTATGGCTGATACGAGTATCTCTGCTACACAGGCTACCTTGGCCAGGACCTCGGGTCCAGTTAAGAAGATCCTGAAAAACCCTGTTAAATAAACTAACATCCTCCGAACTCAATTCACATCTTCTCGAATACATTAATTAATAGTTACATACACGTACGAGTACATATTATATATACATACCATCAAGCTAACTCTTCCATCAATTAAGAAAATACTACTATACCCAAATAACAGAAGTCCTCAACTTGCTCCAATCTTGCATTTCACAATTTCCACCATAACTTGGGGTTATTAAAATATAATATTGTATTTATTTATTTGCTATCTGCCTGTGTTATTTTATTAATATTTATCAAGTGCAAGTCCCTTAATGGGATGTCTCCATTGTATATTTCGAATCTATTATATATCTGAGAGATGTTCCTTCGGAGAGAAGTAGAACTTTAAGGTCAATTTCTTCATTATTTAAAAAATTGGTTGATTCAAATCGATCCAATAGGGCGAGGTATGTTATTATGATCGAGTATTAGCAGTGTCTGTTACTGTGGTGTGGAATGGTCTACCTTTAACAGTGTCTGTTCCTGTGGTGTGGAATGGTCTACCTTTAGCAGTGTCTGTTCCTGTGGTGTGGAATGGTCTACCTTTAGCAGTGTCTGTTCCTGTGGTGTGGAATGGTCTACCTTTAGCAGTGTCTGTTCCTGTGGTGTGGAATGGTCTACCTTTAGCAGTGTCTGTTCCTGTGGTGTGGAATGGTCTACCTTTAACAGAGTCTGTTCCTGTGGCGTGGAATGGTCTACGTTTAGCAGTGTCTGTTCCTGTGGTGTGGAATGGTCTACCTTCAGCAGTGTCTTCCTGTGGTGTGGAATGGTCTACCTTTTGATGTTAAATATAGGGGTGGCGTGTGCAGTTTTCGGAAGCACTTACATACAACCGTTTTTGGGAGGTTTTGTCAAAATGTATGATGGTTTATGAACACTACACAATACACTACATCTACAGCCGAAGGTATTACTATCACATAGCCCTTTGGTCAGAAGTTATTTAGAATATTGTTATATAATATGGGCGCCTGAGGGGATAGATAACATATTCACTCACGCTAGAAATAATTAACATCTCTTCGATTAGGTGTCCCCACTGTATTTGTTTGCTCTGGGGTAACCTAGTTAACCCACCCGTTCTGAATAGTCTCCGTGTGTACGAGTATGTTCCAGATAATAATCTGAGATAACGCACCCACAGATTCAATCAACCTATAGGTTCAACCAACCTGCCTTTAGAAATGCCGGTAGGTAGAGCAATCACACTTGTTATCATCCTCATATAGAATATGTCCGTACGAGTATGTTGCTCCACTCCTTCAGGAAAAACTCATAAATTTAGTACTTATAAGTTCTTATAACTCTATAAATAAATTGGTAATGTGATTTACATCACGCTTATACTCGTATATTTTTAATATAATTGGTATAAAATAGCATAAAACACGATTTTTGCATTCTGTTAACTGTACGAATTTGGTAAACTTTTAATGTGCAAATGAATTTTAAAAATAAATAAATGGAGTTTAACCCTTCCCTCCCTGTGATGTGTAACTAGTACACATTGCTTCTAAACACCTTTAATATCTCTATAAATATAATAAATACTGGGTTCAGATTTTAGGTATTCCTCCGTAATACATTTACGCATTGAATTAGCACTTATCGGCCACATCAGAGATATTTTGTGAAAATCGGGAATAAATTCACCGATACAATCAAACGTGTGCCAGTGTGTGACGTAGGTATATTCATTCTAAAAATACGCTATGGGTGAGGAAGCGACGCTATTCACGTCTCACTCTCACTCTACTTCGGTATATGGGAATGCAAGACATAGAATCTCAGTTCGCTCGCTTCTCTCGCTTCAGTAGCTTTCGGGCATCCATTTGAGGTGGTCGTTTCGCCCGGTTAGTGAACGTCGGCTGATGTTTTTTTCACGTTTTCAGCAATTAAATTTCAATTATTATCACTTTTGACTTCAAATTTAATTAATTTAAGCGATTACTCATTTTTACATGTGCTCATTGATATGTATTGAATACACAGCACCGGAACGCGCGGATTTTTTTTTTTTAGCACAGGAAGGGAAAGGTTAAATAAAAAGGATTGTCTTCAAATACAATACAAAATATAGAAAGAGGCCGGTAAAAACGTGATGAAGGAATAACACGGAACAAGTAAGAACGTGATGAAGGAATAACACGCATGATTTTAAGAATAACACTATTTTTATAACTTACCAAAAATAACAATGTCGACCAGAATCTTCAAGTTTCCATAATAAATAACTCCATAATATCCAAGGAATGGAGATGAGTTTCAACACTAAACACAATTTTTCAAATAATTCCTCGTATCATTTTATAAAAATTATATCACATATATTTAAAAAATGTAGTACGCACAAAATAGGTATTTAGACGAAACATTGAATATTAGCTTACTCAATTTTCCGTGTATTCATTTACTAATACCGAAATGTCCAGTCAAAACATTCACATTTCAAAAAAACATAAATTATAAAGCGATTGAAGAGAATTAATTATTCACTTTTTGACAAGTTAATTCACAAATTGCCAGTTATTCAATTCGACCAATCGCATTATTATTAGTTAATTAGGCATTTCAATTCTATAAAGTGGATGATTTGTTACATCTGTTGGTTATAAATATCGTAACATTAGATTATTCTTGTAAATTGGGGAATTGTCAGCGCTCCGAACGGCAGTGCACATGTTGCCGTGTGTTATGAAACGGCCGCAACTCGCAACTCGTAAACAGATGTTTCTAATCTCGCGATTGTCAAAATAAACCGCGGATTATATCGCGCTATTTCTTATAACACTCCCGTCGGGATATTATCGCGGCGTTTGTTATCAAATAATACCGATCACTCGCGTTTAATAAAGGTTATTCAACTAAAATTCAAGTATTTCGATACTAATTTTGAGGTTATTTCGCGTCAATTCGCAACGAATAAAACTCTGGAGGGAATATAAACAGGAGAATCGTTTTAGTGTGAGTACAACTTTGTATTGGCGTTAGTTTGTTTACTGACCGTTACCGAGAAATAAAAGCGAGGAATTATCTCAATACTCGCACGCCCACGCACTATGACGCGCTGTGAAGTTTTCTCAACTGACCGCAGCCGGCTTCGACAGGACTCGCTTCACGCGTCATTATAGGGTTTATTTTTTTCTCGACAATTCTTAATTATTTTGTCACTCGTTCCATTATCGTATCGCAGTTGTAAGTTTTTCGGCGACTTTTGTCCTGGTGTTAAATATTTATTGTACATAGACTCATGTATGAAGAAATTCCAGAGGTCAATAGGAATGTGTGCGAATTGCTGTATACTAATAACATTATGGTATTATCGAGGATGAATTATAAAGTTTGATAAGTAAATTTTATGAAAGATACGAAGAGAAAGATGTGAAGAAGGAATGTTAGAAAATCCAAAGTCGTGGTGATAGATAAGTGTGGAAGGGAAAATAGTAAATGGGATGTATGGATAAGAGCAAGTTGAGGAATTCTTAGATTTAGGAAGTTATTTCTCAGATAATGGAAGAGTTACGAGATATATACTCGTAAAACGGCGTGTAGTGATTGGAAACAAATGGAACGCAATAACATATATGTACGTGTATGTACTTGTACCGGATAGTATCAACATCTGCGAAGGTCTGCTAAATCTGCCAACAACAATATTTTAGTATCATCTTTGGTGTATGGGTATCAAATGTGGACGTGAGCAATACTGAAATGAGTTGACGAAATGTATGACAGAATACGGAATGAAGTGATTAGAGGGATGAATGAGAACTTAAGGCTTATGTGTTGAGTAAGTTGAAGAAAAACGCTTGGAGATGGTTTGGGCACGTGGAGCGAATGAATGAAGAAAGACTAATAAAATAAGTATCCATTGCAAATGTGAGCGGCAAGTATGGGGCAAATGAGACCGAATAAAGTAAATTTAGATCAAACGAATAAAGTAAATTTAGATATTATGAAAGAAAAAAAAAAGTTAAAAATCATAGGAGTTGCATGAGAAGGTGTATGGATGTAGATAGAAAAGTCTGACCCTCTGTTCTCTCTGCCTGCTCCAATATTGAAACTGCGTGACGGTATGGAATAATATACATATAATACATACCATCACGCCATTTCCCTGTCGGGGTAGACAGAGAGGACAGAGTGCCAGAATTTCCTATCTCGACACACATCCTTAGCCTCATCCATGTTCGTATACTTTATTTTCTGTCTTTCTTCGTTTTCTTCTTACAAAATAATTAACGAGTATAAAATTGAAAGAAAATAAATTGTTAAAATGTATCCATTTCAGGTTGATTTACTTAAATAATATGATTATTATGATACTATTACGTAAATAATAATAATAAATCCTGTCATACTACAAGCACAATCACGGGTAACTCTCCCTGTGATACTAGAAGCACAATCACGGGTAACTCTCCCTGTGATACTAGAAGCACAATCACGGGTAACTCTCCCTGTCATACTAGAAGCACTATCACGGGTAACTCTCCCTGTCATAATTTTGATTACTTTTATATAGTAGTAAGGTTTTGTATAATAATAAAACGTCACTTCAAATGCCTCTTGCTATTGAATTTATAAAACGTACCATATAAGTGCCTATAAATAAATAAAGTTAGAATGATGTCTGAAAGTAAGCTTTAAATCGGTATTACGACATTAATGGATCTGACTGGTTAAGAAAAAAACCTTCACCAATGTTTTGAATTCCGCGTTCTTTGGTTAGCTAGTACATATTGTAATTTATTTTTATCAAACACTTTATTCCACTTTTTTGTGACGGTATAACCCTACCGGTTTCAAGGCTTTCACCTCATCTTCAGGGGAGCGCAAACAAGACTAAATGCTGGGACAATTTCGGCCACGAGCGGAGAGTTTTTTATTTTATATAATAAATCTATTTTGATTTATTATAATAGGGTGTGGGCTGAAAAATATCTAACTTCTTCGTAGCTAGGCTCGCCATCTATTGGTAGGGATGTTATGAGATGAGTCTAGACCTTTCGATTGTTTCACTCTTAAATGTATTTTCTTCTTTATTATCTTAAAATATAAATGTTATTTCAGGATATATGTGTATGTACTTTGTTACTATCAATAAACCTATATTTATATTATTATAATTTGTTATACTCGTATGTGTGGTCTGCACAACTCAACGCAAGAGTTATTTGCTTTTGGATTTATATAAGGCAGCTCATAAGCAACGCCACCAATAAATAAATTCAGGTTAAATTCGGTCTGAAAGCCGGATTTGTTTTGTCAGTAAAGGATAACAAGTCTGCAATAGACTTGTTAACCGCAATATTGCCTCCAATGTTCGGGCAGATAGATCAACATTATTTTATCTAAGTAATGTTGAGGCACATAAATCCTGTGTATGGGGTTGGCAAAGCAAACCCCGAGATAGTTTTTAGTTAGTTGAAAATAAATCGAAAACGTTTCCTCTCCGTGCGTACCGCCCCAACCGTGGGGCCATGAAATACTGAGTCAGATAGCGTATGGCCCCGCGGTTGGGGCGCAGTGATTATTTTTCGAATATTCCCAGATTATGTCAGGATTTAGAGTACCAATGACATCTATTTATGATACCACACAATTAAATCATTTATTTTATTTTATTTTTATTTTATTTAATCATTTATTTTTTAGTTACATGTTTTACCAACTGAACAAACGATGTTTTAAAATTTTAAAAATATCTTACTACTCGAGAGGTTAAGAAATAAACATGTTTGTTTTTATTTGTTAGATCTATCTCTTTTACATGTCTTCAAATGTCTCGAGCAAACAATGACGCCTATTACCTTCGTCACTGAGCGACCAGGGCATCATAAATAAATTGGTTACACAACTTCGCGATAACCTGCGCCGTCCCTGACTCTCGTTTCAGAGCAACAAGTGTCAGAGAGGGAAGAACGCGAACGTGCGCGAGCGACTGAAACAGCCAATGTCTGTCGAGTCGTCTATTTGCTGAATAGCGTAACGATAGTATACTACGTAGTAAGATCCGTTTCTAGCGTGTGGCGGTAAAAAACCAACGGGAAGTAATGTGAAGGCACTAAGTAAAAATATATTATCAATCTTTAAAATTATATTAATGGATATTCATTTTTATCAATTTTTTTACTAAATGACTTTTATTGTTTGTGTTTTTCTCTACTTAATAACGCTGAACGAGGCATTTGGCTACATTTTGTGTATTAAATTGGCAGATTAGCAAGTGTGCACTTCATAAAAAAGTATTTAATCTTTGAACTTAATTGCATAATACAAGTCCGGTATGTCTACTAAACTGTTTAAAATGAACACAACGTTTTATTGTTATTTAAATGGCATTCTGTTGATATTGTGATGTCTCCTGTATGTTGATGTTCTCCTGATACTATTTCAGCCGACCGGCATGCTTACGGGGACTGCCGGAATTTGCAAACATTGTTAGTATCGCATGGCGTGGCGTGGCGTGGTCTGTCTCGTTTAGTTTATTCTGACTGAAAGAAAATGTTAACATTCCGACATTTTGGATCATGTTTTTATGCTATAATAATATGATGTTTATTTATCGTTTCTTTCTTTAACGAACTTGTTGACTCAATTAAATTAGTCCAAAGTAAGCACTGCTAGCGCAAAGTCCAAATCGTTTTTTCGTTTTAGAATAAATATTTAACAATAAATTTCTTTGCTATTCAATTGGTTACATTAATCTCCGCTACACGTGTTTCTACCTCTTATCGCAAGGCCTTTAAGCGGAATGATTAATTAATTCCCTCTGAATAGCTTGGGATAGGAGATAGAAACACGTGTAGCAGGGATAATATAGTTAGTGGAATAAATAAGTAATTTATTATCATATGCCGAAAACTTTATTGCATTTTAATTATTTTAAATGCAATTCAATAAATCTGGTTTCAAAATTCACAGTCGGGTTTGCACAAGTACAAAAATATTTGCCAAAGGCTATTTATTATACCTATATTACAAAGGCTATACCTATATTACAAAGACTATACCTATATTACAAACGCTATATCTGTATTACAAATACTAGATCTATATTACAAAGACTATACCTATATTACAAAGGCTATACCTATTTTACAAAGGCTATACCTATATTACAAAGACTAGATCTATATTACAAAGGTTATACCTATATTACAAAGGCTATACCTATATTACAAAGGCTATACCTATATTACAAAGACTAGACCTATATTACAAATGTATATCTTAATAACTAATCTAATTTATGTATTATGACTATAAACTTACTTCATTTTAATTTCCTACATGCCATTTTATTATTAATAATCATAATATGTAATATCTTAGAAATAGTTAACACCTACATACACTTATAACTAGATAACAATTATTACAACATAATAAGCCTACTCTAGATTATGCTACTCGTATATTTCATAATATGTAATATCTTAGAAATAATTAACACCTACCTACATACACTTATAACTAGATAACAATTATTACAACGTAATAAGCCTACTCTAGATTATCCTACTCGTATATTTCACAATATGTAATATCTTAGAAATAGTTAACACCTACCTACATACAATTATAACTAGATAACAATTATTACAACATAATAAGCCTACTCTAGATTATGCTACTCGTATATTTCATAATATGTAATATCTTAGAAATAATTAACACCTACCTACATACACTTATAACTAGATAACAATTATTACAACGTAATAAGCCTACTCTAGATTATCCTACTCGTATATTTCACAATATGTAATATCTTAGAAATATTTAACACCTACCTACATACACTTATAACTAGATAACAATTATTACAACGTAATAAGCCTACTCTAGATTATGCTACTCGTATATTTCATAATATGTAATATCTTAGAAATAGTTAACACCTACCTACATACACTTATAACTAGATAACAATTATTACAACGTAATAAGCCTACTCTAGATTATGCTACTCGTATATTTCATAGTATGTAATATCTTAGAAATAGTTAACACCTACCTACATACACTTAAGCCTACTCTAATAAGCCTACTTATAACTAGATAACAATTATTACAACGTAATAAGCCTACTCTAGATTATTCTACTCGTATATTTCACAATATGTAATATCTTAGAAATAGTTAACACCTACCTACATACGCTTGTAACTAGATAACAATTATTACAACATAATAAGCCTACTCTAGATTATTCTACTCGTATATTTCACAATATGTAATATCTTAGAAATAGTTAACACCTACCTACATACACTTATAACTAGATAACAATTATTACAACGTAATAAGCCTACTCTAGATTATGCTACTCGTATATTTCATAGTATGTAATATCTTAGAAATAGTTAACACCTACCTACATACACTTATAACTAGATAACAATTATTACAACGTAATAAGCCTACTCTAGATTATGCTACTCGTATATTTCATAATATGTAATATCTTAGAAATAGTTAACACCTACCTACATACACTTATAACTAGATAACAATTATTACAACGTAATAAGCCTACTCTAGATTATGCTACTCGTATATTTCATAGTATGTAATATCTTAGAAATAGTTAACACCTACCTACATACACTTAAGCCTACTCTAATAAGCCTACTTATAACTAGATAACAATTATTACAACGTAATAAGCCTACTCTAGATTATTCTACTCGTATATTTCACAATATGTAATATCTTAGAAATAGTTAACACCTACCTACATACGCTTATAACTAGATAACAATTATTACAACATAATAAGCCTACTCTAGATTATTCTACTCGTATATTTCACAATATGTAATATCTTAGAAATAGTTAACACCTACCTACATACACTTATAACTAGATAACAATTATTTCAACGTAATAAGCCTACTCTAGATTATGCTACTCGTATATTTCATAGTATGTAATATCTTAGAAATAGTTAACACCTACCTACATACACTTATAACTAGATAACAATTATTACAACTTAATAAGCCTAATTTAGATTATGCTATATTTCAAACAATTTATATTTTTAACATCTACAATTTCATTGGTTGACAATTTATTTAATAATAAAAGGACCATTTATATATCGCCGTTTAGAGAGCAGACATTCCTCAATGATACTCCAAACCACTATTATTGACAGATTAAAAATATTTCAAAATTAATAGGAAGTTGGTGGCTGCGGTAATTAGATGACACAGGCATTTTTTCCGCCTAGTATTTGGAGCTATAGGAATACCTATGAATTTGATCATATCTATTTTTATAAAAAAAGGGAAAACAAACATACCGGTGTACTGCGATCTTCTCACTTCTGTGTACCATCGGATCCAGTACAGCGGTGTGGTCGGTGAGTTTGCTGGCGTGCAACGGTTCACTCACTTAAAAAAAATTAAAAAAACTCCACGGCACCGCTTCGCATTCCAACTGAATTGACGTTGGAATGGCGAGGGGAACAGGTAAACTGCTATAACAGTTTTCCTTTATTTTAAAATGGTAATTTTTTTACATTCTAAAAAATGTGAAAATTGGGGACGCAGGTCACTTAACCCCATAGCATAAATCAACGAATGAAAATTCAAATATCAAAACATTCACAACTTAATTTTTCGGCCTTTCAGAGCGACAAAATTATCTTTAAGTTTATGGAAATTGATTATGCTCGAAATAAAATGTTAATAATAAAAGGACAATTTATATAGCGCCGCTTAGAGAACAGAGTCTCCTCAAGTCGGGACTCAAACCCACTATTGACAGACCAATAGAAATAATAGCCAGGTCTGACAATCTGTCTTATTCAAGACATGATCTATTTTATTTTTTGTCGCTCGATTTTAGCGCCCTTCGTGTAACACTCTCGGGACCAGTGCCTCTGTTGACCCACCCTTGTCTCGGCTCTGAATATTAGAGTTGTGTTATCATATTGTGGGAAACGCGTATAAACTATGTGTCTATCGATAGAGAGTTTACTTTCAAGAAAGTCACTAAATATTTTGGGAAAATACGAACACCTGTCTCTATTGTATAATATCCTTAGCTGTCTATATTGTATAATATCCTTAACTGTCCCGCCACCCCCTCTTATCTCGCCGAAAATTTTCAGCGTCTTTCAAATCATGGATTAGCGATACGCTCAAACAGAGATTCAGAGATTGTCTATTGGCCTTTCCAGTTCACCGCACCTCTTTTTTTACATCGTCCTTTACTGTCCATGCAGCGAGACTCTAGAATCTGTTACAAACCAATATAAGACTCGCTCCGTCCTCGACATGCTTTAAGAAGCGACTGAAAAAACTCTTAATTTCTAGTCAGTTTCTAATGTGTTTCATTCCTGATTTTTCTTTTCCTTTCCTCTCCACCATCCCTTCCTTTCCTTTTGATTGATGATATCTCACTTTATATGAAAAATAATGTTCGGGTGATTGTCCGTCTTTGTGAGGTTCGTGGGCATATGCTCACGTATGTGTTTATGGATTTCGTGGGAATGGATAGTCATTTGAATGATTTATGCGACCACGTAACTTGATTCATTTACTTTTGTCTGGTTGGTTGGAAGAGATTGCCGCACGGCAATAAGATCGCCAGATTGTATTTGCAATAAAAATGTTGTTAATAAATAAACATCTATATTAAAAATAAATGTAATTGTTTTTATACGTCACTTAACATTTGTCACAAGTGAGGACAGGTAGATTTGACGAGTATATATTATACACGTATATTGTTAATTATCTATTACGGATTCACAACAATTCATCCCTCGACACAATGAATACCTGCGCTAGTCCCCGTCCTCTCGTTTAAAACCGCTGAGAAGTGCAAATTGCGATGCATTCTGCATTCAAGTCTATTCCGTGCACTAAAAGTGACACTCTGCCGGTTTTGTCTGTGAAATGTATCGCATCCAAAAGATCTTTTCAGAGATTCATCCTCGTACACAGAGACTAACTGGCTAAATTCATATATTGCATCATTTGATTTTTTTTTCAACAATAAGATTTTTGCACCCGCGACAAAAACTAAAATTCACGTTTTTTTCAGAATATTTAACAATTAATTATTTTGTTGTCGCATTAATCTCCGCTACACGTGTTTCTACCTCCTATCTCGAGGCTCTCTTCAGGCGTAATTATCCCAGTTTGTTATGAGAGCAGTGCTTATATCAGACTGGTGTCATTCTACTATAGATCATCAACATCAAAAGTATATGTGGTCTACTAGCAGAAAGATTTCACTTCGATCATTCCGCATGAAGAAAGCCTCGGGATAGGAGTTAGCAACACGTCTTCTTTCTTCTTCCCAGTGTCATGTCAGGTCCCCCCAACGTTGAATATCACCTGAGAGTAGGCATCTTTATCCCCGGCAGCCCGAAAAAAAACCTCAACGCTCCTTTTATACCAGTCCAATCACGTAACATATATTGCGGAGCCAGGAGATTTGCCTCCTGCCAACACCTCTTCGACCCCCTATTTTGCCTTAGATGATCAGGTGCAGTAATTTGTACTTTGCTCCTCTAAGTACATGACCCAAATAAGACACCTTTCGGATTTTAATATTAGTCAGCAACTCTCTATCAACTTTGGCTCTTTGAAGAACCCTTGTGTTGCTGACCATATCCGTCCAGGGTATCCGTAGCATTCTCCGGTGTATCCACATTTCGAATGCTTCCAGTCGGTTCATACTACCAACTACTACTAGCAACACGTCTAGCGGCGATTAATATAATTAGAGGTATAAAAAAGTAATTTATTGTTCAATATTCTAATATACTAGGCGTATCCAGAAAGTAAGTGTACTGAGGCTCTCACGACCGGATGGATTTAATTTTCGACATGTTGGCCACACTCCCATGTAGCCTGACCCTTTCCCTCCGCAACGAGACCGGTTTGAGGTCAGTACGTTGAGAAGTGTCGACGCGACAACTCGTTTCGTGAAAAATGTCAATCCAATCTCCCGCCAAGTGCGAAATACGCGGCGTCATCCGTTATCTCGTTTGGAAGGGAAAACCTCCGGTTGAGGTTTATAATGAGGTGAAAACTGCATATGGTGATAAAGCTATGAATCGTACGAGTGTGTACAAGTGGTGTCGCGAGTTTAAAAACGGTCGTACGTCTGTGCATGATGATCAGAAAAGTTCAAAACCACAATTTTAGCCAAGAAAATCATGGCATCCGTGTTTTGGGACTGTCAAGGCATAATTTTAATTGAATATAAATAAATAATAAATAAATAAATATTAGGTTTATTGACAGCAACATATTATAGTATGTACAAGATCACACCTGAATAACATTTCTAAAAACACATAAATTGCAGACAATACATCAGACGCAGAAGCTATCAAAAGGTCTGGGCTCATCTAATAGCATCCCCTCGGCCAAAATACACCCCACCAATATAGGGCGAACCCAGCCACGGGGACACCAGATGTTTTTCAGCCCACACCCTGAGAATATATGCCTCAAGGGGAGACCATCAACTCTGCAAGATACTGTGAGACCCTAAAAAAATTGCGGAGGGCGATTCAGAACAAGAGGAGAGGCATGCTGACAAAGGGAGTCTGTCTGCTGCACGACAATTCCAGACGGAACTGCTCGCCTCGTTTAAATGGGATGTCCTGAACCATCCCGCGCATTCCCCTGACCTAGCACCTTCAGATTACTATCTCTTTACCTCCCTGAAGCTGCACATGGGTGGAAAAAGGTTTTCAACCGACGAGGAGGTAAAGGAGGAGGTAAAGAAGTGGACGGAGGGGTTGGCGGGTAACTACTTCGAGGAAGGCATCAAAAAGTTGATACCCCTCTTCACCACCTGCATTGAGAGGAATGGCGACTATGTCGAAAAATAGCTTACATATGTACTACGGTAACCACGTAATTTTTTTGTTTAAATAAAAAAAATTGTAACCTACAAAAATTCAGTACACTTACTTTCTGGATATGCCTCGTACAATAGAATTTCACAAAGCTAAAGCGAAAACCTTCGTTAAACTAAATATGTCCGGCCCTGGAACTACGCGATGTAGGTACCTGCTTCCAGCGCCACACGCCCTTTGCAGGCGTCATGCAGCACTTGGCTATTGTCCTTCGCGCATTGTCCCCGGGCGACAAAGGTTCAAATGCCCATTTAATAAACTCCCGACCATTCCGTACCCTTTATGAACGATACCCTGTTAATGCACTCTTGGCGACCACACATTCAAGCTGACAGGCGGAACTAAATAGTGTGAAGCGGCCCTTACTTTCATTGTCTATGGTCATTAATGTTTCGAAGCAAGTGCTTGTTTACACCGTCTAACAAATTCTATGAGCGAGAACATTAGATTTATATTAACGGATTTACTCGTGAGACAAAAAATGGTTGTAATAAATTTAAAAGTATTAAAATTTGATATTTTTACAAAATGTAGTTGCTACGTTGTAACGTACACATTATAACTTTCGGTTGTATATACTCGTACAATACCCGGCGGTAAATTATACACATCGGGCTTAAGAAAGAGACTGTTGGTCATAATCGGCTAACTTCGGCTTTGTAGAGCGTTGTCTCCGTCGCTTGACAACGACTGACAAATCGCGATGGAACATGTGTATGAATGACAGAGACGACGCTCTACAAAGCCGAAGTTAGCCGATTATGGCCGACAGTCTCTTTCTTAAGCCCGATGT
Source organism: Odontocerum albicorne (assembly GCA_949825065.1). Lineage (NCBI taxonomy): Eukaryota > Metazoa > Arthropoda > Insecta > Trichoptera > Odontoceridae > Odontocerum > Odontocerum albicorne. The sequence goes on along the minus strand of OX463845.1, from coordinate 339,519 downwards.
GTATTACTTACCGCCGGGTACTGTACATACATAAATTAACGGAGACCCATATTTTCCTAGCACGACGAACATCTTTCGTCATCCATACACCTTCTCATACAACTCCTACGATTTCTTTGACTTTAATATTTCCTTCTTTTAAAATGTTCACTTGATCCAAACATACTTTTCTTGTAATGTGTTTTATCAAACACTATTTATTCCACTTTTTGTAACGGTATAACACTATCGGTTTCAAGGCTTCCACCTCATCATCAGGGAGCACAAACAAGACAGCGGGACCCGCAACCTCCGGGCTGGGAGACAGGCGTCTTACCAACTAGGCCACGGAGATCGCCACGTGTATGATATGCGGATGTAGAAGAAACGAATGATGTGTGTCGAGATACACCGATAGGGAAATGATGTGTTGCTTTAATATAATATTTCATAAATGTACGTTATGTGGTTTGAGAGTATTATTTATTAATAGTAAAAAAAACTCGTTTACGACCAGAACTGAGTTTTCGATTTGAACGAGGAGATTTACGTTTCGAAACAGCAGAAGCATGTTATTTTGTTTGTGAAAATATTCACGAGTAACATATATTGTGCAGTTCAAACAAAATATTTACGAGTATATAGTGCAGTTTAAACAAAATATTTACGAGTATATTGTGCAGTTCAAACAAAATATTTACGAATATATAGTGCAGTTTAAACTAAATATTTACGAGTATACATATAGTGCAGTTCAAACAAAATATATACGAGTATATAGTGCAGTTTAAACTAAATATTTACGAGTATATTGTGCAGTTCAAACAAAATATTTACGAATATATAGTGCAGTTCAAACAAAATATTTACGAGTATATAGTGCAGTTTAAACAAAATATTCACTAGTATATAGTGCAGTTTAAACAAAATATTCACGAGTATATACTGCAGTTCAAACAAAATATTCACGAGTATATCATATAGTGCAGTTCAAACAAAATATTTACGAGTATATCATATAGTGCAGTTCAAACAAAATATTTACGAGTATATCATATAGTGCAGTTCAAACAAAATATTCACGAGTATATCATATAGTGCAGTTCAAACAAAATATTTATGAGTATATCATATAGTGCAGTTCAAACAAAATATTTACGAGTATATCATATAGTGCAGTTCAAACAAAATATTCACGAGTATATCATATAGTGCAGTTCAAACAAAATATTTATGAGTATATCATATAGTGCAGTTCAAACGAAATATTCACGAGTATATCATATAGTGCAGTTTAAACAAAATATTCACTAGTATATAGTGCAGTTCAAACAAAATATTCACGACTACATAGTGCAGTTCAAACAAAATATTTACGAGTATATTGTGCAGTTCAAACAAAATATTCACGAGTACATAGTGCAGTTTAAACAAAATATTTACGAGTATATAGTACAGTTTAAACAAAATATTCACGAGTATATAGTGCAGTTCAAACAAAATATTCACGAGTATATCATATAGTGCAGTTCAAACAAAATATTTACGAGTATATCATATAGTGCAGTTCAAACAAAATATTTACGAGTATATCATATAGTGCAGTTCAAACAAAATATTTACGAGTATATCATATAGTGCAGTTCAAACAAAATATTTACGAGTATATCATATAGTGCAGTTCAAACAAAATATTTACGAGTATATCATATAGTGCAGTTCAAACAAAATATTTACGAGTATATCATATAGTGCAGTTCAAACAAAATATTTACGAGTATATCATATAGTGCAGTTCAAACAAAATATTCACGAGTATATCATATAGTGCAGTTCAAACAAAATATTCACGAGTATATCATATAGTGCAGTTCAAACAAAATATTTATGAGTATATCATATAGTGCAGTTCAAACAAAATATTCACGAGTAGGTATATAGTGCAGTTCAGACAAAAAAAAAATGAAACACAAACTTTACAATTATATTTTGCTTTTTTTTTGTTTTTAGTTATTACAAAAAAAACACAAATATAGAATGGAATCTTTAGTTTGGTCACAACAGTGTATGACTTCATACGAACAAAATGTGCAAAAATGGCGCTCGACGCCGAACGTTCCACTTGGATGGAGCTTCGGTACATAACATAAATATCTGTTTCGCTTTGTCACCTCTCTTCGGGGGTGCTCGGCTCTCAGGCCAACAGCAACAGGTGGAATATCCTAATTCAAATACCTCGTGGAGAAAGAACTTGACAGTTCCCAGTTCCCACGAGGGAATCGTCAACAAAATCGATACGTTCCTATCGAGAAACGTATCAATGGAAATTGAGTGTTTTTTTTTTTTTTTGATATAAAATCTTCGATTTAAAATAATACATACCATCACACCATTTCTCTGTCAGGGTTGACAGAGACGATAGAGCGCCAGTCTTTCCTATCTCGACATACATCATTCGCCTCTTTCTCATCCATTACTTTATCATACAACTCGTAAGATTTCTCCAAGTTTCCTTCTTTCAAAATATCATTTACTTTATCCAATCAAGCTTTCTCTTGGTCTTCCACTACCCTGTCTTCTGCTCATATACGGACTTTATATTTGCTATGTTAGTCATGCTTCATTCATCCGTTCTACATGCCCAAACCATCTAAGAGTGCTCTTCTTAATCTTAATCACACATCAGTATTAAGTTCGCATCCATCGCTCATCACTTTTTTCCGTATTCTTCTATCATACGGTATCATCCCTTAATGTGAGGTGCATGGCCGCGCAATAACGCACTAGACTTCCGTGCGGAAGGTCGTCGGTTCGAATCCCGCGCTGTGCTACTCCCCTCGAACGATACAGGCACTTTTTCTGCCTAGTGTTCGAGGGTATACGGATGCCTATGACTTCGGTCATATCTATTCTTTAAAAAAAAAGTTCAGCTTTGAGTATTTTTGACTGCACTATAGTCAGTATACTTCCTTGATCAAAAAGTTTTAGGACCGGCCACCGTGTGGCGCTGTCAGTCACCCGATTGGAATTCTTTTTTTTTTGTTAGGTTACCACATTTATCATTGACACTTCCCTTCGAATTTCAGCGTCATAGCTTGACATTTGTAAAAGTTACGCTGTACTGAGTACATCTACCTTTGTGCGTGTTTTCGATTTTTTACAAGTTTGAAAATAGCATCAACGAGTTTGCATTAAATTTTGTGTGAAAAACGGTCCGCAGACCTTGGAAATGTTGGAGAAGTGTTTTTCGGTGGCACGAACGCTTCAGAAGTGGTCGTGAGTCAAGGAACTTAGCCTTACTTTGCTTTCCTCGACAGGGAAACGGTTGTGATGGTACGCGTGTATGAATATTTGTCATTTTAATTTTTAAATGAAAGGCGTGAGTTTTAACAGCATTGGAGATCTGTTCTCTGTATCTCCACGGTGGATTGATATGAAAGGCGTGAGTTTTAACAGCATTGGAGATCTGTTCTCTCTATCTCCACGGTGGAATGATATGAAAGGCGTGAGTTTTAACAGCATTGGAGATCTGTTGTCTCTATCTTCACGGTGGAATGATATGAAAGGAGTGAGTTTTAACAACATTTGAGATCTGTTCTCTCTATCTTCACGGAATGATATATATGACTGTATTAATAATATATTATTTAAATGGATATATTAACACAACAATAAACTTTTTTCTAAGTCCAATTCTAAGTTTGATATTTACAATAGTTTGAATGGTCAATTAGCTAGCACTCGTATTTACCATTGTCTCTGGTCTGTCTCGGTTGGCGCCAGATTCCGTCCGAACACAAGGCACAACGCAGCCTCGAGAGGCCATTCTTGGCCCTTCGATAAATAAGGAGGCTTCTCTGAAGGCGCTGCCTGGTGTACTCGTACCAGCGAGGGGCTCGGGGCTCGCCACGGGACGCACTTCCAGGAATCGGCTCTATTCACCGCGTCATGGAGGTTGGGACAGCGTGGAAAATATCGCCATTGTCATTTATATTATAAATCTCAGATCATATCATAATAATATTATGTTAATTCGTATCGCTTTCGTAAGGAAATAATGTTGATGACAATGCGATCCTATCTTAGATAAATTTGTGATCACATATTCACAAAATGTCACTTTACGAGTATATAACTGCGACTTTTCTAAATTGCGCGTCATTTATATTTTTTTTTCAAAAATACCACAATTAAAAAAACATACACAATGCACTACATCTAAAGTCGAATGTGTTACTATCACATATCGGAAGATCTACAAAGGTTTCTTTGTAGTTCATTTTCTCTTGGTAACTTTAACACGGTTTTCTTACCAAATATGTTTTTCTAAATATATACAGAAGTAAGTACGAGTACTTAATCTAATGGCTGCAGCCACTGTTTTTTTCAATTTTGTTCTTTTAACTATAAAAGTATAAATCTCACCTATATCCTATATACGAGTAGATATTGCTTTTTTATGTTTATCTCAGTGATGAGTTCATTTAATTGACACATGTGATAAGCTGGATGTCTCAAAACTGGAATTCTTAGATACTCAGAGCAGGTGTCTAAGTATAGTAATTAACCATAATAGGGTAAGGGGCGGGGGGGGGGGGGGGGGGGAGTTATTTTTATGATTATTGAAATGTAAGACTTTAAACTCCTGTTACGTTATTATTTTATATTTATTTTTCATGTTAAATATATAAATAACTAAATATATACATACTTATACTTGAGAAAATGTAGGATGGTTCCTGTGACATTTGAAATGTCACGTATCAAAGGGATGGGGTAAAATCCTTTTTTTTTTATAAACCGAATCGTTTTTTTATAAACCGAAAAATTGTTTTCCTCTAAACTGACATTTTAATTCCAAATATTCATTATACTGACTTTCTAATGTATTGTATGATTTGTATCTATCTTTAAATATGCCAATATTCACTATGAATTAATACTAAATACGAACATATAATTTTAGGTATAAAAAATCGAAAATCCAATTATCGTATACCCCATCCCTAGCCAATGCGGACTAACGTAGTGACTTTTGACAAACGTCACCAAATATTATTTGATTTTAACAAACTGCCACATTTTTGCTAATTTGTAACAAGATGTATTAATTTGTCATTATTGTTAGTTTTATGTAAAGTATTTACCTAAATAACTTGATATTTATTAGAATCGAGGCTTATATTAAAGTTGATAAAATTATTAAAATTACTAAACGTCGTCGTTACAATGTTGTATTGGGGCTAATTAGTGAACTGGCACAGGGGCCATGCTACAGTTTCTCAAGTATAGTTAACAATTCCATTTACGTATCCTTGCGAGAAGTGCCTTTTCTCCATTGACCACTCGTGCGTCCCCTACTTACCTGTGAAAGGATTTCGTTTATTTCCCGATTGTTTTTCTGTGGTTTATAGCCATTACTGACAACCATAGACAAAACCGCACCCGTCCCCTGCTCCGCATGCGTGTACTTGTACTCTTATAGTATTATATTAGACTACAGGCGTCCCCCGGACATCTGACACTGATGCATTGCTTGCAGAGAGGTGCCGTAAATAAAGAATATCCATAAATCGAGGTATCCGTTTTATTTCTTCTCTTATCGACATATTCGCTGCACTGCAATCACCATACTCGTATATGAATAATATTGCCGTAAATAACGGATTTATAACTTGTAATATATTCATTGTATACATATAACAAATATTTGACGAACTACGCGAGTGTATTTGACACGAGACATATTAAATCTATGGTTCGGAAATTCTAGGATGAGTCCTGTGACAGCTCACAAATTTGCCCTAATACAACCTTATGTAATGTATTTATCTAAATAACTTGCTATTTATTAGAATTGAGGCTTATATTAAAGTTGATAAAATAATTAAAATTACTGAACATCGTTACAAGGTTGTATTGGGGCAAATTTGTGAGATGTCACAGGACTTATCCTAGAATTTCATCAACATTGAACAAAAAAATATTGAATATGATTTGCCGATTTAATGCGAATATTGATGTATGTGAAGAGACGTGGACGTGGAAAATAAATGAAAATAGTCGAACAAATGTTGTAGAAATGCGTGCACTTAATAATACACGGAGTGACAATGTATGACAAAACAAAATGTTTATTCAAAATAAAGGTGGCGCTTAAGTCTCATTTATACTCGCGCAACATTCAGACTTTAACTGACAATGATGACAATTCACTGTTGATGGTGATGCCCGGAGTATCAGTCCGATTTAAGGTCACCTTATTCCTCCATCGGATGAGTTGAACGGACGTGGGATATCATCAATGTTCGCACACGGAATAATCTTGTTAAATAAATTTTCTGATATCGATAAATCTCGGTGTATAAATTGAAGATTGAACTCCTCAATAAGCTTTTTGTAGGTATAAGTGAGTCACTTGACAGGGAAGCACGAGTAACATTGTTCATGTAGTTATTATGTTAGATTTAAACTTTATAATTTTATTCTTATTATTTGATATAACCGGGTTAAACCGGGTAAATAAATAATCGAGTGAATAATTTCCGAAGGGATTTCCATTCGGTCTAATATCTGCGCATCTTCGGACTAATTGCTGACTCCGATCTAGTGACATCAAAATAAAGTTTTCCTGCATTCGAAGTTTTTTGCGAAAGTTCAGACAATTCGCTAGGTTAGTGGTCTCCAAACTTTTTTGATCGCGTACTTCTAAGACAGAATGAATTTGTAGTGCGAACCCCTTCAGGGTTTTTTTTATAATATATATCTGTGGCGTTATGGTAGAAGTTAATATGTCCGTTTTTTGCCATTTTGTGTTTATTCTCCCAATTTATAGAAAATATTTCTCGGCATGTTGTGGCAACACTTGGTGTGTCAGTCATTATCCAAACAAAAGATATATCGTTTGGAAAACCTTAAAAAATGCTTAGTTGTACTGATTTTAACAGCTTATCAAAGTTTATATTGCTTCTCCTGTAAACTAAGGTAAAACGGACATACCAACTTCTGCCATAACGCCACAGATAACATATATACAAACGTTATTTTGTTTTCTGCCATACGTTTTTGTTTTTTTTTCTTTTTTTTTCTATTTATTCTTTAATCTAGATATGCGGGGGTGTGGGATGGAAGCCCCCTGATGCCTTTGCGGTCGGGCTCGCCCTACATTGGTGGGGTGTATCTCGGCCGGGAGAATGTTTGTGGGATGAGCCCGGACCTTTAAGTGTCTTCTCTCTTGAATGTATTTTTTTTGTCATCTATTTATTTTCTGTGTTTATTTTTTTTATATATTCTTGTTCTACGTGTCCAAGGGTGTGGGCTGAAAAACATCTTGTGTCCCCGTGGCTGGGTTCGCCCTATATTGGTGGGGTGTATCTTGGCCGAGGGGATGCTATTAGATGAGCCCCCACCTTTTGATAGCTTCTGTATTTAATGTATTATCTGCAATTTATGTGTTTTAGAAGTGTTATTCAAATATAATCTGTACATACTATGTTGCTATCAATAAACCTATTATTTATTTATTTAAACGTAAAAATGTTATGACATGACAGTCTTAATTAAAATAATGTCAATTGCTGTCAAATCCTCGTCTATTTGATGTTTATGATTGTGTAATTTAAAAATACAAGTTAGTATTTGTTTATCTTGAATACATTTTCTTGTGTAGCCCCTGGGGTACGCGTACACCATATTGGAGACCACTGCGTTAGGCTATTGAACTCCAGACGTTAAGCTACTTTATAAGTATATTTATTGCACTGCGAGCATTTTTCTTCTCAGTGACGTCGGACCCTTAAGTCCATTGTCACGAGAGTCCAACATCAGACAAGTTGAAGAAGCGCAGAATCGACTAAGGATGTAGACGCTGACACTGAAACCCGAAACAAATCTTTCCGAGTCAATCTCAAATGTGGCGTGCGGCTGGTGGCTGGTGGCTAGTGGCTAGTGGCTGGTGGCTAGTGGCTGGTGGCTAGTGGCTAGTGGCTAGTGGCTGTCTCGGGAACTTGTTACTCATCAGTCTCGCAGATCGCACCCGATACCTCGCAGCGCTTCTTCGCACCGTTCACTACTTTACATCTTTAGTAATCAATAAAAAAAGTGTATTAGATCATAAAATAAATGCGACATAAGGATGAGTATGGAAAGAGAAGAGTAAGTTGAGGATCTCTGGTATTTAGGTAGAATAGTATTTTCTCAGAAAGGTGGAAAAGTTCCGAGGGATATCAAACGGCGTGTAGCTATAGGTAACAAAGTCGACGGGACACTAAAACATGTATATTCGAACTGGACAGTATAAAAATGTACCAACATGATCGTCTACAAACGTATTTTAGTGCCAACACTGACATACGGGAGTGAAACGTGGACGTGGAAAAAGATTGACAACGGTAAGTACTTTTTATTTAGTATGTGTTACAAAAGATTGGGACCGTTTTCCTATGACGCTATGTTACGAAAGATTGAGACCGTCTTCCTATGATGCAATGTTACGAAATATTGAGACCATTTTCCTATTTTACAAAAGATTGAGACCGTTTTCCTATGATGCTTTGTTACAAAACATTGAGACCGTTTTCCTATGATTCTATGTTAAAAAAGATTGAGACCGTTTTCCTATGATGCTAATTTACAAAAGATTGAGACCGTTTTCCTTTGATGCTATGTTACAAAACATTGAGACCGTTTTCCTATGATGCTATGTTACAAAACATTGAGACCGTTTTCCTATGATGCTATGTTACAAAACATTGAGACCGTTTTCCTATGATGCTATGTTACAAAACATTGAGACCGTTTTCATTTGATGCTATGTTACAAAACATTGAGACCGTTTTCCTATGATGCTTTGTTACAAAACATTGAGACCGTTTTCCTATGATGCTAATTAACAAAAGATTGAGACCGTTTTCCTTTGATGCTATGTTACAAAACATTGAGACCGTTTTACTTTGATGCTATGTTACAAAACATTGAGACGGTTTTCCTATGATGCTATGTTACAAAACATTGAGACCGTTTTCCTATGATGCTATGTTACAAAACATTGAGACCGTTTTCCTATGATGCTATGTTACAAAACATTGAGACCGTTTTCCTATGATGCTATGTTACAAAACATTGAGACCGTTTTCCTATGATGCTATGTTACAAAACAATGAGCCCGTTTTCCCACTGACCTTACTTATGAGGAAACGGTCTCAAGTAACTGTGAACCGGTTTCCTGTGTGTTCTCTTCAATTCACTGTCCCATTCTACTCGCACTGTATTTCATTGTCAATTTTATTTTGATATTTTAATTAAAACTATGTTTGAGCAACATTAACATCGCTAGGGAATCAGGTATAGTTTTTTTACAACTCGACTACTACACATTTACTACGATAGTTTTTATACGGTTTTATACGGGCAACCACTCGAGATGGTTTATTTTCAATAGCCCGGTATAATAGCCTCTCCCGACTTTGGCTTTGTTGTGGTCAGGGCCGGCGCTAGCGGCGTCAGTTTTAATGTACCGCTTTAAACGGAATATTTCGTGATATTTTAAGACCATTTTCTTTTCAGCCCAGGCTCAAACATACATTACGAACCACCCCACGTCCCCCGATCCGCAACGGTTGGCGCCAAATTGTACATAGATCACATACTATATATTATAAGTATATATCTATTAACCCCCTGTATTTATCTATGGCAAATATTTATCTTATAAAGTCACACCGTCGTCCCCCATCTTCGTAGTATATTATAATAGAAAATATCTATATTTGTATCATCATCATCATCATCGTCATTGTCAACCGGGGTCGATCCACTGCTGGATGAAGTCCCTGAGTCGGACCGATACTCCGAGTACAAATCATCGACAGCATTTTCTTCAATTTATAATAATGACTCGTGGTATACTCAAAGACTAATATAGTAAAATATCAAAACCGGTAGAAAACAAAAAAGACCATCAAACACCGAAAAAATGACTTATTTTGTTCCATTTTCAAAATAAAAAAGACAAGCGATTTTGGTAAACAGTAACAAAATAAATGCGCTACACTATTTATTAGTAATAAACATTCAGCACGTTTGCAATGAAATTAGTAACATTTTTTTTCCTAATGACATTTAATTGCCTTAAAATATGCCCGTATGTGTTATTTTGTAAGTGAAATAAATAAATAAATAAATGCACTAGTGGCGGCACCGCCTCTGATGCCGGCCCCTGATGTCGATGCCTTTCCGAGGATTCTTTGGAAACCCATTTGTTGGTGAATAGCAAATCCCTTCCACCGTCTCGTCCCTACTGCCAACAATGACCGGTCTCCACGCAGGCGTGGGCCAATGGCAGACAAGGGCAGGGGGCGCGGGGAGAGGATGGAATGACAGGATTTCTTCTGATGTCCGATGAATGTTGGATGAGTGATTGTGGAGAAACCGAAGAAAATTGGGACCGTTTAGTAACAAAACCCAGTATTATTGTTACATTTTGTTGATTAATTCATAGTTTTACCTGGAATTACTTTTGATGACTTGGGCCATTAATTACTTACGAGTAAGTCCTGTTTCAAGTGTCAAACCATATTTTTTATAGTTTTCTATTTCGCGGTATGGATTTTGAAACTAGGGTTTTATTTGGATCTTATATTTGTGGGTTTTTTAATTATATGTGTGATATAACTGTTGTTACCATCACGCTGTTGTCCCGTCGGGGTAGGCAGAGACAACGCTAGATTTTTCTATCGCGACACATGTTTCATCTCATCGACATCTATAAACATTCACATATAGCTCCTTAAGATATCTCTTAATTTTTACGTTTCATTCTTTCGAAATATCATTAACTTGATCCAACCATACGTTCCTTCGTCTTCCTCTACCACGCCTTCCGCTCACATTTGCACTAGTTTTGTTAGATTTTCTTCATCTATTCATTCTACATGTCCAAACCATCTCAGAATGCTCTTTTTCATCTTACTTAGTACACCCCCCTTAAGTTCACATTCATTACTTCATTTCGTATTCTGCCATACATAGTCACCTCGTATATTCTTCCCAATACATGCATTTCTACACCATTCATTTGGCTCCTTTCATTATTTTTCCACGTTCATGTTTCACTTCTATTCATTAAAGTCGGTACACTGTTACAAAGTCGGTACACTGCTACAAAGTTGGTACATTGTTGTGAACCTTACCAGATTTTGATACTGTCTGGTTCGAGTATATACGAGTATGTTTTAGTGTCGCATTTACTTTGATTTCTTTCGCTACACTCCTTTCGATATCTTTCGTAACTCTTCCACCATCTGAGAAAATACTAACTGAATATCAGAATTTCTGAACTTCTAATATTTCATTGCTCCCCCATATACTATATTGCATTTACTTTCACGTTTCGTGTATGTATGTATATATTTTATTATTCCACTAATTACGTTAATCTCCACTACGCATGTTTCTTCCTTCTATCTTCAGACGGAATGATTCCGGTTTGTTGCGAGAACAATGCTCAGATCAAGTTTGTTTTGAGAGCAATGCATAGTGTATGCAGATTCCAATACTATACTCAAGAAAATGTAGCATGGTCCCTGTCACGTTTGAAATGTCATGTCTCAAAGGGATGGGTAAAATCGTTTTTTTTTTTTTACAAATCGAATCGTTATTTTTATAAATCGAAAAATTGTTTTTCTCTAAACTGACGTTTTAATTCCTAATTTTCATTATACTGACTTTCTAATATATTGTATGATTTTTATCTATCTTTAAATAGGCCAAGATCCACTATGAATTAATACTAATTACGAACATTTAATTTTATGTATAAAAAAATCGAAAATCCAATTATCGTATACCCCATCCCTAGCCAATGCAGACTAACGTAGGGACTTTTGACGAACGTCGCCAAATATTATTTGATTTTAACAAACTGACATCTTTTTGCTAATTTGTAACAGGTTGTATTCATTTGTCATTATTGTTAGTTTTACTCGTATCGTATGTAATGCATTGACCTAAATAACTTGCTATTTATTAGAATTGAGGCCTATATTAAAGTTGATGAAATAATTATAATTACTGAACGTCGTTACAAGATTGTATTGGGGCAAATTTGTAAAACGTCACAGGGAACATGCTACATTTTCTTTAGTATAATCGTTACAAACCTGGATTATTTCGCCTGAAGAGAGCCTCGGGATAGGAGGTAGAAACAGTGTTGCGGGGATTAATGTTATTAGTGGAATAACAAAGTAAAATAATTTCATCCGGTTAAACCTTCTATAAAATGTGTGGTTTTCAGATGTTGTATGTCTGCAGTCCGTCCTGTGAGACGGGAGTGGTGTTATGTCTGCTAAAGTCTATTGTTTACTGTTTAGTTATAATTCGTTTTAGCAGATGGTGAACACTCGACTCAATACAGGTTGTTTCCTAGTGAAAATACACTCACTGATATCGTTCTTATGTATTTAACACTTCATTGTAAAACAGTCGGACCGACTTATTGACACGTGGCAACCTCTTCTAATCATCCAGTCAAAAGTAAATAAAGGAAGTTACATGGTCTCAAAACTATTAAAATAATTATTAACCTTTACAAAATTCATTAACAATATACGTAGTAAACATAAAAGTGAGATATTGTCAACCAAAGGAAGGGGTGGTGGAGAGGAAAGTGAGATATGAAAGTTAGATATGAATTGGTATGAAACTTTCATAAATATTTCTGTATCGTTACTACCTTGGAAAGTTCAAAAATATTTTTTGTATTTTTTTTTTAAATAAAAAAATTTGAAAAATAGGGTAAAAAAAAGATTTTTTTTTCAAACAGCCGCTATTTTACGATTTTTTTTATCTTTCGTACCAACTTTAACGACATTATTTCTTATCAAGAAATTGTGCATGATTCTTGTTTCAAATTTACGAAAGGGTTCAAATCATGTTTACCAGCACACCATCTTTTTTTTACAAGATATAACAGCTGATAACACATTGAATTTTAATTTTTTTTTGTACATTCTCAAATCATCAATAAACAAACTGTAAAAAATTCATTGGAAAAATATTTTAAATTTTTTTATTTAGTCTGAAAAAACGTGCGAAATTCACGCCTCTAGAGTACAATACCCCTTTAATTAAGTCAAACAGGCCTATCACTTATTCTATGTTTATTATATAGAACTATTTGACAATCTGGTTGAAAATAATTTAAATAAAAAATAGAATTCTACAACATTAATACCAATTCAAAAAATATTGTTTTTTTGCAATGATAACAAATACTCGTATAATAAAGCAACCCTACAACACTTTTAACTGACGTGACATTTTAAATGGTTTTCTAAATAAAAATATTTTCTGTAAATAGGGATTGTATTATTAATGACTATACTCGCATATCAACACAACAATCCGACTAAAACCGAATGTGTTACTATTACACATAGGAAGAACTACATAGGTGTCTTTGTAGATTGTCTTCCCGCGGTTTTCTTACCAAATTTTTTCTATGTACGAGTATATACGCAGATGCGGAGAAGTTCCAAGGCAGCCCCCACAGCCCCCACTTTATAATCCTTACACTCAATTTATTTTTTGGGTAATATTTTTAATCTGTCAATAATAATGGGTCCGAATCCCGAGTAAGAGCGCTCTTGAGGAGAGTCTGTTCTCTAAACAGCGCTGTATAAATTGTCCTTGTATTATTATTGACTAATTCTGTAATAATTAAGGCACGTATGCAGTATATTGCTCGTTAGCTGGCCAAAAGCTAGGTTGTTTATTCGTCAATATAACTGTAGAGACGCTCATCTTACAATGTCCACTGGTGTGTAAGGAGATTCGTTGTGTTGACCTTGGGAGGGTGAGAGTGCCGGGCTGTGTACCGACCTAAACTGAAGTTTGTAGCATTCCTGTGTTCCTGATGGAACGAAAAGGGTTGAGGAATGATTGTAGGTATACATTATTAGAAAATATTTAATAAATTCCAAAGGTACGCTGTCTTAGAGTGAATATTGTTTTTAAATTACTTTGCACCACGAACAAACAAATCTATCAATTGTAAAAAAAAAAGTCAAAATCTTCTTTAACATTTCATTGTTCTGTCGATTTCCAAAAGTCTTTGTTTGCATATAGGCGGTATTCTTTCGACACAGTCCAGTCCCCGAGAGTTTCATATTAAATAGTGAAAAGAAGTGTCGCTAGACAATAGCGGCAAGGCGAGGGGAAGAGAGCGGAGTAACATATTGAGGAAGAGAGGTTGTTGCAGTAGACCGAGCGGGCAGCGGGACAATGCCAAGGGTGGCGCCAGACGAGGCGAGGACTGCGCTGGGCAGGCTCTACTATACATTGAAGGCTCGACCATTCCTCGACAGAACCTTGTCTGTTCCGTATGTCACCTAGATTTAACCCTTTATTCACAAGTTGTTGTCCCGAATAGTTGTTGGCGCTTCGAACCAAAATATATATATTATTTTTCGTTACCGATTTGGAACGACTAGAGAATTGTTTTATTTTTTTCCCAAATTCATGAACACTGTACATTTATGAAATAACACTGTACATAGAAGAAAACACGAGGTGACAATGTGTAACAGAATACGGAATGAGATGGTTAGAGATGAACGTGAACTTAAGGTTGATGTGTTGAGTAAGGGGAACAAGAGCACTCTTAGCTGATTTGGGTAAGTGGAACGAATGAACGGAGACAGACTAACAAAACAAATATATAATGCGAATGTGAGTGAATGACGTGTGAGAGGAAGAGTAAGGGAAGTGTGGTTGAATAATATTTTGAAGAAAGGAAACGTAGAAAATCTGATAAATCGTAGAAGTTGTATGGTATTTAGAAGAGGCTAAGGATGTGTGAGATAGGAAGGTCTGGGAATGTATCCTCTATGACTACCCCGACAGGGAAATAGCGTGATTAGTACTCTTTTCCACGCTAAAGATTTGACGGTTTCTACACATTTTTCAATGCAATCATACGAGTATATCGGAAGATAAATGCAATCATACGAGTATATCGGAAGATAAATGCAATCATAGGAGTATATCGGAAGATAAATGCAATCATACGAGTATATCGGAAGATAAATGCAATCATACGAGTATACCGGAAGATGAATGCAATCGTACGAGTATATCGGAAGATAAATGCAATCATACGAGTATATCGGAAGATAAATGCAATCATACGAGTGTATCGGAAGATAAATGCAATCATACGAGTATATCGGAAGATAAATGCAATAATACGAGTATATCGGAAGATAAATGTAATCATACGAGTATATCGGAAGATAAATGCAATCATACGAGTATATCGGAAGATCTGCTAATAATTAAGTTATCTGTGTTAAAAGTGACAATTAAAAAAGTAAATCTCTGTAAATCATCTTTAAATTCACATTCATTCGTTCTACATGTCCAAAAAATAATCAAATGACAATTAACATATTAGAGATTCTCCTCAAGGGCGCTCAAACTATGGATTCGTACTCATTATTACCGAAGACAGTTTCTTTTAGAGAGAGATTTGCTTCAAGTGCGCTCAAACTCTGGACTCGTACTCATTATTACTAAATACAGTTTCTTTTAGAGAGAGATTCTCCTCAAGGGCGTTCAAACTATGGATTCGTACTCATTATTACTAAATACAGTTTCTTCAATACAACCGCAAATATATAATATTAAAATGTCTGGTGGTTTTGCTTTTGTGGGCCCCATTAGGAATCAAACTGGAAACTCTCAGGTTATGAGTCAAGAATTCTACTAACTATACCACGAAGGTCATCTATTGATGTTTTCTATGAGATTTAATCTCTTTAAAATTGGAACTTTTATTTTCATGCTTTTTTCCCATTGGAATGAATCCCCACTAAACGGCGATCATACCAGGAACTGTTCAATTGGGTCTATTGTGAGCCGACCAGGATCCTAGCATCCTGGCATGATAGGGCATACATACTATTTACTATATCATTGCCATCTAGCGGCTAGATGGTAACTTAAGCACAGTGTGTCATTTTCATCGAGCCTGTGTTATAATTTCATCTATATTACATATATAAGTATTCCAAAAAGCTTTAATGGATTTTATGATAAATTCACGTAATTATAGGAACGTTATTTCTTTTCATTACTTTAATACGAGTTAAAATTCATTCTGAAACACCCGATACTTAACCCTTCCTTCCCTCTGATGTGTAACTAGTACACATTGCTTCTAAACACCTTTAATATCTCTATAAATATAATAAATACTGGGTTCAGATTTTAGGTATTCCTCCG
Source organism: Odontocerum albicorne (assembly GCA_949825065.1). NCBI lineage: Eukaryota > Metazoa > Arthropoda > Insecta > Trichoptera > Odontoceridae > Odontocerum > Odontocerum albicorne. The sequence continues at coordinate 323,259 of OX463845.1, read as the reverse complement.
TAATACATTTAACATACGCATTGAATGAAAAAAATAATATTAATAATAATTAGCACTTATCGGCCACATCAGAGATATTTTGTGAAAATCGGGAATAAATTCACCAATACAATCAAACGTGTGACAGTGTCTGACGTAGGCATATTCATTCTAAAAAACCGCTATGGGTGAGAAAGCGACGCTATTCACGTCTCACTTTACTTCGGTATATGGGAACGCAAAAAAAATCTTAGTTCGCTCGCTTCTCTCTTTTTAGTAGCCAGCCGACTTTCGTTCGAGGTGGTCGTTCCGTCCGTTTTGTGAAAGTCGTCCGATGTTTTTTTTTTTCATGTTTTCAGCAATTAAATTTCAATTATTATCACTATTGACTTCAAATTTAATTAATTTAAGTGATTGGCTATGAATATTCTTATTTTTCCGATTTTAAATCGCTCATTTTTACATGTGTATTGAATACACATTACCGGAACGGGCGGATTTTTTTAGCACAGGAAGGGAAAGGTTAAAAAAACATTGTAAAAACAGAATCCGTCATATATGACCGCGGCCCGTGGGTCGACAAGTCCTGGGCTTGCCTAATGACTCTTATTTTGTTTTGTTCGTTAAATTTATTTCGTTCTTTATTCAAACTTCTATTACTCTTACATGCGTTATAAATCCCTCAGCGGTGTGTCACGTCTTGTTGATATGGAAGGGCTGATCTCTAATTTAGCAGAAATGTGATAGTGTTGTGACGATGGTTTCGCACACAAAAGCATCTGCAACACAATGCATTTATTGCATCTACAATATTTTCCATTTCCAAAGAATACGAGCTGATACATTATACCGAAACTTGACACCGCTCGGGGACCACACCGGATCGCACCAATTTGGTGTTTTCAACAAATGTTTTAGTTTTTTTACTGTTTTAAAATACTATAGCGTTTTGTAATAGAAAAAATAATACATAAATAAATACCATGGACAGTCATGAAAACACATATGTCCATCTTAGCCGAGCTCAAAAACACATGATCGCCTCTCGTCTTTGTGTATGCGATGTGTCCTGCAGTATTTCGGCGGCCACATCATGAAAAACTTGTGGCCGTCGGAAATAAATACCATCTCGTCATTTCCCTGTCGGGGTTAGGCAGAGAGAGCAGATCACCAGACTTACTTATGGCGACGTACATCTTTCGCCTTCTCGACATCCGTTCACCTTCTTATACAACTCCTACGATTTCGATGTCTTTTGCATTTTATTCTTTAAAATTATCATTAATTTGATCTAACAGTACTTTCTTTGATCTTCTTCTACCATATTTTCAACTAAAATTTGTATAGTACTTATATTTGTTTTGTTAATTATGTATATTTGTTCAAACCATCTGCCTCAGACTGGTGGTTTGAACGCAGTAAGACACTTCAGTAAGACACTTCACTCAGACGCAGTAAAACACTAAGAACGCAGTAAGACACTTCCAATTGAGGATGAAACAAATGTTTTAGGAGAAATGGAAGAAATGAGAATCTAAAGGTACTAAAAGTAGTATGTCTTCAAAATGCCTCAGGGGTTTCTAAACAACCCACATTGGTTTTTTTTAATGTCATTATTTAATTTAATTAACGACACAACAGTGTCTTTATATACAAATGAACATATGACAAGTTATACAAGTACTTCAAATTATTCACAAAAAATACAAAACTTTATCTTAAACTAACATGTACAGGAGATACAAAAAGCATTAGTAATAATAAATTACAGTCATTGTTTAAAATGATTTAATATTAATATGTATATTTAAGTTCAATATACAATATGTATGTATGCATATCACAAAATATTACCAAACTTCACCAAGCAGACTTACGTAATTGTCGAAGACTTATTGTATAGTGGTAAATACTTGTTTTTATTGTAACAACGCTTACATAGAACAAGAATTGGATTTTTTGAGAATTTTATGGATAGATCTTGAGATAGACACATGGGCTCTCTTGAGACATGAGATCTTGAGATAGATGCAAGTTACTTTGCAGAATCGAAACCTTCCACATGTTGATGCAGGGCTACTCAACTCCAGAGGCAAAGTGTTGTCCTTAATGTTTTGTTTATACTAGATTATTTATTATATTAATAAAGGAGAGCACAAAGTTAGTAGCTATTTCTAAATATTATTGTGATATTCTGGCGAATACTTTATATACTTATATTAAAAATATCTAAATTGTTGCAAAACTCATTTCCAAGTCTTTGCATACGAATTATAGAGGAGTTGATTTTATAATTAGTATATCAATTTTCGGTATAAAAGAGATTGAACTGTCTTGTGGATCTAGTGGGAATGTGAAATGAAATGCTTGCGATTAAGTGAGGTGATCATATAATCTCGACGTTTGTCCAAACATCAGATACAGCATTGTTGGCCCCGTGGGTCAGGTGGATAATAAAATTACAATTTATAAAACGCCGTTCAGAGATCAAACTCTCCTCAAGGACGCTCCAAACTCTCCTCAAGGACGCTCCAAACTCGGGACTTGAACTCACTATTATTGACAGTTTTAAAATATTACAAAATAAATATATATGGTATATATAAGTTGAGTGTAAGGATATGAAGGTAGTGACTGCGGTCATTAGATTAGATACTTCCCCGTATATGTACATATTCAGAAAAGCATATTAGGTAAGAAAACCGCAGAAAGATGAACTACAAAAAAAGACGTTTGTAGATCTTCCAATTTGTAAGCGTAATGTATGTACGTAGTGTTTATATTCAATTATACATTTTGATAAGACCTGCCAATAAGGATCGTCTTCAAGTGTTTCCTAAAGCTACACACACCACCCATATATCTCGAACATTAAGAGGACCATTCCATATCACAGGACCAGCAACGGTATAAACTTTATTATAATATCCCATCCAATTGGATCGACTCCGAAGGAACATCTCTCACACACAAATTCGAAAGATACATACAATGAAGACATCCCATTAAGGGACTTAAATACAGAGACAATGTTTGAAATCAATCCGTTCCCGATACTTGAACCGATGTAGTCTTTTAAGAAGCGGACTAACTAGTTATTCTTCAATTGCATAGTTTTCATATCTTTCCATCTGACGGAGAGCACAGAGATGACGGAGTTATCCTCACATTCCATCGTAATATAACCGATTCGCCATCCTCACTGAGTGGGGTGAGGTGGGCTGGGCTGGGTGAGTCAGTGGTCACTCCAGTGAGTGTGGCGACTGATTTTCCTGTTCACTTCAACCCAGATGTGCATTGGACAAGTCAAATTATACCCACGAGAAATCATTAATCTTTTTATGTTCATATTAGTCTATTATGATAAGATGCTTTAGCGGTATTTTATGATACTGAATAGCCTGACGTAGATATGGATTAACCGGTCTAGCATTAATCTTTTTATATTCATATTACTATATTAAGATGCTTTAACGGTATTTTATGACACTGACTAGTCTGACGTAGATATGGATTGACCGTTCTATCATTAATCTTTTTATGTTCATATTACTCTATTATGACAAGATGCTCTAACGGTATTTTATGATACCGACTAGTCTGATGTAGATATGGATTAACCGGTCTATCATTAATCTTTTTATATTCATATTACTCTATTAAGATGCTTTAACGGTATTTTATGACACTGACTAGTCTGACGTAGATATGGATTAACCGGTCTATCATTAATCTTTTTATGTTCATATTACTCTATTAAGATGCTTTAACGGTATTTTATGATACTAACTAGTCTGACGTAGATATGGATTAACCGGTCTATCATTAATCTTTTTATGTTCATATTACTCTATTAAGATGCTTTAACGGTATTTTATAATACCGACTAGTCGGACGTAGATATGAATTAACCGGTCTATACTCAGATTGACGACAATATGTCTACGACGAGTCCTCCGGTTCTTTGTACACGTTTTTCCTGACCAAGGAGACAGTTTGGAGAGGTTTGTAGTCACTGAAACGTGGAATGATGACACATAAGATGAATACTCCCAATGTGTTGGACTGCCCTAGCGAGATACGTAACAGGACTATCTTAAACAACTTCTGGAGTACAGGGACGGATGGAGAGGAACCGTCAAGGGCCTACCATGGAAGTCACGATGCTCAGTCATGCCAGGATGATAATTCAGAAGAACTAATATTAAAAACATGGACGATAAAAAAAATGCAAAGAAACATGATAGATGCCTTCGAGATGTGATCTTGGAGGAGTGTGCGCCTTATCCCATGGACTGCAAGGCGCACCGATGTATCTATCATCCGAGGATTAGAGATTACGGAAAAACTTTCACACACATCTGGCAAGACAATCCCTAACAACCGAATAATAAAAGTCTGGAAAAGTCGGTGATCACGCGGATAGAAGCAAGAAGAAGGTGTCTTTTGAAGTGGATAGAGATGGAGCACTCTCCTCAAGGTCTCAAGGCTTTGACTTGGGAGTCGAACCCACTAATATTGATGAATAAAAAAACATTGTATAAACTTGAGTCTAACGATATGAAAGTAGTGGCTGGGGCCATTAGATTAACCATATGTTCAGAAAAAGATGTTTGCTAAGAAAACTGCAGAAAACTTACCGCAGGAAGTCGAACTACAAAGAAACCTTTGTAGATCTTCCGATATGTAATAGTAACACGTTCAGCTTTAGGTGTAGTGTATATGTGTATTGTTCATATACAATCATTCATAAGACCTCCCAAAAAGGTTTGTCTTCAAGTGCTTCCTAAAACTGCGTACGCTATCCATATCTCTAACACTATTCCACACAGCAGGACCAGCAACGGCAAGTTTTTCCATAATCCCTCACCCTTTTGCATCGATTTGGAACAATCAATTTATTAGATGAAGAAGAAATCGACCTCAAAGATCTGCTTCTCTCCGAAGCAATATCTCTCAGACACAGACTGGAAAGCTACAATTTATTTATTTTTCTCAATACAGGCTTAGCCAAATATAGATATAAAATTTAAAAAAAATATAAAATAAAAAATTATATACACACAAACATACACATATTATATATACACACATACACATGTGTTCAAAGTCACTTAAATGTGTTAATGAGTGCTTTCTAACGCGCTCAATCTTAGAAGATAATTTATTTTTGTTTTTGGTTGCACTGTCTAGCATGACGATCTCCGTGGCCTGGTGGTAAGACACTTGTCTGCCGATCTGGAGGTTGCGGGTTCGATCCCCGCTGGAACCCAGATTTTTTAAAATAGGATTCCAGTCTAGTTAACACTTAGGGCCTATAAAAACAGCTTTTTGGTTGGTTGGAAGAGATTGCCACATGGCAATAAACTCGCCAGGTTAAAAAAAAAAAAAGAAAAGAAAATTTACTTTTGCTTTTGGTAATGTGATATGAAATATGTCAATATCCGAAGCAGTCCCGTTCAGAAGAGTTAAGGCCCTTCCAACAGGCATAGCGGCTGGAAGACCCGTTATTGCGTATGTTATTGAGAACAGTTCTTGCCGGCGCAGTCCAGTGTAATTGTTAGGAACATTTAACGCTTATCTCTGTAGTAATGCTGGACAGCTCAGTGGAGACATCCCATTAACATAAGAGACGTGAATAAGCGCGCCAGATTGTGTTGTATACAACGAAAGTGTCATATAATACACTTCCACTAATAGAGGGTGAACTCGGCCGCGAGGATATTCAATGCTTTTTAGCTCACACTTTTAAACACGTGAATAATAATATAAAAAAAATGATGATGAATAAGCAGTCAATACAATTATAAACTCAATAAATTGTTAAAAATATAAATGCACACACACACACACAACACCAGATTCACTGCAGCGTAAAGAGAGATGATAAAAAGAGGGTGTGGGCTGAAAAACATCTGGTGTCGGTTACCAAAAACATTGGTGGGGTGTATCTTGGCCGGGGGGATGCTATTAGATGAGCCCATACCTTTTGATAGCTTCTGTCTTTAATGTATTCCCTGCAATTTATATGTTCTTGAAGTATATTTAAATGTATTATCATGTGTACTATACATACTGTGTTGCTATCAATAAACCTATATTTATTTATTTATTATTTAAAAATAAAAGTCAGCCCAGTCCCAGTAGGTGCATTTCTGGTTCTTTTGTTATAACATATTACTGAAATGTTAGGGACGATGGTTTGTTTGGAAGGAGTTTCGTAGATTCAGTGCGCGTCTGGTGTTGAGGTTAGTGGATAGTCAGTACCTAACATACCTCTTCCGATGACTTCACCGGCCATCCAGCCCCAGAGCCCGGCGCTGGATGGCCGGTGGCCGGTGGCTAGTGGCGTCTCTCCGGCAGCCGTGACTCACGGCAGGAGCCAGATGCTGCCGATACTACGCACGGCCGCTTTATTCTATAATATTTTCCGAGAATTATCACTCACCATCTAACATACATTGGCCTTCCAGCACCATTTAACAAAGGACAGGGCTGTCGTCCGACTGTGCTATCCGAAATTAATCTGTGATACACGCAACAAATTATTCCATGCGTAAATAACATAATAATATCGTGAACTGAACTTGTGATGTTTTCAATAAGTTAACACTGGATTCTCACTTGAGGTGAACGTATTGCGAGCTTGCTTGCATCAACTTGACATCGATCTACCGACGGTTAATGGCATTCAAAATAGTTATCTAACTAGAGTCATCACAAGCAAAATATATAACATAATAAAATAGTTATCTAACTAGAGTCATCACAAGCAAAATACATAACATAATAAAATAGTTATCTAACTAGAGTCATCACAAGCAAAATATATAACATAATAAAATAGTTATCTAACTAGAGTCATCACAAGCAAAATATATAACATAATAAAATAGTTATCTAACTAGAGTCATCACAAGCAAAATATATAACATAATAAAATAGTTATCTAACTAGAGTCATCACAAGCAAAATATATAACATAATAAAATATACAACAATAGAAAAAATATCTTTCGGAAACTCACCGGGAGGTCACGGGGGGGAGGGGGTACAACCACATATATTAGGAGTGTCAGCTCTTGCCCTTTGCTGGTCAGCAGCGGAATATGCGGCTCTAGTTTGGAGGGGCTCTTCACACGCTGGACAGTGCAGCGTGAAGAGACCCTTCATATGCAGCTCGAGTTTAGAGGGACCTGCTGCCTCGGTCTATTTGGAGAGCACTGTAACTAGATGCAATGTAACCATGAAGATATGCGGTTTCTTGAACGAATTTAGCACTAAATGTGGTTGTGGGGATATATACTCGCACAGGGCTCACAACACACGCCAGTTTGTCTGAACATCTGGACTACACGCTCTGGGCAGGACCTGATTGATGTGAATGATGCAGGGTGCTGAGATCTCTGTTGTCTCATACTGGAAACAGGACTTACACAACACACGTTAGTTTGTCCGAACATCGGGACTACACGCTCTGGGCAGGACCTGATTGATGTGAATGATGCAGGGTTCTGAGATCTCTGTTGTCTCATACTGGAAACAGGACTTACACAACACACGCTAGTTTGTCCGAACATCGGGACAACACGCTCTGGGCAGGACCTGATTGATGTGAATGATGCAGGGTGCTCAGATCTCTGTTGTCTCATACTGGAAACAGGACTTACACAACACACGCTAGTTTGTCCGAACATCGGGACAACACGCTCTGGGCAGGACCTGATTGATGTGAATGATGCAGGGTGCTCAGATCTCTGTTGTCTCATACTGGAAACAGGACTTACACAACACACGCTAGTTTGTCCGAACATCGGGACTACACGCTCTGGGCAGAACCTGATTGATGTGAATGATGCAGGGTGCTGAGATCTCTGTTGCCTCATACTGGAAACAGGACTTACACAACACACGCTAGTTTGTCCGAACATCGGGACTACACGCCCTGGGCAGGACCTGATTGATGTGAATGATGCAGGGTGCTGAGATCTCTGTTGCCTCATACTGGAAACAGGACTTACACAACACACGCTAGTTTGTCCGAACATCGGGACTACACGCTCTGGGCAGGACCTGATTGATGTGAATGATGCAGGGTGCTGAGATCTCTGTTGCCTCATACTGGAAACAGGACTTACACAACACACGCTAGTTTGTCCGAACATCGGGACAACACGCTCTGGGCAGGACCTGATTGATGTGAATGATGCAGGGTTCTGAGATCTCTGTTGCCTCATACTGGAAACAGGACTTACACAACACACGCTAGTTTGTCCGAACATCGGGACAACACGCTCTGGGCAGGACCTGATTGATGTGAATGATGCAGGGTTCTGAGATCTCTGTTGCCTCATACTGGAAACAGGACTTACACAACACACGCTAGTTTGTCCGAACATCGGGACTACACGCTCTGGGCAGGACCTGATTGATGTGAATGATGCAGGGTGCTGAGATCTCTGTTGCCTCATACTGGAAACAGGACTTACACAACACACGCTAGTTTGTCCGAACATCGGGACTACACGCTCTGGGCAGGACCTGATTGATGTGAATGATGCAGGGTGCTGAGATCTCTGTTGCCTCATACTGGAAACAGGACTTACACAACACACGCTAGTTTGTCCGAACATCGGGACTACACGCTCTGGGCAGGACCTGATTGATATGAATGATGCAGGGTGCTGAGATCTCTGTTGCCTCATACTGGAAACACGGTAATAATTGATAGTTCCGAATTCATAAACCATCAAAATATTTATTCAAGCCATGACGTCACGTGCGCATGCTTCGGTCAACTCATCGTCGTTCTTAACCCTTCCCTCCCTGTGATGTGTAACTAGTACACATTGCTTCTAAACACCTTTAATAACTATATAAATATATTAAATACTGGGTTCAGATTTTAGGTATTCCTCCGTTATACATTTACGCATTGAATGAAATAATAATATTAATAATAATTAGCACTTATCGGCCACATCAGAGATATTTTGTTAAAATCGGGAATAAATTCACCGATACAATCAAACGTGTGACGTAGGTATATTCATTTAAAAAAAACCGCTATGGGTGAGGAAGCGACGCTATTCACGTCTCACTTTCACTCTACTTCGGTATATGGGAACGCAAGAAATAGAATCTCAGTTCGCTCGCTTAGTAGCCAGCCGGCTTTCGTTCGAGGTGGTCGCTTCGCCCGTTTTGTGAACGTCAGACGATGTTTTTTTTTCATGTTTTCAGCAATTAAATTTCAATTATTATCACTTTTGACTTCAAATTTAAGCGATTGTCTATGAATATTCTTATTTTTCGATTTTAAATCGCTCATTTTTACGTGTGTATTGACGTGTATTGAATACACAGCACCGGAATGCGCGGATTTTTTTAGCACAGGAAGGGAAAGGTTAAAGGAGCTCATGAACAGTTTACTAGGTGACCGCAATCGAATGAGTCCAGCCTAAGAGAAAAAGAAAAATCTCTCCTCTTTAATAATCAAATTAGGAAAAATATATAACATATTTGACTCCAAGATGATACTATCATATTTTGCCATTCATTTGTATATGCATATGGTAGTCCTCAACATAAGCGAATTAAAGATGCGGACATGTTGAAGGGTGTGACAGGGAGACAATATTGTCTTCGGCTTCAGTAATCGAGCCTTCGGGTTAAAATTCCCTGGAGTAGGCAAGTAGTTCGCCATCGCAGGTGTTGGAAATACTACCGTACGTGGATAGGTAACGATACTCGTTCAATTCTAATGTGTGCGAGTATTGTTACCAAAAGAACTTTTTACCGGGTACTATCGGGAATCGAACCTAAAACCCTCGGCCGGAAGACCAGCGTCTTTTCCAATTAAGCCACGGTGGTTGTTTCGTTATAATATTTATATTTATTTTTTCCTTCCCCTCCTTTATTATTTCTTACCCACTTACAATTGTTGTATCGGACGTGTGCGTCATCATAAAACATATAATATATTTGTTTTCTTAATTGTTTGACATGTATAAATTCTTTGTTATTTTGATGTTATTTGGTATTTTTGCGATTTTTGTATGTATATTTTATGTTTGTTGGGGTCCGCGCTGTGTCGCGACCGTAACGGAAATGTACCTTGTGCGCGATCATCGCGAGACAGTATCGCAAGTCGGCCGGCCTCTGCATGCGCAAAACTGGTGAAAATTGTGATATTTCGCGAGTTGTGACGGCAGGCCCATTGTCTTGACTTAGGGTTTCCTGTTTCAACCTTTTCTTTCTGCCTCCGATCTAATTTCAATTAAATGTGTACGAATAAAAGGGATCCAACCCACAACATACATTTTTTTTTGTTTATTTGAAGTGTCAAAAACCCACAAATCAATATTTAGGTACAAACATATCAAGCTAGTTAAATGGGTCGTCATCTTCCTGTCATGTAGCTCATGAGCACCGTGACTCCCATGATAACCTCTGACTACTCATCTCCATCCATCCCTGCACTCCGCGGCTCGAAGGGTAGTCCTGTTGCATCTCTCACTTGGTTAGCCCAATGCATCGGGACTGTTTCTCTTGTGTGTCGTCCTTCCACGCTTTCACTAACCACAAATCCTTCCAAATTGTCTCCTTGATCGGAGGACTCGAATGATTTTTAGTAAATCAATATGATCTGTTGAGTATTATACGAATAAATGAATGAATCATTCTTAAATGCCATGCTTCGCGTAAATTAACGTTTTTACTATCCCAAGATATGGCAAGTCATTGAAATGCAGTCATATTTTAATTAAGACCTGTTAGTTATGTATGACATTTCGTAACAATGCGACGCGTGAACCCTGCACGCGAACCGTTTATCTGTTTCATATGAAATGAGTCATTTCTAGAAATCTCACAGTTCTTGGTTTTCTCCATGCACGGACGGTTCACTGTTGGCCCAAGGACTGTCCTTGGGAGCGGTTGCGTCAGCTATTCCCGAAACTTTACCCGCCACAGAGCACGATAAATAAGCGTAATAATATGGTTCCATGACTGAGTGATTTAATATACTACAAAAGGAGTGAGTGAAGCAAGGTTATGTTATATCATCCTGATTATTTTTAGTGAGAGATTTATGAGTGATGATCCATCTTTATTTTTATACGAAAGAAAATGTAGGATGATCCCTGTGACGTTTCACAAATTTGCCCCAATACAACCTTGTAACGACGTTCAGTAATTAAAATTATTTTATCAACTTTGATATAAGCCTCGATTCTAATAAAATAGCAAGTTATTTAGGTAAATACATTACATAAAACTAACAATAATGACAAATTAATACATCTTGTTACAAATTAGCAAAAATGTGGCAGTTTGTTAAAATCAAATAATATTTGGCGACGTTCGTCAAAAGTCACTATGTTAGTCCGCATTGGCTAGGGATAGGGTATACGATAATTGGATTTTCGATTTTTTCATACATAAAATTAAATGTTCGTAATTAGTATTAATTCATATTTAAAGATATATGCAAATCATATAATATATTAGAAAGTCAGTATAATGAAAATTAGGAATTAAAACGTCAGTTTAAAGAAAAACAATTTTTCGATGTATAAAAAAACGATTCGATTTGTAAAAAAAAAAAAAACGATTTTACCTCCATCCCTTTGAGACGTGATATTTCAAACGTCACAGGGACCATGCTACATTTTCTTGAGTATAGTTACGCGGATTAAAATACAACATTTTAAAATGATTTTCGAGATATCTTAACGCGATTTTACGACCAGTAATGCCTGATTCGCAAAACCTATCTGTTTTTTTTATGTATGTAGCTGTTATGCTGATTTATATGGTATAGTTCGGAAATTCTAGGATGAGTACTGTGACAGTTCACAAATTTGCCCCAATACAACCTTGTAACGATGTTCAGTAACTTTAATTATTTTATCAACTTTAATATAAGCCTCAATTCTAATAAATAGCAATTTATTTATTTAAATACATTACATAAGGTTGTATAGGGGCAAATTTGTGAGCTGTCACAGGACTCATCCTAGAATTTCCGAACTATAGAAGCTATAAATATTGTCATATATTTATAAAAAAAGTTTACACTGCCTCAAGAGTCGCGAACGGATTAGTTTCAAGTCCCTTAATGGGAGTTCTCCATTGTATCTGTCCGAGAGATGTTCCTTCAGAGGGGAGTAGAACTTTGAGGTCGATTTCTTCTTCATCTAATTAATTGATTGTTCCAAATAGATGCTGGTCTTGTGACGTGGAATGGTTCACTTCTTAGTGTTAGAGATATGGGTGGCGTGTGCAACTTTAGGAAGCATTTGAAAACAATTCTTTTTGGGATGTCTTATCAAAATTTACGATTGTATATGACCACTACATTACATCTAAATCCGAATGTGCTCGGAAGTTTCTAATCTAATGGCCGCAGTCACCATCTTCGTATCCTTACACTCAACTTATATACTATTTATTTTGTAATACTTTTAATCTCAATAATAGTGGGTTTGAACCCCGATCCGGAGCGTCCTCGGAGGGAGAGTATGCTCTCTAAATAGCGGCATATAAATTGTTCTTTTATTATTGTAGTGGTAGCCAATTGCTCCCTTGAAGAATGCAAGAGACTGCTTTTGGACTGTAGTGCCAAAATAATTGAGATATGATACCCATTAGATCCTTTGATTGGAGTGATAAGAGACCTAGACACCTCGGGCGTCATCCAATAGTACAAGTTAGTGCAGAATGGAAGATCATGAACAGAAGGGTTTATCAGGGTAAAACCCTTAAATAGTCATGATGTCAGAAATAAAGAGAATCATACAGCGATGTCACTAGTTTGAAAAATTAATTTTAGTGGTGTAGAGCTATGATCTGTAACAATGTAAGATTATAATAAGGGTCCAAACCGAATGTGGGCAGGTTATAAAGGTGAAGGTCGATAAGGGACATTTTTTTTGGCAACTTTATAGCCAGGCAAATCTTAAAGAGCTTTAGCTTCTTTGACGATGTTTCTCGACTTCGATAACAAGACTGATTAGGATCCATTGATGGAAGATGACTATACCAAGGAATTTTTAACAAAAAAGGAAATAGCTAGAAGCAATGGATATATAAAGTAATATATAGCATACTTAAGAATAAATTTAAAAGGCAACTAATTAATAAATTTCTTTACTCCAAAATCAAAGAACTGGATGGTGGAGATAATTGGAGAAGAATTCTACACATTGATGGAACAGCCTCAATTATCTCACACTTACAGATATTAGGTCCTTACATATGAAATTGGCGTTTTGCCGTACTGGCAACTTTGATCTCAAATATCTTCTCTTTGGTTAGGAATTCCAAATTCAAATTTATACAGCTATTTACTCAAGTATTTGTGTTTCGAAAATTATAATTCATTTGTTTTTTCCTCAATTTTTTTTTCTTTGCGTCACTCAGTTTACAAAATGGAAAACTTGAAATATCGCGTTATTTACGAGTACGAGTTCCACCGTGGCACCAGTGCTGCAGAAATGGCTCGAAGGATTAATGATGTGTATGGCGACGGTGCCGCAAAAGAAAACACAGTGCGTTTTTGGTTCCAACGTTTTCGTTCTGGAAATTTCGACCTGCAGAACAAGCCTCGTGGGCGGCCGGAGACCAAAGTTGATAATGAAGAATTGAAGGCTATTGTGGAAGCGGATCCATCGCAAACCACGTCCGAGTTAGCTGCAGGCTGCGGTGTTAGTGATAAAACTGTTTTAATCCACTTGAAGCAAATTGGGAAGGTGAAAAAGCTTGAAAGGTGGGTACCTCACGAATTGAGTGAAGCAAATCAACAAACGCGCGTTGACTGCTGCGTTGCATTACTCAACCGGCACAATAATGAAGGGATTTTGAATCGAATCATTACCTGTGATGAAAAGTGGATCCTGTATGATAATCGGAAGCGCTCATCGCAATGGCTGAACCCTGCCGAACCAGCCAAACCATGCCCCAAGCGAAAATTGACTCCAAAAAAGTTACTTGTGAGCGTTTGGTGGACTAGTGCTGGTGTCGTTCACTACAGCTTTCTTAAATCTGGCCAGACGATTACGGCAGATGTATATTGTCAGCAACTGCAAACCATAATGGAAAAGCTAGCTGCTAAACAACCGAGGCTGGTTAATCGCTCTAGGCCACTGCTGCTTCATGATAACGCTAGACCACACACTGCACAACAGACACCTACCAAATTAGAAGAGCTTCAATTGGAATGTCTAAGACATCCACCGTACTCTCCGGACCTTGCCCCAACAGATTACTATTTTTTTCGAAATTTGGATAACTTCTTGTAAGGGAAAAAATTCAACTCCGATGGGGCAGTCCAAACCGACTTCAAAGATTTTATTGATTCCCGTCCGAATGGTTTTTTTAGTAAAGGGATCGATGAACTACCTATGAGATGGCAAAAGTGCATAGATAGCAATGGTACATACTTTGATTAAATAAATATATTATATTAAAAAAAAATCAACTTTATGTTCCTCCCAAACAAAACGCCAATTTCATATGTAAGGACCTAATATAAATAAAAAAAGGGAGACAAAATACGTAAGAGTGGCGTATATGAAATATAATGTGCTTGTGAAAGTAGATATATTGGAATGACACAAAGACCAGGGAGACAAAATTCATAAGAGTGGTGTATATGAAATATAATGTGCTTGTGAAAATAGATATATTGGAATGACACAAAGACCAGGGAGACAAACTGCGTAAGAGTGACGTATATGAAATATAATGTGCTTGTGAAAGTAGATATATTGGAATAACACAAATAAATATAGGCACTAGAATACAAAAACATAAGTGTAGTCTATGTAATTATAAAAAATCAGAATTCATAAACCGTATAATAGACAAAATATAATTTAAAAAATAGTTAAAATACATAACGGAATTGATTGAAAATGATTAATTAAGATACATTAGCGATACACAAAGCCATAAGTTAAAACAAAAATTAACAAATAACCAAAGAATGCACAAAGTTTCATCCCTCTAAAATATTTTTTCTTTGGGTCAATAGACGACACACTCCCAATGTAACATGACACCTGCCTGACCCAAGAAACACTCTCTTTAATAAACTGAGATTATTCTGCCTGAAGAAAGTCTAGAGATAGGAGGTAGAAACACGTATAGAGATAATTAATGTTCTTCTTCTTCCCGGTGTCATGTCAGGTCCCCCCAACGTTGACTATCATCTGAGAGTAGGCATCTTTGTCCCCGGCAGCCCGAAAAATATCCCCAACGCTCCTTATACCAGTCCAATCACGTATATTGCGGAGCCAGGAGATTTGCCTCCTGCCAACAGCTCTTAGACCCTCTATTTTGCCTTGGATGATCAGGTGCAGTAATTTGTAAGTACATGACATGACCCAAGTAGGATATTAATTAATGTTACTATTTATTTATTTACATTGTAAAACAATTTGGTGGGTTTATTGCCAGATGGCAATCTGTTCCAACCAAACAAACAAAGTTAATTAAGTAGGTTACAAGGCTGCAAAAAATATTCAAATGATTATTAACATTTACAAAATTTATGAACAATATGCATAGTAAAAGTTAAAGTGAGATTTCATTAATCAAAGGAAAGTAAGGGATGGTGGAGAGGAAATAATGACAGCAGGAACAATGTTACTCATGCTTCCCTGTGAAGTTATACTGACAAAGTTTATTCGAGAAAAAAATATTCAATAAGGTCATTCCGTGTGTGAGTGGTGATACTCTAAACCAGTTCATGAATAGGGCACCAAAAACAATCTTAATTCAGGGTTATATTGTCGGGTACATTAAATAATAGTTTGATAATCAACAAAGGGTTTGCTATTTTTCTTGTTAACAATTTGTATATATATAAATAAGTGGGTAGATATCACTTCTAAAACAGAAAAATAATCTCAAAGTACACCCATTACAAAATATATGTGTCCTAAATTGTAAATTTTGTAAAGGACACTTAATTCTGATTAGTTTTGTTAATAAATAAATAATTCAAAGAAGTTTTGCCAGTTAATTCCATAAAATACTCTTACAATTATGAGAATAACTAGACAAAAAGTTCACACGAAATAAAACCATCACTGATGTTTCTAGATAAGATATGTTATCTAGACTGCCTATATACATAATACAATATGCTGATAAATGGAGTCCCATTTAAATTATTGTGCTTGTATTATTATAATTAAGAGAGACTAAACAAATGCAGCTGTCAGAGTGGCTATTGTTGCGATTGAGTGAACGCCGCAGGGATTCTGCATGACTCACACTGCGGTGTGTATATTTCAACAACAGAAGTCCGTGGGCAATGTGTGTCGAGTGGCAGGACACACTCGCACTGTGTGTGTATGTCGGTGTGTGACATCATCTGTGTGGGATAATCAAAATGGCATTGGATAATCAATGTGTTGACCTCAGTGCCACAGAGACTGCTTGTAAATAAAGGGTCTTTCAAATTGAGCGATTTTTTAAATTCAAATTTTTTTAATTCTTGAATAAAACACACAATTTGCTTTGTTTTCAAAAAACTTTTTATTAGTCATCGAAGTATACTGTATGACATTTAAACACAAAAAAAAACAATATCCGCCAAATGTCCACCTCTTGCAGCTCCACAGACATCCACTCTTTTGTGTCAAATTTTCGATGACATTTTGACATAATTGCGGTTCTAACTCACGAATAATGCGAATAAATTCGTCCTTAAGCTCAGGAATTGATCGGGGACCATTCTTATAGACCTGGATTTTCATGTAACCACAGAGAAAATAGTCCAATGATGATCTTGGTGGCCAATTAACATCACCGTTTCCGGAGATTACAATACATAAAATAATTCAACAATTTGAACGTGTCGTTGTATTGTATACGACTCCATTTTTATAAATGTCATACATTACACTTCTCAAAAGTCACAAGACCCAGGCAAGTTCGCGACGCCATCTGTGTTTTATCCAAGAATTAAAAAAACCGCTCAATTTGAAAAACCCTTTAGAATAAGTAGTTGAGTTGTATAGCACTGTTTTGTAATAAAACATAGATTATAAGTGCCACTTAATAAAATTATTTCTAATTTATTTATTTCTTAGTAAACATTACTACGTGATTGTTTACACTACACTATGTCTAATAATAATAAGAAAAGGAAAATGTATATAGCGCCATTTAGAGAGCAAACTCTCCTCAAGGGCGTTCCAACTCCGGAGTTGATCCCACTATTATTAACAGATTAAAAATATAACAAAATGGATATAAGCTGAGTGTAAGGATAGGAAGGTAGTGACTGCAGCTATTTGATTAGGTACTTTCTCAGTTCGATGTGTTTTCAATTCAAAGTTATGCACACTGACTCTGATCTGGCAATTTCTTTCAACTAATCAGAAAAGAGTAAAAAGGCTGGATATTAAAACAAGATTTGGACTTTTTTTTGGTTTGCATTGAGAATTGAACCGAAAATATATTTATTTATTTAACACTTTTATTGCAATACAATCTGGCGGGCTTATTGCCAGGTGGCAATCTCTTCCAACCAACCAGACAAAAGTAAATGAAGCAAGTTACGCGGTCGCATAAATCATTTAAATGACTATCCATCCCCACGAAATCCATAAACATATACGTGAGAACATGCCTACGAACCCCACAAAGACGGACAATCACCCGAACATTATTTTTCATATAAAGTGAGATATCATCAATCAAAAGGAAAGGAAAGGATGGTGGAGAGGAAAGGAAAAGAAAAATCAGGAATGAAACACGTTATTTTACTGACTAGAAATTAAGAGTTTTTTCAGTCGCTTCTTAAAGCATGCCAAGGACAGAGCGAGTCTTATATTGGTTTGTAACTGATTCCAGAGTCTCACTGCATGGACAGTAAAGGACGACGTAAAGAAAAAAGAGCGGTGAACTGGAAAGGCCAATAAACAATCTCTGTTTGAGCGTAGCGCTAATCCATGATTGGAAAGACGCTGAAAATTTTCGGCTAAATAAGAGGGTGCGGCGGGACAGTTAAGGATATTATACAATAGAGACAGTATGTGAATTTGGCGACTATTTCTAACATTCAACCAGTTCAATGCCTTCTGGTATGAAGTTATATGATCGTACTTACGTAGGTTGAAAATGAATCTTAGGCACACATTTTGAAGACGCTGTAATTTGTCCAGCTGTTCCTCTGTAACATCCAAATATAAGGTTGGGTTCAAGCATTCTACCTATATAGGTCGTCACTACGTAACATTTCCCAAAAAGGGAGAACTATGAAGCTTTTCGAAGGAACTTTTACCGTTAATTAGCCCGCCTTGATCCCAGAGAACTTCACCATTACAAAATAACGATCAAAATTCACACGGAATAAGGTCTGAAATAAAATTAAAACAAGCATTAATAAATAAGATATCCTACAGATATGTTTCTTTATATTTACGCACACTTCGCACTAGTCAACCTCTGTAGCCTAGTTTGTGAGATATGTCTTCCAACCTGGAGGTTGTGGGTTTGATTCATGCTGGTAATCAGGCTTTTTAAAAAAAAAGGGTTCAAATCAGGTTTACTTAAGACTTATTTAATACCTTTATGGTTGGTTGATATGGTAGTTTGAGCGCCTTTGAGGAGAGTTAATGGTTGGTTAACACCT
Source organism: Odontocerum albicorne (assembly GCA_949825065.1). Taxonomy (NCBI): domain Eukaryota; kingdom Metazoa; phylum Arthropoda; class Insecta; order Trichoptera; family Odontoceridae; genus Odontocerum; species Odontocerum albicorne. The sequence continues at coordinate 304,631 of OX463845.1, read as the reverse complement.
TTATGGTTGGTTGATATGGTAGTTTGAGCGCCTTTGAGGAGAGTTTATGGTTGGTTAACACCTTTATGGTTGGTTGATATGGTAGTTTGAGCGCATTTGAGGAGAGTTTATGGTTGGTTAACACCTTTATAGTTGGTTGATATGGTAGTTTGAGCGCATTTGAGGAGAGTTTATGGTTGGTTAACACCTTTATAGTTGGTTGATATGTAGTTTGAGCGCTCTTGAGGAGAGTTTGCTCTTTAAACGTCTAAATAAATTCTCCTTTTATTATATTGTAAGAGATTTCAAAATGGGAATAAACTTACCAGGTACTATTTGTTATTTGGAGATGAGATGATTCAACAAGTTTTCAAGTTATTTATTTTCCAACCAGCTCATCTTGGATACATTAAACTGTTGTAACTCATGACATATTTTACATAAAACAATTGTTTATTATTTCTTCCATTTAAACATTTATTCAGCCATTTATTAATCTACGTGTACAAGGGTGTTGGCTGAAAAACATCCGGTGTCCTCGCGGCCGGGCTCGCGCTGTATTGATGGGATGTATCTCGGCGAGGGAGGCATTATGAGACGAGCCCAGACCTTTTGATAGCTTCTCTCTTAAATGTATTTTCTGCAATTTATCATGAGTTATATGTGTGATTTAGGAATTTATTTATATATGTACATACTATATTCCAATCAATAAACTTATATTTATTTAAAAATATCAAAAGTTTTAATTTATAAATTTTTATTCAGTGCCAAACTTCATAAAAATCCAACCTTGTCTCCGAGTCTGGCCTGTCACCTGTCAGTTATTATCTGCTTCAGTTTATGTAAGCAAAGTAGCTTTCTGATAAGAGCGAACATAATAACATGTTAAACAGACTGATAAGAGTGAACATAATAACATGTAAAACAGACTGGATAAAAATTGCCCGGCTCATTTCTAGGTGCTTGTCTCTGAGTGTGGACTGGTGTAGTCTGAGAGTTTTCTGCTCCACAGTTGAAAGTTGACAGGCGGCAGAATGAAGGTGCAAACTGGTAAATACATGTTTATTTTTTACAAATGATTTATTGTTTATTTATCATAATCTTTAGTTAATAACACTTTGAAATCAATGTTGACAACATATTATAGGAATACTAATCTAGAACATATTTATTTACATAAATGCCCACTATCAGGCATTTAATTTTATTTTATTTCAACGGTCAAATGACCTCTTTGATACAGATTACAAAAGCTTAATTGATATTTAAGCAGTGTTATACAAAACAAAACAAAAAATGTACAAGATGAACCCAATACAAACTAAACCCATACAATTTATCCTAACAACAACTTCTTCACTTTACTTGTATTGGACGTATGCATCACCATTCAAATATTGGTTTGATTGATTGATTGGTTTTGATATGTAAATCATTGTTGTTATTTTTGCGATTTTGTATGTACGAGTATATTTTATGACCGCAACGGAAATATGACTTATGCACGGTCATCGCAAGACTATATCACAAGTCGGCCGGCCTCTGCATGTGCATAACTTACGAAAATTGTGACATTTCGCGAGTTGTGACAGCATGCAAAGGTGAAAACAGACGCTTGCGATAAGCAATTGACCGCACATAAGAAGCGCAAAAGACCAAATATAAACATTCTCAGTTCACTCTGCCTATTGTGTTTTACTTGAGACCATCTACTACCTGCCTAAGAGGAATCTCTTCACCCTGCTACCTTTCACCGATCTACAACTTTTGAACGTGAGCTGAATTCTCCGAGCATCGAGCAGCATCTATCCACCTATTGTTACAGTTCTTTGTACCAGTGGCGTACATTACTCCTGTAAGTAGTTATTCACATGAAAGCCCATATAACGGCCATATTGATTGCCTAATCTGTGCAGATTGTTATGCAGGAGTTATACATATGAAATTACTTCAAATTTAAATAAAAAATTATGATAAATCATTAATTTGTATTTTCAGTTCTTGTTCCGGTGAATCCAGAGAAGTTGGGTAGAACTTTGACCCATGAACATATGCTGTTGGATTTCAACAAGTTCTACAGACCGCCGCCATCCCATCTGGCCCACTGCCTGGAAGGTGACATTACCCTTCAGAATGTCGGCTACGTGCGCCAGATGCCTTACTCATCAAGAGCCAACCTTCGATTCAATGGAGAAGATACTAAACAAGCCATCACCAATGATGTTAAGGCTTACAAAAACTATGGAGGAGGTAAACACAAGCAATTCTGGTATTCAATTGGATAATAAATTGCATTTGTTTGGTTTTTTTTTAAACGAATACCCACACGCCTACAAATATTACAGTTTTGAATATATCCAGTATAAGTGTATTGGTAAAGCGTAATGGTATAAGTATATATAATAAGTGTAATGGTATAAGTATATATTGTATTGTATTACACTTTTGTTGTATACAGTACAACTTGGCAGGCTTATTACCATTTTGCAATCTCTTCCAACCACTCAGAAAAAAATTGAGTTCCAACGGGAATCGAATCTGCAGCCCCTGGATCGGAAGTCAGGCGTCTTACCAACTAGACCACGGAGGTTCATAAGTTGGGTAATCTAGATTGAAATTGCATTGACTCTTAATAAAATTATTTATTTCAATTGCAAAAATGTTCCAGAGATTTACTTATTTGTAGGGTTAAGTTGATTTACGATTGTTATTGTTTGGAAATTCTAGGATGAGTCCTGTGACAGCTCACAAATTTGCCCCAATACAACCTTGTAACGATGTTCAGTAATTTTAATCATTTTATTAACTTTAATATAAGCCTCAATTCTAATAAATAGCAAGTTATTTAGGTAAATACATTACATAAGGTTGTATTGGGGCAAATTTGTGAACTGTCACAGGACTCATCCTAAAATTTCCGAACTATAGTGTATTATTTCTTCAAGTTATTTTATTTGATATATTTTTCATTCTGCATGGCTGCATTTAGCCACTTACCAGAGGCAGGGGCTCTTAAAACTGTCTCAGTGTTTTTTTAATTAAGTCTCACTGTACTTACTCTGCGTCATTATTCAGAAATAATAATTAAGTCTCACTGTACTTATCACCCTGCGTCATTATTCAGAAATAATAATTAAGTCTCACTATACTTATCACCCTGCGTCATTATTCAGTAATAATAACCTCTATTACAACCCCAATATGAAAATTGCATTGCAGATGCTAATGGTCTAGTGAAGAGTAGATTTTATCTTCTTCAATTGTTTTTTTTATTTATTTATACCTTTTAATTTTAACAATGAAATATACAAAGCACTTCATTGCGTCTCAAGTGATGGATAGCTTGTTCGGAGTTTCGGTAACTAGGCATGCCTGTCATAAGGCAGGTGCTTTTCAGGAAAAAAAATTAAAGAAATATACAGCCGTTAAAATAAAAATCACACTTAAACAGAAGACAACTCAAATTACATCATAATCACATAACATCAAGAGTGAACATTTAAATCAGAAACATTCATTGTGCAAATTCCATCATAATCACATAACATCAAGAGGGAACATTTAAATCAGAAACATTCATTGTACAAATTCCATCATAATCACATAACATCAACAGGGAACATTTAAATCAGAAACATTCATTGTACAAATTCCATCATAATCACATAACATCAAGAGGGAACATTTAAATCAGAAACATTGTACAAATTCCATCATAATCACATAACATCAAGAGGGAACATTTAAATCAGAAACATTCATTGTGCAAATTCCATCATAATGACATAACATCAAGAGGTACATTTAAATCAGAAACATTAATTTTACAAGAGATCATTCACTGATTTGTAAACACAAAAAAGCACTCACAATCCACGGAATCAAGGAAAAGGGAACTGCGCATGTAATGCTTTTATGCTGTAAAATTTTTATTCAATTAGAGTTTTCATATCATGTTGACGTTATCAAAATTCGGTGTAGAACTTTTAATTTTAATCTTACTTTCAAACCTCATTCCACCTGAATTTAGCGGATATTATGTAATGCCTTTTGCAAACCCCATTCCACCCCAATTTAGTGAATCTTATGTACTACCTTTAACAAATTTCGTTCACCTGAATTTAGTGGATCTTATGTACTGCGTTTTGCAAACCTCAGTCCACTTGAATCAAGTGGATCTTATGTACTGCCTTTTGCAAACCTCAGTCCACTTGAATCAAGTGGATCTTATGTACTGCCTTTTGCAAACCTCAGTCCACTTGAATCAAATGGATCTCATGTATTGCCTTTTACAAACTTCATTCCACCTTAATTTAGTGAATCTTATGTACTACCTTTTACAAATTTCGTTCACCTGAATTTAGTGGATCTTATGTACTGCCTTTTGCAAACCTCAGTCCACTTGAATCAAGTGGATCTTATGTATTGCCTTTTACAAACCTCATTCCACCTTAATTTAGTGAATCTTATGTACTACCTTTTACAAATTTCGTTCACCTGAATTTAGTGGATCTTATGTACTGCCTTTTGCAAACCTCAGTCCACTTGAATCAAATGGATCTCATGTATTGCCTTTTACAAACCTCATTTCACCTTAATTTAGTGAATCTTATGTACTACCTTTTACAAATTTCATTCACCTGAATTTAGTGATCTTATGCACTGCCTTTTACAAACCTCATTTCACTTGAATCAAATGGATCTTATGTACCGCCTTTTACAAACCTCATTACACCTTAATTTAGTGAATCATATGTACTACTTTTTACAAATTTCGTTCACCTGAATGTAGTGATCTTATACACTGCCTTTTACAAACCTCATTCCACTTGAATCAAATGAATCTTATACTGTTTTTTTTTAATTTAAATGACAGCACTCTCAAGGTGATATTTTATAACCAAATGGTGTTAGTATAAGTAATTTATTTACATTTTTAGGAACCATAGTAGAGAACACACCTCACAATCTGGGTCCTGATGTTCATTTCTTGAAAGAAGTCTCCAAAGCTACTGGAGTTCACGTGATTGCCGGCACTGGGTTCTACATCGCCGATGTGCAGGACCCTTCCACCCTCACACTGAGTACAGAGGACATCTACAACCACATGAGGAAGGAGCTGACAGAGGGATTCGCTGCAGATAAAACTGTTAAGGCCGGGTTCATGGGAGAGATCGGCAGTCTGTGGCCCATACATGGTAATATTAGCATTTGTTATACTCAAATTGAGCTTGTGGTTTTGCCTTTACAATCCGAAATACAGAGTTACTTACATATCACACTTTTCATGCAAGACTATCATTTAGCAATCTTCTTCTTCATCATGTGCTAAATGCTGAGTGTCCTGGTTCTCTGCTATGTCTGGGACTTGGTGCACCATTGTCTCCATTCTTTCCGGTCCTAGGCAATGTTGAATGCAGAGTTTAAAGAGGATCCTGTTGACTTCTTTATTTGGTCCATTCATCTTATAGGACACCTTTCTCTTGCTCGCTTACCCTTAATTGTCCCCTGTGATCACCAGTTTCTCCAGACTTTCGGTATACGTCCTAAGTATCTTCCTAGCAACATGTCCTGAGAGTATCTTTCTACAACATGCCATAAGTATCTTCTTAGCAACATGTCCTAAGTATTTTCCTAGCAACACATCCTAAGTATCTTCCTAGCAACACGTACTAAGTATCTTCCTAGCAACATGTCCTGAGTATCTTCCTAGCAACATGTCCTAAGTATCTTCCTAGCAACATGTCCTAAGTATGTTATGATATTATTTCTGCATGTTTATTTATTTATCAACTGTACAATGTACCTTACAACAATATTTAAATATATAAATAGTAACTGTTTTATTCATTACACTAGCTGTACCCAGCCACGCGTTGCTGTGGCTCAGTCTGGTTAAATGTAAAAGAAAGAAAAGAGAAAGCACACGTTTCAATTGTGTTTAATTTCACAATGCGTATACAATATTTTTGATATATTGTATACAATATTTTTGATGTCTTGTATACAATCTGGGTATACAATATTTTTGATGTCTTTCAGGCACTCTCAGTCTGTCGCGTTTATCACCGTGCTTGCAAATGATCGCGTCACTCCAAGAGGTCAATTCACGATATGATTTGAATTCAAATCAAAGATCGATTGCACTGAAAAAGAAGAAAAATAGTTATAACAAAAACATATAAAATTGCGAAACATTAAAAAACGAACTCAATAATATTGTTAAGTTCGGATACATCTTTGTTCTTGCCGCCAACAATAGCTCACTTAGCTAATCGTGATTCTTATAATTGATTTGAATATAGGGAAATACTTTTTCAAACAATTCCTCTTTTAACGTCACTAAATTGCAGAAGTTCTATTACCGTCATTTACAACTGCATCTCGCAAATCAACGTATACTTCAGAGCGAAGCTTGGTCCGATTCAAACGGATGAATATCAAATTTTTTCAACTTTAATATAGGCCTCGATTGTAATAAATAGCAAGTTATTTAGGTAAATATAATACATCACATAAAACTAATAATAAATCTTGTTACAAATTAGCAAAAATGGGCAGTTCGTTAAAAATCTAATGTGACATTTGTTAAAAGTTAGTTGCATGAAACTTTTAATAATTCAAATGTATAAAACATACACAGATATATACCATTAATTCAAATGAAAATCAATAATAACAAAAATAACAAAAACCGGTTTAAAAAACCCGAATTGAAAGATATTTAATATTCGGAATTAAAATAAATTGAAATCTATATTGCGTGTGTTGCCGTTACATTCAACAGGGGGCGCTCTTATTATATTGTCTGTTTTATATACAACTGTTTATTAAATTTCACAATGCTTGTGGATAAACAATATTTTTTGTTAAAAAGCAATTCTTCTTTTGACGTCACTAAGTTGCAGAAGTTATGAGGCAATGAAATTCGTCCTGAGATCAGATCAACTGGTACCTTTCCATTCCCGATTTCCAGCAATTGATGTGAGAATATCTCAGCTGATCGATCGTTTTGCAACTGGACATGCATATTTCTAGTTAATTTCAACGTCTTTACGTGTCGCCGCAAAATAGAGTATTTCAGGCAAGCATTTATTTCATCCGCCGGTGTCGATCGAGGAATTACAGGTAATGTTTGCCTGAAATCTCCTGCAAGCAATATAAATGCGTTCCCAAATGGTCTGATGTTTCCACGCAAATCTCGCAATGATCGATCAAGAGCTTCGAGCGACTTTTTGTGTGCCATTGTGCATTCATCCCAAACAATAAGTTTGCATTTCTGCAATACTTTTCCCATGCCGGATGCTTTGGAAACGTTGCACGTGGGAGTTTCAATGAATCGCATGTTCAATGGCAATTTCAAAGCGGAATGAGCAGTTCTTCCACCTGGTAGAAGTGTCGCAGCTATTCCTGACGACGCAAGAGCTAAGGCTATGCCATTTTGGGATCGAATTGCTGCCAGAATCAATCTAATTAGGAACGTTTTACCAGTTCCTCCTGGCGCATCTAAGAAGAAGATTTCTCCAACCCCTTTATTGACAGTCATTAGAAAGTCAGTATAATAAAAATTAGTAATTAAAACGTCAGTTGAGAGAAAACAATTTTTCGATTAATAAAAAAAATCAACAGCTTACCATTTTACAGTTGACAAATTTGCCCCAATACGATGTGCTGGGCTGAAAAAGCTAGGGTGTGAAAACATCTGGTGTCCCCGTGGCTGGGTTCGCCCTATATTGGTGGGGTGTATCTTGGCCGAAGGGATGCTATTAGATGAGCCCACACCTTTTGATAGCTTCTGTATATAATGTATTATCTGCAATTTATGTGTTTTAAAAGTGTTATTTAAATATAATCTGGACACACTATGCTGCTATCAATAAACCTATTATTTATTTATGTAACAACGTTCAGTAAGAAAAAAGAAAGTTAAAACATATAAAATTGTGAAACATTAAAAAAGGAACTGAGCAGCGTAAAAGTTTGTTTTAATTTTCATTCATACAATACATTAGAAAGTCAGTATAATAAAAATTAGTAATTAAAACGTCAGTTTAGAGAAAACAATTTTTCGATTTATAAAAAAAATCAACAGCTTACCATTTTACAGTTGACAAATTTGCCCCAATACGATGTGCTGGGCTGAAAAAGCTAGTGTGTAGGCTGCAAAACATCTGTTGTCCCCGTGGCTGGGTTCGCCCTATATTGGTGGGGTGTATCTTGGCCGAAGGGATGCTATTAGATGAGCCCAGACCTTTTGATAGCTTCTGTATATAATGTATTATCTGCAATTAATGTGTTTTAAAAGTGTTATTTAAATATAATCTGGACATACTATGCTGCTATCAATAAACCTATTATTTATTTATTTATTTATGTAACAACGTTCAGTAAGAAAAAAGAAAGTTAAAACATATAAAATTGTGAAACATTAAAAAAAGAACTGAGCAGCGTAAAAGTTTGTTTTAATTTTCATTCATACAATACATTAGAAAGTCAGTATAATAAAAATTAGTAATTAAAACGTCAATTTAGAGAAAACAATTTTTCGATTTATAAAAAAAATCAACAGCTTACCATTTTACAGTTGACAAAATTGCCCCAATACGATGTGCTGGGCTGAAAAAGCTAGGGTGTGGGCTGCAAAACATCTGGTGTCCCCGTGGCTGGGTTCGCCCTATATTGGTGGGGTGTATCTTGGCCGAAGGGATGCTATTAGATGAGCCCAGACCTTTTGATAGCTTCTGTATATAATGTATTATCTGCAATTTATGTGTTTTAAAAGTGTTATTTAAATATAATCTGGACATACTATGCTGCTATCAATAAACCTATAATTTATTTATGTAACAACGTTCAGTAAGAAAAAAGAAAGTTAAAACATATAAAATTGTGAAACATTAAAAAAGGAACTGAGCAGCGTAAAAGTTTGTTTTAATTTTCATTTTTTTTGCGATATTTCTACGGGTACTTCTTTCTAATGTACCACCAAATAATTTATTTATTTAATTAATGACATCAAAGTGTCTTTATATACAGATGAACATGTGACAGGTTATACAAGTACTTAAAATTATTGACAAATAATACAACTTTATCTTAAATTAACATGTGTACTTTTCTTTTTGAAAAAAGTTAGGTTAACTTTTGAAATATGAATCAATAATGAAAGTTTTTCATCAAATATAATTCTTAAGTCCATTATTTTTTAAACTTACAACTTACCACAACCACTCAAGTCAATTTTATGACAATATAACTATTTTTTATTATTTTTTATCAATTTTTTTATTAACGACGTAAGATCGCGTCACAACGATAATATAAAATGCGTCACAATGGTAATATAAAGCTTGGTTCGTGTCTAGAATAAATATATTTACGAAAAAAAAACCTGTATTATTTATAAAATTTATAAAATATGTATTATATATAAAATTTATTATTTAATATTAAAGATAAAATTATTTTATATTTTATGTATATAGACTTATTTGAATAAAAATATTCATCACGAAATGTCAAAATAGAATATGGTCAACTGTCAAAATGTTTAGTTGATAAAATTTATTATTTATGAAATATGTATTAGTTATAAAATTTATGATTTAATATTAAACATAAAATTATTTTATATTTATATTATGTATATAGACTTTATAAATATTAATTACGAAACGTCAAATAGAATATGGTCAACTGTCAAAATGAGATTCGTCTTGTCCCCGACAGGTTCGCATAGATATTTCTTTTTGATTTAAAAAAAAAATTATATACACTGATATATATATATATATAAATAAAAATCAAATAACATTTCCGTTGACGAATATTAACTTTACTCAAAATTTCAAAGCGATCGGTAGAGAACTTCCGGAGATTAGCTGCCTTCAATTAACGAACATTTACATTTTTATTTATATAGAAGATAGAAGATAGAAGAATAGAAGAATAGAAGAAAGATAGAAGATAGATAGATAGATAGATAGATAGATAGATAGATAGATAGATAGATAGAAGATAGAAGATAGAAGAAGAAGATAGAAGATAGAAGATAGATAGATAGATAGATAGATAGATAGATAGATAGATAGATAGATAAGATAAATATTTCAAAAATAAATAAAAACAATTTAAAAATATTAAATCAAAACCACAAAAAAAGATAAAATAAAATAATTGAAAGAACACAGTGCAGTACCCGGCAGTAAGTAATACACATCGGGCTTAAGAAAGAGACTGTCGGCCATAATCAGCTAACTTCGGCTTTGTAGAGCGTCGTCTCTGTCATTCAAAGAAAAATATTTGCTAATTGTAGTTGTCTATGGATAAAAAATAGATTTTTAACCCATTTCTGCTCAATTTGAAACTATCTCCTATAATTTTAGTTCAGATACAGTAGAGTGCCGATTGTTCGGGACTCGTTAAGTAATCGGTGAGTTGGATTAACTGTGGTCCTTTGAAGTAGAATTTCTTTTTAGTAACCCCGAAAAATATTTTTCTAAATTTTTAACGATTATCCACACTATTAAAATTACAAAGCAAGAAATATTATAAAATCTATAGTTAACATTACACCAATTGACTAACGTTAGTAAGTTGGCGGTGTTTCCCCGCGTCTACACACACGAAAATCTGAGGCTTCCCAATATAATTGCTACGATATGATACCGGTGTTAAGCGGTTATATCTGTCAAACATTAAGAAAGCTTGTATAGTACCCGGCGGTACTATACAAGCTTTCTTAATGTTTGACAGATATAACCGCTAATTACATCGGGCTTAAGAAAGAGACTGTCGGCCATAATCAGCTAACTTCGGCTTTGTAGAGCGTAGTCTCTGTCGTACAATTGACAGACAAGTCGCGACGGAACACATGTATGAATGACAGAGACGACACTCTACAAAGCCGAAGTTATCCAATTATGGCTGACAGTCTCTTTCTTAAGCTCGATGTGTATTACTTACCGCCGAGTACAGTACATGTACTCATTTTGCGTAGCAAAATTTATATAGCATTTCAACTCTTAAAATGTTTGAGTCAATAAAAACTTAGTTTAGGTTAAACATGTTTTTCAATTATCCGGGTTCGAGTGTCCACCAATTACCACGGATAATCGGCGATGTACTATAATTTTAATAAGGATAAATAGCATTTAAAATAAAATATGACATAAATTTGTTGAGTGGCATTTATATCATCATCTTTTTGAGACTTTAGAAGAGGTCTTTTCATGCTATAGGACCATTCACTTAAAAAACATGGTTAATATTACTGGGCCCGTTTGTTGTATTTTATCTCATCTTGTAGTTATTTGATTCCAGAGTTTGAAAAGCGCGTGATACAAGCAGCAGGGCAAGTACAGGAGCAGTTGGGCTGTGCAGTGAGCTTCCATCCACACCGAGTGGCGGCCGCCCCTGCTGAGATCATCCGGCTCTACCTGGAGGCCGGCGGCAGGGCCGGCAAGGCTGTCATGTCCCATCTAGATAGTGAGTCCTTAGTTATCTTAAATGCCAACTCTCGAGTCCCAGTGTATTCCGGACAGGTTGTACTTGACACTTTGTATTCATTTGCATTTATTTTGACAGCAACGTAAAGTAGCTTTATATGATACAGTTTTATTACGCTTTTAGTGTCACTTTCTACCACCTGGAAAGTACTGAGCATTTCACAAATGAAGTCCTCTTCGATGCAAGATACAAGGCTCTCGGTGCTCTGCGTTATGTGTCACATGGATTGTGAGAAGAAATACACGAGCTGACAATGTATGACAATACGGAATAAAGTGATTAGGTATGAATGTGGACTTAAAGCTGATGTGTTGAGTAAATTGAAAAGACTAACAAAGCATATTGCAAATGTGCATGGAAGGCGTAGTAGAGAAAGACCAAGGAAAGTATGGTTGGATCAAGTGAATAATATTTTGAAAGGAAACATATATAGATGAAGTCAGAAAAATCGTAGGAGTAAGAAACTTATAGGAAAGTCTGACACTCTGTCTTTTCTGCCTACCCCGACAGGGAAATGTCATGATCGTATGTTATAACAAACATGAAGCAAAAATACATTTATATTGAAGGGGATTTTCTGGGATCTACGTAATATTTAACAGTGTACATACCATCACGTCACTTCCCTGTTGAGGTAAGCAGAGAGGACAGTGCCAGATTTTCCTATCTCAACATACATTCTTAGCCTCGTCCGCATCCATGCACCTACACATACAACTCCTACGATTTCTCTGACTTTCTATGTTTTCTTCTTTCAAAATATCATTAATTTGATCAAAATGTACATTCTTTGGTCTTCCTCTCAAATGCCTTTTTACTTACATTCACAGTATTTATTTGTTTGGTAGTCTTTCTTCAGTCATTATTCCTACATGCCTAAACCATCTCAGAGTGCTCTTCTTCATCTTACTCAACACTTCAGCCATAAGTCCACATTCATCCCTTCATTTCATATTCTTATAAGAAGTGTTAACATTAATTAAAATAAAGAAAAATTATATGGAATAAAAAAATTTATATAAAATAAACAATAATGTATATGCATACATATACACACACAAACATACACATATATTCAGTCACTTAAATACGTTATTGAGTGCTTTCTAACGCGCTCAATCTTTAAGAAAATTTACTTTTGCTTTTGGTAATGTGATATGGAATATGTCAATATCCGAAGCAGTCCCGTTCAGAAGAGTTAAGGCCCTTCCAACAGGCATAGCGGCTGGAAGACCCGTTCTTGCGTATGTTATTGAGAACAGTTCTTGCCGGCGCAGTCTAGTGTAATTGTTAGGAACATTTAACGCTAATCTTTGTAGTAATGCTGGACAGCTCACAACTCCTCGAACAAGTTTGACAACGTATACCAGGAGACGCAGATCTCTTCTTACACTCAAGGAGGTATACCCGAGCATGCCCAGCAGAAACTGAGTAGGATAAAGCCATGGATAGACACCGAACTCTCTCATATAGAGATATTGTAGATATTTTTTTTGTACTTTCTCCACCATGAGCGAGTTCTGCGCCCCCACCGGGCTCCAAATGCAAGCATTGCTTTCTAGTTTGCTACGGATCAATGAATTAAACAACGTTTTGAGCACCAATTGGTTTTCAAAAGACTTAGAGATTCTCATTACAAATCCTATTTTACTCCCATACTTCAAAGTCGGTACCAAAATACTATTGTGTACTATCGTACTATTAGTACACAACTACGATAGTTACTATTTGTACTATCATTATAGCTGATTTTTATACTGTTCAATTTGTACATAAAATAAATTTTTAATAACAAATAAAAAAGGTGAAAGTTTGAACGAATAAATATTCTTCCAGGGACCATATACGAGGACGAGGCCTTGCTGGAGTTCAGCGAGTTGGGGACATACTGCCAATGGGATCTGTTTGGGGTGGAGGTATCGCACTACCAGCTGAACCCAGACAAGGACATGCCCTCGGACGCACAGAGGATTGCCAAGATCCAACTGCTGCTGGATGAGGGCAAGGCTGATAGGATCACCATCTCGCATGATATTCACACCAAACATAGATTGGTAAGAAAATTATTAATTTATTTAAGATTCCTATACAGCGGAACCTCAGTTCTTGAATGTCTCTCATCTCGAACAATTAGGTTCTTGAACACAAAGTTTACATTAGTTTCATGAACATAATTCAGTTCACGGACATACATTTTCAATGACTTCAGGAGAATTTTAAAACACAGGTAAAACAATTGGGTATTTTTTTAGTGAGACAGAAAAGAGAAAAAAACCCCGGAAAGACAGTCGCCTGATATTTTTATGGAAGTTTCACCCTTTCTAACATCTCTCGTACCCTCCCCTCCACCTTCAACTTACGCCATCATCTCTCCTCAGTACAGGTTAATCGCAATTAAATTTGCGTTATTATTTATTGTGTTGCCGCGCTGTGTATTTTTGGGGGGTCTGGAACGGGCTTACCCAATTTACATTACTTCTTATGGGAAAAATTGATTCAGTTTTCGAATAGCCTTCTGGAACGGATTAAGTTTGAAAATCGAGGTTTCACTGTATCATGCAGTTGCAAATAAAGCAGTAATTTCTATTATGGCAAATACCCAACTTGTGTGCGAAATGCCTACTTTGGATTGATCTGTTGCCCTTTATTACAGATAGTTTTTTATAGCGTTATTTATGTGTTGCTTAAAAGAGATATAACTTTATTTATGTGTTGCTTAAAAGAGATATAACTTTATTTATGTGTTTCTTAAAAGAGAAATAACTTTATTGCACTCACAGATCCATACCGGTTGTATTTTCTTCTTCTTCTTAAACTTTCTATAGACTCAAGAGTGTTACTGCAGGATTGTCCTCCTGTGATGCTGAGCTCCAGCTATCTCTCCATCGTTTCGGGGGTCTCCCTGGCGGACGCCGTCTATCCGGCACCCCATGCAGAGCTATGTATGGAATTATTATGGAATTCATTCTCTGTACATGTTGGTACCAGTATCGTCGATACTGTCATCTCCATCTGACCACATCTTGGACCTCACAGACCTCTCGGATTGTGGTGTTCCTTACACGATCACGCAAAGTCTTCCCAGTGACAGTGTCCGCCTTCGCTTCGATGCCATATGTGAGGATAGGTCGCACACAGGTCTTATAAATGCGTACCTTGCTATCCGTTCTCATATCTTTATTCCTCCATATGACATCTCTCAGGCAGCCCGCCACAACTGCAGCTTTATCTACCTGAGGCCTTACTTCTCTGGGGAGGTCATGAGAGCTGAGTAGTTCACTGCCAAGATATCTGAACTGGGTTGCTTGTTCAATTGGCTCGTCACGCACTGAAATTCTGCACTCTAGTAGGTCTTTGGAGAATGTCATACACTTAGTTTTTGCGGTTGTATTTTAAAGTAAGAAATTGTAAAAAATTTAAGCTTAAAAAATTCATTAAAAAAAATAGTGGAGACAGTGTTCAGGGGAAGTACTTACTTTAATAAAGTGATTAATTAATTTTGTTTCAGATTGACTTTGGTGGGCACGGCTATTCCCACATAATCAACAATGTAATTCCCAAGATGAAGGCTCGAGGAATAAGCAACGAGACTATTGAACAGATCACCGTCAAAAACCCGGCTCAATGGCTTCAGTATGATATCAAAAACTAACAATTTCCTTGCATCAACACGTACTCATAGATAAAATTCATATCTTTTACAATTTATATTTTAAAATAAATTATATCTGCTAAAGCAATGAATAGTTCATTATTTTTATATGTTTTATTTGTAATTTGTACTTTTTATCAAAAGATTTGAGCAAGTTGACGAATTTTGCTATTTAGGTAGTATTTTCTCGGGTGATGGGAGTTAAGAGGGACAATGAACGGTGTGTAGCGAGCGATAAGAAACAAAGTCAATGGGCCACTAAAACCGGACAGTATCAAAATCTGCTAAGGTGAAAAATAGTTCACAATATTATTTTGGTGCCAACTTTGATGTATGGAAGTGAAACATGAACGTGGAAAAAGACTGAGAGGAGCTGTATAAATTATCTAGAAAAATGTACATTGAGAAAAATACACGGAGTGACAATGTATGATTAGGGATAAATGTGAACTTAAGACTGATGTGTTAAGTAAGAGGAAGAAGAGTATTCTGAGATATTTGGACATTTGAAATGAATGAATGAAGAAAGACTAACAAAATTAATACAGCGCAAATATGTGCGGAAGGCGCGGTAGAGGAAGATCAAGAAAAGTATGGTTAGATCAAGTGAATGATATTCTGAAAGAAGGAAAGTCAGAGAAATCATAGAAGTTGTATTAGGTATATGGATGTAGAAGAAGCTAAGGATGCGTGTGAGACAGTAAAGTATAACGCTTTATTACGTCTGCCTACCCCGACAGGGAAACATAATGGTACAGTACTCGGTGGTAAGTAAAGACTGTCAACCATAATCGGCTTTGTAGAGTGTCGTCTCTGTCGCACGATGCGCTAACAGTCCAGTTGACGACTGACAAATCGCGACGGAATACATGTATGAATGACAGAAACGATGCTCTACAAAGCCGAAGTTAGCCGATTATGGCCGACAGTCTCTTTCTTAAGTTCGATGTGTATTACTTACCGACGAGTACTGTATGTATGTACTTCTTCTCTAGTATGAAGAAGTTTTCAAATGATACAGTGTGAACCGACAAACCATGTAACCTCATCTCCTACTACTGCAAATGATGCAGTGTGAACCGACAAACCATGTAACCCCATCTCCTACTGCAAATGATGCAGTGTGAACCGACAAACCATGTAACCCCATCTCCTACTGCAAATGACGCAGTGTGAACCGACAAACCATGTAACCCCATCTCCTACTGCAAATGATGCAGTGTGAACCGACAAATCATGTAACCCCATCTCTTACTGCAAATGATGCAGTGTGAACCGACAAACCATGTAACCCCATCTCCTACTGCAAATGATGCAATGTAAACCGACAAACCATGTAACCCCATCTCCTACTGCAAATGATGCAGTGTGAACCGACAAACCATGTAACCCCATCTCCTACTGCAAATAACGCAGTGTGAACCGACAAACCATGTAACCCCATCTCCTACTGCAAATGATGCAGTGTGAACCGACAAATCATGTAACCCCATCTCCTACTGCAAATGGTGCAGTGTGAACCGACAAACCATGTAACCCCATCTCCTACTGCAAATGATGCAGTGTGAACCGACAAACCATGTAACCCCATCTCCTACTGCAAATGATTGGCCTCGAATTTCCTAGAAAAAGTGTATACCATACATAGGTAGGTATCCCTTGTTAAAGGATCCCAATGTAACACAATTTCACTATGTGATTTAAATAAATAAAATTAAATTAAGAAAAAAAACATATTCTTGTAAGGCACTGAAAAACGGATAATAAAAGCCCAACAACATGCAAGAATCAATTTAATTAAAACGTGGTATTGGCGTCTACTGCCAGAAGAACAAACTCCTCTCTATTCCAGGAGTTAAGTGTGACGGTACAACTGTCCTTGATATGCTTCTAGCGTATTCTGCAGGTTTTTAGGCACATTTCCAGATGTGAAGTCAGCTAGTCAGGAAGATCAGGCAAATGCAGAGTGCCAGCAAGATGGAGTGATCAGATGAAGGGTTGTCGTTGTTGAAGCGCTCTCGAGGTAATGGTACTGGTACTGGGTGTTAGGAATTATCTTATTATTTAGAGAAATATACTTTCAAAAGCGACAGTTATGAGAGGTGAGATAAGAACTATCACCAACACACTGTTCAGCTCGGTGACATTTGAACAAATTGAAGAGTTTTGTTATCTGGGCAAATTGTTTACGTATGATGAGCGGTGTAACAGATATTGAAGAGAGTGAAGTGGCAGGTCACAAGATAAACAGAACGGATGCGTATTGTTTAACGTTACACTATATCAAATGCAACAAAAATGAAAATACACAAAAGTGTTGGTGTAAGAATAAAAGATAAACAATGTAAAGATGTATGGACTGAGAATAATTCAGTGTGTTAATTAATGCATAGAAGAGGGTGTTGTCATTATACTCAAGAAAATGTAGCATGGTCCCTGTGACGTTTGAAATGTCACGTTTCAAAGGGATGCAGTAAAATTGTTTTTTTTTTTACAAATTGAATAGTTTTTTTATAAATGGAAAAAAAAATTCTTTGTCGTCATTTGTAAAATTAAAAAATCGCAAACGTGCCGAAATCAGTTGTAAATACTTGCCTGTCAAACACAAACTGCCCATACAATATGACTGAAAATTGAAATGTATATCAAAGACAGTGTTGCCAACGTAAGGAAAAAAGATAGACTCAACCAAATACAAACAGCCAGCGAATATAAAATTTTTTCTTAATTTTTTTATTAACACTCGTATGTGTGTATAAAGTTCTAAACCAAGTATAATATTACATCTATACATTCAGAGAGGACAAAATGACGCACTATCACAACATACTTCCTTCGTCTCATACTATTCTAATTATTTCACATGACGAGAAATATACATACATTTGTGAAAAAGCAACAGGTAATTTAATTTGGACACACAATTTTAATGGATCTGGGTTTGTTGCCCTTCATTTGTCGTGTCCCCATTAAACTAGGCTTTTGCCTGTATCTCACTGAGGACATATAGCATGAAAAAATAAAATCGATACTTCTTTCCGATTTTTGATTTTATAAAACCCCGTTGCACATTCTCATCAACCTGACAAACAGTGACACTCAATTACATATGTATACATCACGCGAAATCAAACTCCTCACACTTCATCACTCCAGACAGACCAAAACGTTCATCCCACAATATACCGCACATAATCATAAAAATATAAAACAACAAAAAACACCACACTCAAGAGCTCACACAAACCTTTTCCACAAGTCATTTCTCTTGCAAGCCCAAGTACTCAAACTGACAAACAGTGACACTCAATTACATATGTATACATCACGCGAAATCAAACTCCTCACACTTCATCACTCCAGACAGACCAAAACGTTCATCCCACAATATACCGCACATAATCATAAAAATATAAAACAACAAAAAACACCACACTCAAGAGCCCACACAAACCTTTTCCACAAGTCATTTCTCTTGCAAGCCCAAGTACTCAAACTGACAAACAGTGACACTCAATTACATATGTATACATCACGCGAAATCAAACTCCTCACACTTCATCACTCCAGACAGACCAAAACGTTCATCCCACAATATACCGCACATAATCATAAAAATATAAAACAACAAAAAACACCACACTCAAGAGCCCACACAAACCTTTTCCACAAGTCATTTCTCTTGCAAGCCCAAGTACTCAAACTGACAAACAGTGACACTCAATTACATATGTATACATCACGCGAAATCAAACTCCTCACACTTCATCACTCCAGACAGACCAAAACGTTCATCCCACAATATACCGCACATAATCATAAAAATATAAAACAACAAAAAACACCACACTCAAGAGCCCACACAAACCTTTTCCACAAGTCATTTCTCTTGCAAGCCCAAGTACTCAAACTGACAAACAGTGACACTCAATTACATATGTATACATCACGCGAAATCAAACTCCTCACACTTCATCACTCCAGACAGACCAAAACGTTCATCCCACAATATACCGCACATAATCATAAAAATATAAAACAACAAAAAACACCACACTCAAGAGCCCACACAAACCTTTTCCACAAGTCATTTCTCTTGCAAGCCCAAGTACTCAAACTGACAAACAGTGACACTCAATTACATATGTATACATCACGCGAAATCAAACTCCTCACACTTCATCACTCCAGACAGACCAAAACGTTCATCCCACAATATACCGCACATAATCATAAAAATATAAAACAACAAAAAACACCACACTCAAGAGCCCACACAAACCTTTTCCACAAGTCATTTCTCTTGCAAGCCCAAGTACTCAAACTCCTGTCGCAATAACAACTACGCTCCGATCGACTGCCTAAATTGTTTTCCTCCCTTTGCCTTTATTGAATTCGGCACCCCATTGTATGTCATGGGAGCTAAATAGGCATATGCCTTTGGGCAAAAGAGGTTTTAACCCTAGGGATGGTGAACATTTGATCAGTTGCCATGCGTGTCATGTATCTCTGCTGAGTCTGCATCTTCCCTTCAGTATGTTGATTAAGAAGGAATTAAATAAAACAGGTATATCTGATAAAATATTGGTATATTTTTTATGCATATATAAAGGTTTAGATGTGATTTTATCAAGAAGTTATATTTTAAATTGTGATTATTTTAAGAATGGACTTTTTAAGAAATTCGAAGACAAACTAAAAAATCATTTACTGGGTTTCCTTTATGTCATTGTTTTATTTAATTCCACTCGATCCGTGGAAAGATCTCGGGGAACTAAATAAGATATGACGCAAGTTTAAAGTTTTATCATAAACTATTTTCAAACTTCAAGAAGAGTCCACAAACAAAATAACAAGATGAAGGTTCATCATCTGGCGAGGACTTGCCTGATTAAACTACATTTCTCACAAATATGCAGAATATCAGATTATATAGTAACATACATTAAGTAAAATGAAAAAAAAAAAAACGTTTTATAAACTTTCTGAATAATTTTTATGGGCGTTTGAAACTTTCCGTTTGTCATTTTATCACATTTTTATAGTTAATTTATAAATTTACAATTTCCACAACTCGTGTTTTATACATTATTATAAATTAAGAAATAAACACAATTTAAAGGTTAGCGGTAGAAGCTGCAGAACCCCTGAATTGTTGACAATCAGGATTATGTATGCTGCGGATATTTGATTTTGACATCATTTACCAAATCTAATAATGTATTTTTATTTATATTATAGAACAATGTCAAGTGCACTTTAAGTACTCGATTACATTAATGCTTGTATCTAACCTAAATCATTTTTTGTATCAAAATCAAAATATAAATTTCACCTTTCTTTTCATTTCTGGCTAAAAGCGAAGGATTTGAAAATAAAAATGTGAATTCAATGAGAAGTGAAGATTTTTTACCATTTTATAATAATCGTTTATTACAAAAATATTGAAAATAAAAAATAATTAAGAAATCATAATATTACACTACAATTATATAGTATTTCTTTTATACAAAGCACTTTCAATTCTCTGAATTGGACATATTAGATATATGGAAAAAGGATATTATTTTCTTAGTTTATTACAAATATTGAATAAGTATTTTCCAATTTTATTTGCGCAAATTGTTTCCTCAAATATTTTGAAACAGGTGAAAAAATTGGGTTACATTCAATTGCCAAAGTCCTGAAATCACTCAAGCTTAGGTCAATAAGCAAAATCAAAATTAGGTCTGATTCAAATAATAATACGAGGCATGTACAGAACCCGGCGGTAATTAATACACATCGGGCTTAAGAAAGAGACTGTCGGCTATAATCGGCTAACTTCGGATTTGTAGAACGTCGTCTCTATCGCACGATCCGCTTACAGTCTAGTATCTAGAAAGAACGACGGAACACGTGTATGAATGACAGAGACGACGCTCTACAAAGCCGAAGTTAGCCGATTATGGCCGACAGTCTCTTTTATAAGCCCGATGTGTATCGTTTACCGCCGGGTACTGTATTACTGTACGATTTTGATACAATAAAATATAGCCATGCATTCATAACTTCCTGCACAAATAAATATTTATCGTATAAATATAATAGTAGTATAGTTAAGTAATATCCAAGGTTGGATTGGGTATTTATTTTAAAACTCAATCTGAGAGCTATCTTTCTGGCATTCCAACTCCTGCTTCCTCTGTTCATTCCTCGGTCTTCCTACTGGACACCTTCCTTGATCTAGTCTTGTTAGAGGATTTGTTCGAGCAGCCTTTGTGTCGACTGTTTAAGAACATTTTCGTGCCAGTTCACATGAGATTTCTGTATGTAGAGTATTAAGGGTTAGATCAGAGTTCCTCTCGGAATTCCTTCCTTTTTAATGATGCAACGGGATCCCTGTATGCACCGTAAAAAGGAAAAAAGAGCTCGCAAAAATGGCAATTAGTCTATAGAGCCAAGTTATGGTCATGAAATATAAATGCTGATAAAAAGTTGGGTCAAGAATTTAGACAGGAGAAATGAGCACTTATTCGAGGCAAATTTAGTAGTACATTCTGTTATTTAAGGTAACTTTTTATTATCTTGCGAGTTTTTTTTATAACAAACATAATTTCTCGCTTATAAAATATCACTGGTAAGTCAAGAATACGTACGTAAGTATATCTCGTGCCAACTACTTTTAGTATTTACATCTTTTTTTCCAATAATTTAATGTGAATACAAAGAGCTAACAAGAAACGAAAGTTAATATCTTGTATAAAATATAATTCATTCAAGCAACAATACTTGAGGGCAAGAACACAATTCCAACTTGAACGCAGTAACAGTATTCTCAAATCAGAGGTCAGCTAAGTATTCTCAAATCAGAGGTCAGCTAAGTATTCTCAAATCAGAGGTCAGCTAAGAATCCGCGAGGTGATCGAATGGTCATTGCTTATTAATTCCAATTATGGAAAACACTACATTTTATTGCAACAAATAATCCAAAAATAGGCGTAATACCACAACTCACTTTGACAATATTCGAAAATTCATCAAGTGGCACTTTTCAAGGGTCAAAATTCAGTTCTTCATTTTTATGGACTCTTAAAGTTTTTAACTGATCTTGGTGTAACGTGTTATGTGAAATATTTTGGCCTATTTAACTGGAAACACCTAAAAGTTCTCATTCAGTATACTCTCACTCGGACTATGTGATATCGTATTAAAGGGTTGTAAGATACACTTCAGAAAATGCTACCCCCACTGCTGAGCATTTGGTTCTTGAAATTGTCAGCGATATCTGGGTGCACATCACTCGCTGGTTACAACACAGCATGTTATACCGAGGATTCAGATATATCACAGGTTCAGGAACTGAGAAATCATTCGAGATTCACTGAATAGGAGAATTATTATAGTAATCTGTTATAGTGTAGTTGTCTTATAACGTATATCTGAATTGTTAGTAATGTTTTTGGAAGATGTTGAAATGTTATCTTTTGTTTTATAATTATTGAATGAATTGCCCATTACCCGTGACAAGTATAATAAAAGACACGATACAAAGTGGGGGATCAGGATAATTGACATCGGTGCCCCTTGAAATGGCTAAGTACGCCAATTTGCGATAGGCATATCCTATTGCATATAGGGCCAGGAGCTTCAGGACTAACAGTCGGGTCCCTGGTAATTAACGGCAGTTTTACGCCATTTGGCTCTATCTGCTGTTGTTTGCTGTTAGTTAGTGGTGCTGATCTTGAATGTTTTTTGACAGTCTCGATAAATAATGCGGGCTGGATACATATATTTAATTTAGTTGTCTTTTGGAAAATGTTGGTATGTTATTGTTATATGTATATGTAAAGTACACTAATTATCAATTAATTAATTTTGTCACTAAATAAATAAATACCCGTCTTACAAGTATAGTACCCGGCGGTAAGTAATACACATCGGGCTTAAGAAAGAGACTGTCGCTTTGTAGAGCGCCGTCTCTGTCACACGATGCGGTAACAGTCCGTGTGACAGAGACGACGCTCTACAAAGCGACAGTCTCTTTCTTAAGCCCGATGTGTATTACTTACCGCCGGGTACTATACTCGTATTATAACCACAGAGCGATGTAATTAATTATCCAGTCCAATTCAAGTGTGTTTTCATTCCTCATTTCAATACTCACTATGTATGGTTAACAATCAATATTATACTGCCCCTCGGTTAACTATCTCAACATGATGTTAGGTCCCCCTGCATAATAAACTGTTTAGTTTTAGACCGACTCTTGTAATACTGTCACCGTGACCGAATTGGAAAAGTGTCCAAACTCAAGAATGTTCTATCCAAAACAGAGCATGTAAAACTAATGACACGTTTAGAAAGTTCCAAAGCCCGATCACTCTCACTTGTCCAGGTCCAAGTTCTGTAATTCCTCGTCAAGCTCATCGTCCATGAAGAGGTTCTCGTTAATGGGTCCCGTGTCGGCGGAGTCCTGCGGATCCTGGCTGGTTCCGCTCTCGGGGGAGGATCGGTCCGAAGGGGGTGTCGAGGAGGTGCCGTTGGTTAAGCTGGGTGCGGCCAGTCTGTTGTCTATCGCTACTGTACCGGTGCCGTCCACCTAAAGGATTGATCAAATCAAATATGCACTGTTGATTATTTGGTCAATGAAACAATCAACTACATGAAATATTTTGTAATTAAATTCAGTACCAACTTGGCTTTTGCATTACTAACTAAAGAAAATTGAAAAATGGCAAGTCACAAATCCACGAGGTGTTTTGTTCCATAGTTGACTCAATGATCTAGGTTTTCTATGCAGGGTGGCCATTTAGGAAGCCGCACTGAGGTACAGACTTAAGATAGAATATCCATTTCCTCGAGGCCTTATTTTGGGAGGTATAGCCTATGTACATTCATGATAATGGTCATATTCAATTTTAAAAAAAAGAAAGATAAATAAATGAAAATATCGATTTCACTGTGTAGTGTAGAGAAGTCTGCGGAGATTTCACTGTGTAGTGTAGAGAAGTCTGCGGAGATTTCACTGTGTAGTGTAGAGAAGTCTGCGGAGATTTCACTGTGTAGTGTAGAGAAGTCTGCGAAGATTTCACTATGCAGTGTAGAGAAGTCTGCCGAGATTTACACTTACAAAGGGAGTGTGGGGAAAATATATACAATAGTTTATCGCTTATTACTTACATTTGAAACATTCTGTAAGTCTACTGAAATCTTTTACAGTAGAATATTTTTAAATAAGCCAAGTTTTGTATAAAAGTATTATTTGAATTACTCAAATGGTTTTAGAGATTATTCAAAATATCTGAAAGATTTGGCAGCTATAAATATACATTCAACAATATTTGTTCGATATTTGTTTATTGATTTCATTTTTAATACATATTTTAAAATTATATGTAATAATTAGCATAACATATTGTTGAACAAATGTGAAACAGAGTTGTTGGTCAAGTATTCTATAAACCTATGCTTTTAAAATAATCAGAAATGTTGAAAATTATGAAGTGGAGACCTTTTGATTATATTTATGA
Source organism: Odontocerum albicorne (assembly GCA_949825065.1). Lineage (NCBI taxonomy): Eukaryota > Metazoa > Arthropoda > Insecta > Trichoptera > Odontoceridae > Odontocerum > Odontocerum albicorne. The sequence goes on along the minus strand of OX463845.1, from coordinate 279,977 downwards.
AATTGAAAAAGTTTCATTAATTAAATTTAAAAAGCTATATTTGTGTATTGGGGGTGAGAAGTAATTCCTAAAAAGCTGTATTCGTCTATTGGGGGTGAGAAGTAATTCCTAAAAAGCTATATTCGTCTATTGGGGGTGAGAAGTAATACCTAAAAAGCTATATTCGTCTATTGGGGGTGAGAAGTAATTCCTAAAAAGCTATATTCGTCTATTGGGGGTGAGAAGTAATTCCTAAAAAGCTATATTCGTCTATTGGGGGTGAGAAGTAATTCCTAAAAAGCTATATTCGTCTATTGGGGGTGAGAAGTAATTCCTAAAAAAGTCAATTATAGATCGGTATCAGAATTTTCTCAATATGTCGCATGGTATTATTTGCCTACTTATTTATATTTTTTCAAAAGAAATCCATTTAACCAATATGCATGTTGCGCAATATATTATAGAAATTTATCATAGAATTTCTTTGATTATTAAATTGCATACCTATATCACAATGAAGATAAACATTGGTAAGTAAATCTGGCAGGTTGCTTCGTACATACACTAACCACTCTCCCTCTAGATGTTTGCCTCGAGGACCTTGAAGATCCAGTCTCCGTCCAGGCTGACGAAAAAGTCTAATAACTCCGTAGCCCATTGATTTGAAGTAACAGACAGACTTACCTCGGTCGCTTCCAGAGTGATGAGGTCCAGCTGCAGTTCTTTGTACTGCGTATCCTCTTCTTCGTCTTCTTTCTGCAGGCGTGAAGAGTCCAGGGTCTGGCCACCGTCTTCGTCATCTTCATCGTCCTTAGCCAGCTCCGGGTTGAAACTGAACATCTCCCTGCCAGAGAGACCGACATTGCGCCCGGCGCGGTATTCTGATCTCTTTTGGTCTTCGTCCTTACTCATTTGATCCTGAAAACATATAATACAGTTAATTTTCGTTTCAAATACTCCCGCTATAAAAAATTATTTCACAATCTCTGATCTTATCCTCCTTCATCATTACAAATAAATAAAATAAAATGATGAAGTTTAAAAAATTTAACCACTTGACAGTTTTGCCCGAGCGGGACTCGGGCACGAAGTTTTTTTTTATACTGACGAGCCCGAGCCTCGTTCGGGCAAATCTTGTTTCGACTTGTTGGGAGTGTTTTTCCCGAGGGTCGTTTTGGGCAGATCTTGTTTCAACTTGTTTTCTCTGAATGGAACATATTTTCGTATAGAATTTATTCATTCACAGTTCGTCATCGTGTTACGTCGTGCGTTAAAAATCCGACTGTTAAGTTGTTAAATATCCGCTCATATAGCAGTGTTGGTTGTGCCAATGGTCGAGTGGGCAATTGACTCAATATTCATGATTAATATTTGTTTTAATCGCAATGTTAGACTACATTCCTTTTAGGTGTATTTAGTGGCGCTTAGAATCTGCCTTTTATAATTTCATAAGCGAAGTGCTGTTGAGAGAATATAATATTTTTCTAAAATACAGCCGAGAACGAGTCAGCTTCCGAGTATTATTGAATTTATAAACTGCATTATTTTGCATTTGCAATATTTTAATGAACATGTACGAGTTCGAGCCAAGAGACATTTAATCTTAGACTCCATTGTCATGGCATTAAAAATGTTTAAGCTCCATCATTTCACAGTTCACTGTGCGGGTATCCACGATCTCTTATCCTAAATTCAGTCTTAAGTGGCCTCCAAATTTATACGACAATACTATTTTTGTTAATTCTGTGCCACAGAAAGTCATACAGCAGGAAACAATCACACAACTTAAATCCTCCCCCAATTCTTCAAATCTTATTACTATTTCTGGCAAAAAGTTCAATTAGTTCCTTATGGATTGGCGGAGCAAGCAATAATAACAGAATAAAGTGACGAAGAGGAATCTAATAGAACAACCTGCAAAATGACTACCATATTTCTCCTTTCTAAGAAAATCCTCACTAGCCCAGCCCCAGGTAATTTGCTCCCACTCGTGTTCTCGGTTGAAGTGTAAAGGGATCACACTGTCTTCAGATGCTATTTAAGATAATATATACAAATAATTTACCTTCTTTTCTTGCAGTTTTTTCTTCTTCCACGCAATAAATGTTTCTAAAGTGATCTTAGTCTGCTTCGGTCCGAGCGCAGCTCTTTCCCTCTCGATCAGATCTACCAGAGATATTTCATTCCTTTTGTCTTCTTTCTTTTTGTCCTTCTTGAGGACAAATCCAGGCGGCAATGCATGCCGATAAATACACTTGGAGCCCGAGGGACATTCCCAGAACCAGCCGTATTTGGATTTCTCCACTGCTTCCAGGAAAAACTTGCAGATCTGTCGGAATGAGCACATTGAAATAAAGATAATTAGATTGAACCTCTTAAATAGTCTCGAGGGTTTGACAGTTTTTTGGATAAATTTATAAAATTCTAAAACAGGTTTTGAAATAAAAAAACAAGTTTAAATACTAAAATTTATATGTAAACATAAATTATTATTTATAGTTAAGACATTAACATTGTGGAGGTTTAAAGACACTGTAATTTGTTTTATCAAACACTGTTTATTCCACTTTTTGTAACCCTACCGGTTTCAAGGCTTTCACCCCATCATCATCATTGGTCTTGCTTGTGCTCCCCTGAGGTCATAATGAGCAAAATTGGTTGTCGTAGAAAATGATTATATATTGTCGTGATTTAAATAAGCAGCCCTTTCGCTATATTTGCAAAATACATAAAAAAATTCAACAAATAATTCTAGCATATTTCCACTAGCTTCAAAAACGGAAATGGAATTTTTTTTAGAATATATTTGAATCTACAATATTAATCTAAGAAGCAAAAATTTGAGATTATTTAAGTAAATATGGAAATGGCAAGGGCAATGCTGTTTTGTAAACTTTCGAGTTTTACAATGAAAAAAAAAGCAAAGAAATTATTAAATATTTAAGTGAAATTTCAGAAGCCAAAAGCGGCCAAAACAGAAGCCAAAAGCGGCAAAATTATTTGCTAAGAAAAAGGGTTTTAAGTTGTAACAATTTGATAAATATAAGAAATGAAATAAGAATAAAACAAATGTAGGATCCAATACACCCCTTGTATGGTCACCAGCCAGCAATATGGAGATTGAAATCCAGGAATAGTTTCATGAAGAGGGTTCAAGAACTGACGATTCCTCCGGATAAAGCATGTTTTCTGAATTGGAAAGAAAAACACCCGATGAAGGTATTGAGTTCTTCGAAAAGATGGCACCTGGAGACCAACTGCCTTGGTCTATTTGTAGAGCACTGAATAGACTTCTAGTATGGGTGACTAGATGTAAGGTGAACATGGAGGGGATGAAAGGGGTTCCTTGGACGAAAGTAGCACTAAATGTGACTGTGGGAATATATAAGATACACAACATATGAGTTTGTACTGGAAACACGTAGCATACTTGATGGTCTGAACACGGAAATGAATGAATGAGAAATGAAATAGAATACAGGAAAAAGCATATATGGGAGTAATGCAAATGGTGGTGAAGTCATTAAGAGGTTATTTTGTATATGGTACAACAAAATTTCAAGTGATCTTATGAGAGAAGTAAACTTGTGAAATAAAAGAATAAGCACTTACAATATCTGTAGTGGGTACATTCTTGTTCTGTCCTTGTTTCTTCTCTATCACTTCTTTCAGCTTCTCCTCGTCCCACTGGTCCATGGTGTCGGCCTCCGCGTCGTCGTCTCTCATATCCACGTAGAGTGACCTCTTCTCTGACTTGCGCTCGATGCTCAGGTCGTGAGAGAATTTACACCGGTCTCCCTTGGTACATAGCCCTAGCTTGAAGAATTGACACACCACTGACTTGGGATCGGTACCTATAATGAGAAGAATACCAAATTTCACTAACAGATACTGCAGTTAATCTGTAAAATAGATCCGATGTATCTCAAGTCGCCGTGTCAAGCTTCATAGTGGTGGCCACAATATCTTAAACAGTAATTGGGAAGACCTGCCCTATCCTATTATTATATATGGACTTCTTCTAGAATACTGCAGGACTAACAACAGTTTACATTAATTGGGAAGACCTGCCCTATCCTATTATTATATAGACTTCCTCTAGAATACTGCAGGACTAACAACAGTTTACATTAATTGGGAAGACCTGCCCTATCCTATTATTATATATAGACTTCCTCTAGAATACTGCAGGACTAACAACAGTTTACATTAATTGGGAAGACCTGCCCTATCCTATTATTATATATAGACTTCCTCTAGAATACTGCAGGACTAACAACAGTTTACATTAATTGGGAAGACCTGCCCTATCCTACTATTTTATAGACTTCCTCAAGAATACTGCAGGACTAACAATAGTTTACATTAATTGGGAAGACCTGTCCTATCCTATTCTTATATATAGACTTCCTCTAGAATACTGCAGGACTAACAACAGTTTACATTAATTTTAATGAGTTTTATTTATGTGGATAACTATTGTTAATATTTTACGAGTGGAGTGAATTTAATCACACAATGAAACAAGACATAAAAAAAAATAAGTATTAGCCATTTTGTGAATAATTATGTAAAAATAAAATGAAAAATTTAAACTCTGCTGTAACATCAAATTATTTAATTTACTTAAATGGGGTCTCAATATTTCCTCTTGTGTTAAACAAGACTAAGTAATGGAATAAGAACAAAAATCATTTTTACAATGCAAAGCATTCTCAAAACTCTTTATTTCGCCCTGACCATAAAATTTGAAACTACAAAGAGTCAGTTTCGATATAACAAAAGAGATAATTTTCTTTCAAATCTTGTAATATTTTCAATAACCAATAAAATGTGAATAGCTCTTAAAAAAAAGAAGTGTCATTTCCTACAGGGAAAGCATTATTCTCAGATTCACGTTCGCTAACAGGTCAACCTAGGCATTAATCTAGGGGCGCCTAGATTATAAATAGGTTATAAAAATATTTAAAAATAAACAGTGATTTGTTATGCGGGGCACAAAATACACCATCATCCGAAACAGAAAGGATAAACATTTTTTAATTACGTACTGGAGGGGGGTAGTTGCCAACTGCCGAGGGGCGCCATCTATACAAATACGGCACTGATTATTCTTACTCTCAAGATCAAATAATCAAACAGCTCATAAATATTGGCTGCCGGGAAAATCTTTCAAAACAACTGATTTAAGAGCAAAAGGTTATCTACTCAAAGCTGTATTTATCACCTGAAAGTCTTTTACACGTTGACTGCGGTATGTATTTATAGAATAGTGTAGAGGTACTGAAAAAAATCATATTTTCGAAACCTTAAAATCTTACGGTATTTTCGAAACTTTAAAATCTTACGGTATTTTCGAAACCTTAAAATCTTAAAATATTCGGTACCATACAAACAAAGAGAATCGAATAAAGCACAACGGGCGTCATCAGCATCTCTACAAAAAATGTGATGACGCCCATGGGCGTCTTTAGCAGCGAACGTGTTAAAGCAACTGCATTTTTAATGCTAGCAAATTTAGCCAAATAACTCTACTGTTAAACATGCTTCACTGGTTGTCGTGTAGAATTGAACAGAGTGTAATTCACGCTGTCAATATAGGATTCATGTTTTCTGGTGCCGCACTACATGATAGAGCTATATATTAAAAATTGATCTCTGTCATTCGATGTGGCTGCCCTATAGTACGGAATAGTGTAGTGTATCATAAGGTTATGGCAGTATGGAAGTTTTCATAAGTCAATCAAGAGAAACTACACGATAACGGAGGTTCACTTAAAGCGATTTTTATCACTAAATTATGCTAGTGAATTTTATATTGCATTATAAGATTTAATGATATCTAATTTGGGCAGTTTTTGACATAATTACTTATTCTCATTAGATCAATTTAGAGAATATAATGAAAACCCATATCTTCTTTACCAGTTCTTTGTTCAGTCTTTTGTTCAAAAGATTGGCCAAATAGATCAATTGTTACTGTCTATAACAAATATGACTTTTTTGAGCAGGAAAAATACTGCGGGATTATTTTGCTATGGATAATCCTTAGTCACAATCCGGGACTCCATTTTGGCTTTCCTGAGAAAGTAGCAGTGTGGTTTTCTTCCTGGTAAGTCTTGTGTGGATACCATTTTTAACATTTGTTGTATTTTCCAATAAGCACATGAACTGAACTCACCGTTTGCTCATTGCTTCATTGACTTTGAAAAAGTATCAGCAAGTGAAATACTGCTCCTGCGCTTATCAAGGTTGTAGCCATGATCAAGGCTTTAAACCAAGATTCTGAATGCTGTGTGAGGACAGCAGGTGATCCATTGAGTACTTCAGGATAACCACTGGAGTTGTGCCTTGGCTCCCTTTATATTTATCATCCTTATGGACTTTCTACTAAGAAAGTCCTTTGAGGCCGTAAGGGGCTTTCCAATGCCACAAAGGTTGGCAACTGATGGGATTGCAGAGGAACTGCCCAATATTGAATATGCAGGTGATATTGACTCATTAGGTACGTCTGTGGGTAATGCCAAGCATGTGGCACACAGTCTATCAGGTACATCTGTGGGTAATGCCGAGCATGTGGCACACATTCTATCAGGTACGTCTGTGGGTAATGCCGAGCATGTGGCACACAGTCTATCAGGTACGTCTGTGGGTAATGCCGAGCATGTGGCACACAGTCTATCAGATAACTCTGTCTTGACCTGTGTATAAACTCTGGGAAGATGCAGTTGATGTGTAGTGACTCACACTCTGATAAGGACATTCCCTTTTGTATAAGCGGAATGCCCATCAACAGAGTTGATAAATTTAACTATTTGGGTGCCATGATTATTGGAAATGGGGGTTTCAGGAATAAGCTACTTATTAACCACTTAATGCCCTTGAACGAAACCCTCTCGCGCGCCAAATGCATTCCGATTTCCGCTAACCCGAGTCACACTCGCTTGTCTTGACTTGCAGTGTTCTAATTTTCGCTAACACGTGTAACACTCACCAGTCGTTCGTGTTTTATTTATTCATTGTAAATTTGCCTCCAGTTGTGAGTGGTCATGTTTTGTGTTGCTTATTTTGTATTTAAGATTTTGTGTTGGTATTTACGTAGGTCTATGTTTAACACAATGCTTACAAATCTACCATACCAAATTGAATTTTTTATTTTTCTTCATATTTTTAAATTATGTTTCAATTGAAAAGTGTATAAACTTAAAATAAAACACAAAAAAATACTTGATGGTTTTTGAAACCCTCCTTGTAAAAAAACCCTAGCATTAAGTGGTTAAGATGGGTGCTGCTAACGGTGCCTTTAGCAATATGAGATGGGACTCGTCGGCATTTAGTGTGAAGACGGAATCTCACCTTTTTCAACTTTCTGTATGATAACAGGTTTTCCCGCCATGAGCGCCAAATCTTTCTGTTCCTTAAGTTTCCTATCCTTCTCGGCCTTCTTGGCCAGTGCATCCTGCCCCAACGGGTGCACACCGCCACTCTTCACCTGCTTCTCCACCTGCTGGATGAACTTTTGCTGCTTGGCCCCTTTCTTATTCTTCAGCCCAAATGTTTTATCCTGCAATCATCAACAATATAAATTAAAATGTTAAATTTCACATTGGGACTTGAATTTCGAGTTAATATTATAAAACTATAATAAATAAAAAATGTCTACTTTAGAAGCAACTTCAGAAAAGTTCGTTGTTGCAGTGTGTACCTTCCTAGTGTACATTTTTTTATTCTATAAAAGTTATAGGTAAACCAAACAGGGTGACTTACAATGCCACACTCGTAAATAAATAAACAGTCCAGTCATGAAGTGCAGCACCATAACAATTGAAGACCCTCACTCCGTAGCATAACAGGTCATGTAGGCTCCAGCTAGCCCAGTCCTGGACTCCTACAGTTAGCACCCTGCATGCTTTTTATAAGACTGTTCAAATATTGCAAAAACTTGACTGTCCTGGTCTGTTGTCATTTCGGATCTCCTTTCCGAACCGCTTCAATACATTCGATAATAAACAACAAAAAAATTACATTAACCACCTACTAATTGATTTTAATAATAACCCAAGGAAATGCTTAAACTAAACAACCAGTGGCCATTGTTGTTTTTGGTAGGATTGCATTGGTATTTGTTAGTTCTCTAAAAATCTAAGAAATATATTAATGCAATCTGTTATTTAGATAGCAGATATTAGTTGCAGAATATTGCAACATGGTCATCCCATACAATATCCATGTTGAAAAATTGTAATGCATACAGCGGAAGTTTTTACGTTTTATAAACTTCAAACAGCTAATCCTAAGAACTGAGTCGGACTATGGTATAAACTTCAAACAGCTAATCCTAAGAACTGAGTCGGACTATGGTATAAACTTCAAACAGCTAATCCTAAGAACTGAGTCGGACTATGGTATAAACTTCAAACAGCTAATCCTAAGAACTGAGTCAGACTATGGTATAAACTTCAAACAGCTAATCCTATGAACTGAGTCGGACTATGGTATAAACTTCAAACAGCTAATCCTAAGAACTGAGTCGGACTATGGTATAAACTTCAAACAGCTAATCCTAAGAACTGAGTCAGACTATGGTATATTTTTGAAAATGACGAGTCTCATAACCTTCTCAAATTGACCTCGCAACATTATTTAAAATTGTCAGTTCATATTTTAATAGTTCAGAACTAACTCAGCTTGTCATGTTAGACGTTCTCTGTAGGCCCATCCGGCAAAATATTTTATTCATAATGAACCAATTACAACAAATTATTTGTATAATTCTTGCACACTAAGATTAAACAGATAGGGCAATCAGTAAGGACATTGTATAGACTTTCATATGACTTTGACTAATTACAGGAGTAAAGTGAAGAGGTTGTTCTTATACTTTTTTTATTTATTAAATAGGTCATTTGAACCTTGAAATAAAATAAAAATACATACATATCATTACGTCCCTTCCTGTTGGGGTAGGTAAGAGGATAGAGCGCCAGACTTCCTATCTCGATATGCATCCTTTGCTTCTTCCAAATCCATACACCTTCTCATACAATTCCTACATTTCATTCTCTCAAAATACTACTCACTTAATCTAACCATACTTTCCTTGGTTTTCCCCTCACTTTTGCATTGTATTTTTATTTTGTTAGTTTTTCTCCATTCATTCGTTCCCCATGTCCAAACCCTCTCAGTGTACTCTTCTTAATAATCAACACATCAGCCTTAAATTCACATTCGTCCTTTATCATTTTATGCCGTATTCCGTCATGCATTGTCACCCCGTGTATTCTTCTCAATTCACGCATTTCTAGAGCATTAAAATAATAAGATGTCATTTCGTTAAGATCTGTCACCGAGGCCACATCAAGTCCTGTCAGACCATCCGAGTGGTACTGAAATGACTGTTTCATTGCACCTGATCTTTCTTTGACAGACGACTGAAGGTGGTTGTGCAATTGTAGTGAAATATTTTATTTTCTAATAAAACAAAGGAATACGCCTGGAAATTGATGAGAATAATTTAGGGAAATGAGTGACCTCTATAATTTTCTCTTTTTTCTTCTGCTCTGTCTTCTTGCTGGGGCCTCCGGTAGGTGCTTTCTTCGGTGGCATCTTGAACTTCAAATGTCACTGTTACACGAAAACTTACTAATTATTTTTACGCATATAATATTAATTATAGAAATAATAAGAATTTAATTTAGAGTAGTATGTTATTTACATCGGTATCCAAAAATATCCTAAAAATTGAACTCGCAGTCACACTGACGTATACCGATTTCTTCTAGGTTATGTGATGTTACCAGTAATTGCACATTCTTTTTATTTGCTACAGTTTACATTGAAATTGTGCAACATTTGATTAACAATCGTTATTGTTATTGACGAATGTAGATTTATTATACACCCAAAACCGAACGCTTTGTATGAAAGCTTTTCACACTTTATATTTAATTTAATTGTCACCAATATCACTTATAAAATATACAAGATTTTCCTTGATGAAAAGGTATTGTTCGGGTACTTAAAATTTTGCAGATGTTCCACAACCATTTCATATAAGTAGATTCAAAGTTAATGGTCACCATACGCACACATAAAATTAATGCAACATCCTCTTTTTTTATAAAAACATCATATTTATACTTGTCCTCAGTGATATATAGGCAAAATCCTAATTTACTGGGGACACAACAAATAAAAGGCAATAAACCCAGATCCATTAAAATTGTGTGTTCAAATTAAATTACTTGTTCTTTTTTCGCCAATTATACAGGGTGTCCCATACCTCAACGTTAAGCCGGTATCGAGGAAGAGGCCAGCTTATGACGGTTCAGAATTTTAAAAAATTCTTGAAAAAGCCTTATACTTTTCGAGTTATAGGAATTTCTTCGAAAATGATGAAAGTAGCTACCCTGCGCCAAATGTTTATATGCTGTGACTACAAATTGCCATATTTTATGATTTTCATGGTTGTATCGCAATCCTAGATAACCCTGCTATTAGTCGGAGTCCGATATAAAACAAAAAAAACCTTAACGTTAAAAAAAAAATTGATTTTGTCCGATCAAAAAAAAATAAAAAAAATTCAACTAACTTTAACTCATCATACTATAAAAATAATGTACTACGCTAGCCTGGCAAGTTACATCAAAAGATGGCCTGTTTAGTCAGGATTTCAAAATAGTACAATACATACCTAATACTCATTTAAAAATAATTTTAAAACATTAATTTCTGTAATTAAAGACCAAATTCAATAAATTTGAGCGAAACAAACGATACTGCGCATGAACGAGCTAGAGTAAGACATCTAGTGTCATCATTTTTGACATGAACTAGCTAGTTAAGCTGGCCTCTTTCTCGATACCGGTTTGACGTTGAGGTATGGGACACCCTGTATATATTTCGTGCCACGTGTAAAATAAATTGAAAAATGATTAAGTAATTTCTTCAAATAATTTTCCATTCAACAGATCATGTTGATATATTTTTTTGTTTTTAAACTAAAACATACCCACTTTACAAAAAAAATAAAACAACAATGATTTTAAATACTTGTATATAAATACACTTTTTAAATTTCCCGACTAGCCATTAAATTTCGTTTTCTGTGGAAAAAATTAAGATCAATCAAAATTGTTATATATAGGTAGACGTTTAAATGCAATAACCAACAAAATACAGTCTAAAAGATTTTTTTTAATAGCAACACTTCCTACAACTGTCAAAATCGGCTGACACCAACAAGTTCACACAATCCACTTCTTCCGCTCATTCTCTGTCATTTTCAATTGAAGAAATTCTCTTTTTCCATAAAAAAAAAATGATGTCAAGTCATGTGATATTGTAAACGATCTTTCAATTTGAAGTATCAAACAATCGTGTCAGTCGATGAGTCATTTCTAAAATAAATAATGTTTTTTTAACTTAGTTTTCGATATTTGTGCATTAAAATGGATAAAAAAGCAGAGTTCGTATCGCAGATTACCAGTTTTCCGCCACTTAGTCCCGAAACGAACGATTCGGGAGTAACAGTCTTATTAAATAAGTTTTTCAAATTCGCGCGGAATTCTCCAGCGGAGGGAGCAGACAATAATAATACTGGAACATGTACACCGACCGATACGGCTTCTCGAGATGTCAGCTGGAAGGACGTCGCGCCGGAAGAAGCCAAGGACCCTCCGGACAGAGCGGAGCAGTCGCAGTATCCCGAGGAGTTAGGCGAAGGGAGGAGCTTGCAGAATGTACTGAGAAGAATAAGTAGCCTTGTTGCTTTGAAGAGTTCGGTTTGTAACAGATTAACATCACTTACACCTGAAATGTTGCATCCACTGTATTATGTTTCGCAATAATTATTAATTCTCAATGGCTTCTGTTCTGTCAGTTGGATTCATCTTTGGTTGGTTGGTATGAAGAGAGAAGAGAAGAGAAGTGAATGGATAAAATGGATGTTTTAATTAAGATGAATGAAGGAGCTTTAAGATGATTTGGACATGTGAAGAGAATGAATAATGAAAGAATGACCAAGCGAATATACAAACCAGAAGTACGAGGTGTGAATGCAAGAGGTAGATCGAGGGAAACGTGGCTGGACCAAATGGACTAGATTTTGAAAGAAGGTAAAGTGAGAAGTATGAATAATAGAAGATTGTGCATGATGAGATTTATGAATGTAAAGGAGATGAAAGTTGTGTGCTTGGATAGAAAAGTTTAGAGATCTGTTCTCTGTCTACCCCATAAGGAACACGGCATGATGATATGTATGTATAAGTTATTACGTCATTTTAAATCCCTAACACAAATAAGTATCGCAGAAACATTATTTTTAAAATGACGTGATGTCATTTTAAAAATATTTCCAGTCTTTTATTTTACTATTTTTATTATTTTGAAAATTAGGGTTTGAAGACTTCATTTTATTGTCATTTTATTTAATTATTTTGTTATGCACTGCTACCAGCGTGATGCATTCCTCTAGATTAAGTTCTGTGAGTTATGCACTGCTACCAGCGTGATGCATTCATCTAGATTAAGTTCTGTGAGTTATGCACTGCTACCAGCGTGATGCATTCCTCTAGATTAAGTTCTGTGAGTTATGCACTGCTACCAGCGTGATGCATTCATCTAGATTAAGTTCTGTGAGTTATGCACTGCTACCAGCGTGATGCATTCCTCTAGATTAAGTTCTGTGAGTTATGCACTGCTACCAGCGTGATGCATTCCTCTAGATTAAGTTCTGTGAGTTCTCTTTCTTGTTATTTATTTTATCTTCATTCAAATATTACCATTGAGTGAGTGGAGAAATACTTTTGAATGTATTTATTCTACACTTTTATGCGTTCCTCTCAATATTTATTGAAATCAAATTTTAAAAGTTAAATCAAACAACCGTCTCTCTAGTCCTATTTTCTAGTATTCAAGATAAGGCATTAAAACATACACACTCAAACCAGACAGTATCGAAATCTGATAAGATTATGGTCCACAAGAGTATTTTTGTACCAAATTTGATGTATATGAGTGGAACGTGGATGTGAAACAAGACTGAAAAGAACCGAATAAATGTTATAGAAATACGTGTACTTAGAAGAATACACGGAGTGATAATTTATGAAAGAAAAGGGGAATGTAGTGATCAGGGGCAAGTGTGAACTTAAGGCAAGTGTTGAGTAAGATGACAAAGAGCTTTCAGAGATATTTGGGCACGTGGAACGAATGAACAAAGAAAGACTAACAAAACAAATGTATAGTGTAAATGTGAGTGTAAGGTGTTGTAGTGGAAAACCAAGGGAATTATGGTTGGATCAAGTGAATGATATTTTGAAAGGAGAAAATGTTAGAAATAAGAGAAACCGTAGGAGTTGTATGAAAAGGCGTATGATTGTAGAAGAGGCGAAAGATATGTGCCGCGAAGATGGACTGATGATATTTATGTTTGAATATGAATTCCAGTAAATGCATCAGATTAGAATGGACACAAAGGAGACCACCTGGAACCTATCTTGGAACCTTTAAATCAGCAGGCTTCATCATGTTTCAATCATAATGTTATTTGTTTTCATTCTCCATTCATTAAGCTGTTAATTCATTAACTTATATTTTTATTCAATTAACATCATAAACATTTCACCAAGTTTTCAATAGTTTTATTAAAGTAACTTTTAAAAAGTATCCCTGCTAGAACTATTATACTTTTCAATCGAATGAGTCCATGAAATTTGCTGCTTATTTGATATTGTGAAACTCTTTATGATACAAAGTTCTATAGAGAATATTAGTTTGGGTAAATTAATCTGTAGAATTTAATCAACTGAGGGCACTGATCAATTTACTATAAATCATGGGTGGCCAACCTTTTCAGCAGCCGGGCCAGATTTTAGAAATGAGATTTCCTACCGGGCCATACAACAAAATTTCTTTTATTATTCAAAGCAAACAAGAAATATATTGTTTTTTTAAGAAGATATAACAAAAATGAGAATTAAACATATTTATTAGATTAGAGCTAGGCAATACAAAAAATAAACAAAATATAATCAATTTTAGTGAGACGTCTGATTTTGTTTGTCAGAACTAAGTGCATCAATGTTGATAACGATTGATGTTGTTGCTACACGCAAACAGTTTTCCAAATGCTCATCAGTGATTCGTGTTCTCATTTGAGATTTAATATGCTTCATTCGACTAAAAAGCTGTTCACACGTGTAAGTGTTTCCAAATAGCGAAATCATCGATAGAGCATGTTTGTAAAATGCAGGATATTTCTCCTTGTCCAAATATGTTTTGTAAAACTCTTCCAAACCAACCTGATTGAATTTCTCCTTTGACTGTGCATCACAACACATTTCACAATGTTCCATTTGTAAAATTCCTGGCAATAAATTCACATCTACGGAGAATGGCGTTGCAAATGCAGCAAAAAGCGCACGATGCTTTTTAAAATCTTGAAATCGGTTTTCAAATTCCAGGTTCAAGTCGATCCATCAACGAAGCGTATTTATCCGCCGCCATTTGTGTGACGTCTGGCTGCAATAACAATGTAGGAAAGTGAGTGAAGATTTTTGTCCTTAACTGTTGTTCCCAAAGCCCAAGTTTCATTTGGAATGCGGAAATAAGATCATACATGTTATTAATTAGTTGATCTTTCCCTTGTAGACGAGTATTAACAACATTTAGGTGGCTAACTATATCGACCAGAAATGCAAAGTCGCTAACCCACTCCTTGTCTTCAAATTCTGGGATACTTTTTGACTTGCTTGCGAAGAATGATTGTATTTATTGCTTCAAATCAAACACTCTTTTCAACATTTTGGCATGGATCAGCCATCTTACTTCTGCATAAAATGTAACGTCATTATACTCTGAATCCAAAGACTTGAGAAACTCTTGGAACTGACGGTGATTCAACCCCTTCGACTTAATAAAGTTCACTGTTTTGATGACCACCTTCGTGACATGATCCATTTTAAGGGACTTGGAACATAAATTCTCCTGATGAATAATGCAATGAAAATTTAGCATCGAAGTATTACCAACTTTGCAGCCCTCATTTTCAATCAATTTTACTAAACCTTCGTGTTTCCCAACCATTGCTGGAGCACCATCTGTTGTTAAGCCCGATAGGTTGTTAAGTTGTAACGAAAAGCGATTCAATGTCGATGTAACAGCTTCTAAAACAAATCTCGTGAGCAAGTAGTGTCCTTAAGTGGATACAGTGCCGCTAATTCTTCTATTTTGTTAAAATTGACATCAACGCCCCTGATAAAAATCGCCACTTGGGCGGTATCTGTTAGGTCTGTGCTTTCATCCAATGCTAGAGCAAAAAATATGAACTTTGATGCTCGATTTTTCAAATTATCTTCAATATGTTTTCCAATGTCGTCCGCACGCCTAGTAATAGTTTGACGAGACAGGCTTATTTTTGAGAAATCCGTTTTCTTTTCTGGGCACAGAATTTCAACGACACTCTCCAAACATTCCTTAATCATTTCACCATCTGAATATGGCTTCGATTTTTTTGCTAGTATCATGGCTACTGCATAACTAGCTTTTACATAGCATGTTGACTCTTGAGCCGCTCTAGTAAATATCCGACGTTGCGCAGAAAGTTTTCTTTTTAATTCATTTACTTGGTCTTGTCGAAATTGCCCTTCGTACTTATCAAACTTATTTGCATGTTTAGCCTCGTAATGCCGTTTAATGTTATACTCTTTTAAGAAAGAAACAAAATTATTGCATATCAAGCATATTGGCTTTGTTTTAAATTCCACGAAAAAATAGTTTATAGTCCATCTGTCTTGAAAACTTCTCAGTTCTTCTGTGACTCTTCTCTTCTTTGGTCCAACGTCTTTACAACTTGACGCCATTGTGGGTCTTCGTTTTTAACTAAAAAAATAAATAAAATGACATCAGGATTACATAAATTTCTGACAGAAGGATGAGATGCTTGTGGTGCATTGTAAAAAAATCTGTAATGCCATTAAGGATCTGATTCGGGCTAATTCATTAGTAAAATAAAAACAAAGTATGTAAATAAAGTAAAATACTAAAGAAAGGCCTTTGTTTTTTTTGTACTAATAAACGAAAAATTAGGTATTCAGACAAAAGCCAGTGGTCAGCACGGCTGGTAGTTTGGTGAGATACCCATAATTAAACACAAAATAAAAAATAGAACTCTACAAAATCAAAGCCAAATATCATAGATAAATTTAAAAAAATAAAAGCTGGGTTTGCTTACCTTCACTGCACTTAAAAAAGTAGACAGGACTCGGTATAGTATTAGACAGGATACTCGGTTATAGCAACTTGTATTCTTATCAATGTGTATTTGAAAGTCGACAGCAAAATCTCACGAGACACATGGTGATAACGCACACAATGGAAGCGACCACACCTCCGACGGCGTTGCGAGCTTGCCACAGACTGGCGGTCGCATGACGCATCCCGCCCCGCATTCACGCTCACGGCTATCCACGCAAGATCGGCGCGCGCGCTTTTTAAAATCAGCTTAACGTTGTGATTGTTTGTTAACACGAATATACCATAGAAGAAATTGTCACGATAGTTGAATCAATGTACTGAGAGACTTCCATATATGGGATATGATATGAACTACGCACGATAGAATGTTCTTTTGGTGGTTTTATGTACACTAAAAGAAAAAAATGTGTGCATATGCTCCGCGGGCCACAAGTAGACACCCAGCGGGCTGCACGCGGCCCGCGGGCCGCGGGTTGGCCACCCTTACTCTAAATAAAACATATTTTTTTATCATAAATTATTTTTCTTACATAATATGACATAAATGTATTTCATAATTTATAAATACATATTTATATTATAAACAAACATAATTTATAAATACATAATAAAGGTTATTTTTACAGTTTCTTCTTCTTCTTCTCAGTGTCATGTCAGGTCCCCCCAACGTTGAATATCACTTGAGAGTAAATATCTTTGTCCCCGGCAGCCCGAAAAAGATCTCCAAAGCCCCTTACCTCATCCGATCCAATCACGTATATTGCGGAGCCAGGAGATTTGCCTCCTGCCAACACCTCTTCAGCCCTCTATTTTGCCTTGGATGATCAGGTGCAGTAATTTGTACTTTGCTCCTCTAAGTACTCGTACATGACCCAAGTAGGACACCTTTCGAATTTTAATATTAGTCAGCAACTCACTATCAACTTTGGCTCTTTGAAGAACCCTCATGTTGCTGACCATATCCGTTCAGGGTATCCGTAGCATTCTCCGGTGCATCCACATTTCGAATGCTTCCAGTCGGTTCATACTACTTACTTTGAGGGTCCATGATTCTACTCCATGCGATAACACTGACCAAACGTAGCATTTGATTAACCGTTGTCGAAGTTTCAAATTTAGATTATCATCGCAGAATACGCTTCTCATCGCAGAATCACCCCTGACCCATTTAAGGGTCGCCTGGGACTCGGGGCCGTGGCTTGATTTATCTCCATAGTGATTTCCTGGGGAGGGATATCCAGAGTGGTTTCCCCTTGCCTTCTCTGGAGGATTTTCTACTGGGGTTACCTTCCCTTAGCTGGGTGGATCCAGTTTTATGGCGCTGGAAACTCGCCATTCGTCCACTCTCTATCTGCTATGACACTGATCTAAATGTCAGTGGTCACATTGCCCGGGGTTCGCGGGGCCTGAGAGACCACTCGTCGACGCTAGAGAGTTGGACTTGGTAGTAGTGTTACTGGTGACATTGCAACGTGGCGCATTACGACATTTTGTAGAAGTATACTTTCCAGCCAAGCATACTCCATCGTAGCCCTACTACCCATTGGAACCCCAACAGTTTACTTGAAAGTTTTTTACAGTTTACTTGAAACAAATTATAACTTATCATATTCAAATACAGTAAAAGTTCGTTAATTCGAAATTCAGTGGATCAAATTTTACAAACAAATTTGAATTACAAATTACACGATCACTAAAAAAACTTTTTGAATTTGTGCGGTACTTACCAATAGCTGAGAACGTCGAAGCCATTGTTTCTTGCAGTCAAGTCAAGTTTTGTTGATATATTTTTGCAATATTGAGATATATTATTGGTAAAATAAATAAATTATTTATATCCATTACGTGCAGTAGTATTTCCAACATGTGACATGACCAACTAGAAGTTACTGGTCTACTCTGATGGTTTTCAATCCAGAGATTCCATTTCTGGGGCCAAAGACAATATCAGCTCTTCAACAATTTAGATATGTTGAGAGAAACTAAACGAACTAATGAATAAATCATGTGGGTATGGCTTCTCGCTGCTTGTGTACTTATTCGGAATGGTGCGCTTGATGATTCATCTGGTTTATTGTTTGTTGTTTCCTGGATATTTTAAAGCAATGAGATACGAGTATTAGAATACTGGAGATTATTTTCTTCATTTCTGCTCAATAATGTAATGCAATTCATATTGTTTAAATGAATTTCTATCCCATTTAATTTAGTTTGTCAACTTTTATTTATATTTTTGATTTAAATATTTGCACTCTAAATAAGTAAATTAAATATTGTTATTGAATAAAATGTTGTGCATTCCATGGCCTACTCGGCAAGGCACTTCTGTTTTCCATCCAAAATGTTGTGCATTCCATGGCCTACTCGGCAAGGCACTTCTGTTTTCCATCCAAAATGTTGTGCATTCCATGGCCTACTCGGCAAGGCACTTCTGTTTTCCATCCAAAATGTTGTGCATTCCATGGCCTACTCGGCAAGGCACTTCTGTTTTCCATCCAAAATGTTGTGCATTCCATGGCCTACTCGGCAAGGCACTTCTGTTTTCCATCCAAAATGTTTTGCATTCCATGGCCTACTCGGCAAGGCACTTCTGTTTTCCATCCAAAATGTTGTGCATTCCATGGCCTACTCGGCAAGGCACTTCTGTTTTCCATCCAAAATGTTGTGCATTCCATGGCCTACTCGGCAAGGCACTTCTGTTTTCCATCCAAAATGTTGTGCATTCCATGGCCTACTCGGCAAGGCACTTCTGTTTTCCATCCAAAATGTTGTGCATTCCATGGCCTACTCGGCAAGGCGCTTCTGTTTTCCATCCAAAATGTTGTGCATTCCATGGCCTACTCGGCAAGGCACTTCTGTTTTCCATCCAAAATGTTGTGCATTCCATGGCCTACTCGGCAAAGGCGTTCTGTTTTCCATCCAAGAAAATATCATGAAACAATACCTTAAGCATGAATAAATTAGTAATAAGTTAGAATATACTGAATTTATTATCAGTAATAATAAATTCAATTAAATCACACCTTTGTTCAGTCAATTCAATGATTTGAGTTCATGATGCGACAGTTTCTGATATATTTGTGTAAAAAAAAATTCTATCTAAAATTATCTGTTGAAATGTATTATTGTATTTTAGGGTGTAGCATATGCAGACACAGAGCATGCTCGCTATTGGATGCCCGATCATGTCTCTCGTGAGTGTTTCGAATGCGGAGCGAAATTCTCAGCATTCCGTCGCCGTCACCACTGTCGCGTTTGTGGACAGATCTTCTGTGCCCGTTGCTGTTCCCATCGTGTACCAGGTCACGTGTGTGGCTGCGCAGGAGGGCTCAGGGTCTGCACACACTGTTGCCGAATAGTCCTCGGCTATCTGCAGACTGCTGAGGGTGGAGATATGCTCACGGAAGATCTGAAAGCGCTTCAGGATAATTTGAAGGTATGTTATTCATTATAAAATACATCAAAATTGGGAGGCTACGTTGGGCGGGGCATGTAGCAAGAATGGGAGAAGAGAGAATGCCTAACAAGGTACTCTTTCTTAAGCCCCAAGGAAGACGTAGCGTGGGTAGACCAAAGCTCAGGTGGATGGACGGGGTGCAGAGTGATACAAGCGTGATTATCATCAGGGGCTGGAGGAATGCATCCCAAGATAGGAGGGAATGGCGACGACTGCTGGAGGAGGCCGGGGCCCACAATGGGCTGTGGTGCCATTGATTGATTGATGTTATTCATTAAGATAAATATTAATTATCGAAACAAAAGAGGTGATTGCTTGGTTCAATAGTCAAAAAGATTTTTTTTTCTCAATATCGCAATCAAACTGCCTCCAAGAAGACTCTACGTATGGATTTCTTAACTTGATGGCACTAACAATATCACAATCAAACTGCCTCCAAGAAGACTCTACGTATGGATTTCTTAACTTGATGGCACTAACAATATCACAATCAAACTGCCTCCAAGAAGACTCTACGTATGGATTTCTCAACTTGATGGCACTAACAATATCACAATCAAACTGCCTCCAAGAAGACTCTACGTATGGATTTCTCAACTTGATGGCACTAACAATATCACAATCAAACTGCCTCCAAGAAGACTCTACGTATGGATTTCTCAACTTGATGGCACTAACAATATCACAATCAAACTGCCTCCAAGAAGACTCTACGTATGGATTTCTCAACTTGATGGCACTAACAATATCACAATCAAACTGCCTCCAAGAAGACTCTACGTATGGATTTCTCAACTTGATGGCACTAACAATATCACAATCAAACTGCCTCCAAGAAGACTCTACATATGGATTTCTCAACTTGATGGCACTAACAATATCACAATCAAACTGCCTCCAAGAAGACTCTACGTATGGATTTCTCAACTTGATGGCACTAACAATATCACAATCAAACTGCCTCCAAGAAGACTCTACGTATGGATTTCTCAACTTGATGGCACTAACAATATCACAATCAAACTGCCTCCAAGAAGACTCTACGTATGGATTTCTCAACTTGATGGCACTAACAATATCACAATCAAACTGCCTCCAAGAAGACTCTACGTATGGATTTCTCAACTTGATGGCACTAACAATATCACAATCAAACTGCCTCCAAGAAGACTCTACGTATGGATTTCTCAACTTGATGGCACTAACAATATCACAATCAAACTGCCTCCAAGAAGACTCTACGTATGGATTTCTCAACTTGATGGCACTAACAATATCACAATCAAACTGCCTCCAAGAAGACTCTACATATGGATTTCTCAACTTGATGGCACTAACAATATCACAATCAAACTGCCTCCAAGAAGACTCTACGTATGGATTTCTCAACTTGATGGCACTAACAATATCACAATCAAACTGCCTCCAAGAAGACTCTACGTATGGATTTCTCAACTTGATGGCACTAACAATATCACAATCAAACTGCCTCCAAGAAGACTCTACGTATGGATTTCTCAACTTGATGGCACTAACAATATCACAATCAAACTGCCTCCAAGAAGACTCTACATATGGATTTCTCAACTTGATGGCACTAACAATATCACAATCAAACTGCCTCCAAGAAGACTACGTATGGATTTCTCAACTTGATGGCACTAACAATATCACAATCAAACTGCCTCCAAGAAGACTCTACGTATGGATTTCTCAACTTGATGGCACTAACAATATCACAATCAAACTGCCTCCAAGAAGACTCTACGTATGGATTTCTCAACTTGATGGCACTAACAATATCACAATCAAACTGCCTCCAAGAAGACTCTACATATGGATTTCTCAACTTGATGGCACTAACAATATCACAATCAAACTGCCTCCAAGAAGACTCTACGTATGGATTTCTCAACTTGATGGCACTAACAATATCACAATCAAACTGCCTCCAAGAAGACTCTACATATGGATTTCTCAACTTGATGGCACTAACAATATCACAATCAAACTGCCTCCAAGAAGACTCTACGTATGGATTTCTCAACTTGATGGCACTAACAATATCACAATCAAACTGCCTCCAAGAAGACTCTACGTATGGATTTCTCAACTTGATGGCACTAACAATATCACAATCAAACTGCCTCCAAGAAGACTCTACGTATGGATTTCTCAACTTGATGGCACTAACAATATCACAATCAAACTGCCTCCAAGAAGACTCTACGTATGGATTTCTCAACTTGATGGCACTAACAATATCACAATCAAACTGCCTTCAAGAAGACTCTACGTATGGATTTCTCAACTTGATGGCACTAACAATATCACAATCAAACTGCCTCCAAGAAGACTCTACGTATGGATTTCTCAACTTGATGGCACTAACAATATCACAATCAAACTGCCTCCAAGAAGACTCTACGTATGGATTTCTCAACTTGATGGCACTAACAATATCACAATCAAACTGCCTCCAAGAAGACTCTACGTATGGATTTCTCAACTTGATGGCACTAACAATACCATTGTATAAAATCAAATATACTATATATCGAATTATTACAGATTTAGAAACAGTGTTAAAGCAGTACAAAGATGGTGGTAAGACACTTGTCTGCCGATCTGGAGGTTGCGGGTTCGATCCCCGCTGGAACCCAGATTTTTTTAAATAGGATTCCAGTCCGGTTAACTCTTAAGGCCTATAAAAACATCTTTCTGGTTGGTTGGAAGAGATTGCCACATGGCAATAAACTCGCCAGGTAAAAAAAACAAAAGATTTAGATGAGATTGAAAAATGTAAAAAAAAAATTGATGTAAGACAACTAAGAGACGTTAACCGGTTAGGTGCCTTAAGCGAGTTTACTCGCTCTCTGTTGCCGTGCCCGTGGGGCCGGCCATACAAAATTAGCAAGTTAAATCACTCAACTGACTGTTTCTAGCCAATGTCTAGTACTAATTCGAATAATCTAAAATATGGAACATATAGAGACATCTATTGAGATGATGAATAAATACTATAATATTACAGTTTACAGATATTATCGAATTTATAGAGATTTACCTAAAAGCTTGGCATGACAGTCGACATGTGTCTCTAATACAGGGTTGTCAGTGCGAGCGTTTTACTTATTTAACCGTCGAAATTTGAAATGATTTTATAGTTACATTATTTACTTTCCGTGCGTTATTAAAATAATTAATATTTTCGTTTTACGTATGCTTTGAATTCTATCAAATATTTTATTAATGTATGTTTTTCCGTATTTTCTGTGATAAGCTGTGACAACCCTGACATTGTGTTTTTCTGAGTGAACGGCGACACAAACGACACGTATTGTACATATTTGGTCTTACAAGTCTTCGTAATATCCTTTGAGTATATATACAAAAAAGATAATTCTATTAGGTTTTATTTTTGCTAAATAAATCACGGCCCTCCGGGATCAGCCATACTAATACTTTCCGGCACTTAAAGGGTTTGTAACGATGTACGCTATCGGTGTAGCATGTGTCCTATTAGGACGTGCTGATGATTTTGATAGCGACATCGTTATCTTCGTTTTAGTTGATTCTGCATTCCTTCTCGTACAGAATCATCAATATAGCGGATTGCTTATTTCTATAAGTCATGATGATCTTGATCAATATCGGTTTATTTATAGACTCAGGAATGCGGATATATTTCGATAAGTGGACAGCAGGTAAATAAATAACAAAGTCTTGACAGTTGAATGGATGACAATAAAATGTATCTTTATTTCGCATAGTGCAGACAATTTATACCAGTGAGTGAATACATGGGTTATACATATATCTGCCTCGCTCTATCACATGGACGGAAGGTAGGATAATTATTTATATTTGGAGATCGCTAGCCAATTTGCACGCTGTAAATAGTAAATATTGTCGTTGTTTGAAGTGTGTGCCAATCATTGAATTCTTGATCGGTCAATGACCCTGTATGTTTAAATCAACAATACTTAATTTAATTTATTTGCGTTTTAACAATTCACTCGTTATTTTTGACAATTCATTTAGGTAGGTAACAGGCAGGTACAGGTTAATACATGTGACATTTAAAAGCAGTTTTGAAGAAATAAATGGAAATTTTGACTAAGAAAGTATTGATGCAAACAATTTTAGAATAACTAACTACTAAACTGGGATGAGCGAAAAGTAAGTACGTTGGAAAAGAAGAATGTGGGTGACTTGAAAAGCTGGAACTGATGGAGGAATGCAGAAAATGGAAAAATAAGCCTCAAGAGTTTTATAAGCAGAAACACAGAATGGTACGAAGGAAAATTCTGGAAGTCAAAATAGGCGGATTGATGTTGTATCGGACGTATGCGTCATCATAAAACAATTGTGTATTTTATTTCTTGTTTTCTTATTTGATGTATAATATTTGTATGTGTGTAGATATGTAGTTACAATTTGATGTTATTTGGTATTTTGTATGTGATGTATTTATGTTTGTTGGGGTCCGTGCGGTGTCGCGACCGTAACGAAAATGTAGACTTGTGCGCAGCCATCACTAGACTATATCGCTGGCCGGCCGGCCTCTGCATGCAAAACTCCCGAAAATTGTGGTATTTTGCGAGTTGTGGCCGCATGCAGTGGCGGAAAATGGGGCTTGCAATGAGTGATCGGCCGCACATAAGAAGCGCCAAAGACCAAATAAACCATTCTCAGTTCACTCTGCCTACTGTGTTTTACTTGAGACCAGCTACTACCTGCCTAAAAGGAATCTCTTTATCCTGCTACCTTTTCACCGATCTACGTCTCTGAACGTGAGCTGAATTCTCCGAGCATTGCGCAGCAGCCACTCACCCTTACAGTTCTTTGTGCCTGTGCCGTACAGTTGTCTTTTATAAATTCAAAAACAAATCTTGAGGCGATAAATTATTATGAAACAGCATTATACTCGTACAAGTTCCGCATATATTATTATTATCAAGTCCGGTATATAAATTGCAAAACACCTTGATTGGTAAATGCTAATTTAATTTTTGAATTGATTTGTTTAGGAAAAAGGGCAAAAGGAAGCTGAGAGACCAGTGGAATCAGGATTCCTGCAAGAGGTAGCGAATGGCGGGGACGGCGCAGATGGACGGACCCTCGGGGGGCATCCCCCGAGTCTGCATGAGATCTTCCATCAGCTCTGCAGGTCCCTACCTCTACAGCATCAAAGGTTTGGGAAATTATTCCTCGATTTATTAATATTGTTAGGATGATTATCAAGTTCTGTGTGCAATAACCTCCTTTTATGAGGCGTAAACTAAATTTCAACTAGATAAATTCAATCATAGAAAAACTCATAGATTTACAACTAGATAAATTCAACTGGATAAATTCAATCATAGAAAAACTCATACATTTACAACTAGATAAATTCAATCATAGAAAAACTCATAGATTTACAACTAGATAAATTCAATCATAGAAAAACTCATAGATTTACAACTAGATAAATTCAATCATAGAAAAACTCATAGATTTACAACTAGATAAATTCAATTATAGAAAAACTCATACGCCTTCTAAGTGTTACCCTTAGGAGGAGTTATTTAGAAGGCAAATCTC
This sequence comes from Odontocerum albicorne, assembly GCA_949825065.1. Classification (NCBI taxonomy): domain Eukaryota; kingdom Metazoa; phylum Arthropoda; class Insecta; order Trichoptera; family Odontoceridae; genus Odontocerum; species Odontocerum albicorne. The sequence goes on along the minus strand of OX463845.1, from coordinate 254,695 downwards.
CTGGCTCCGCAATATATGTGATTGGACTGGTATAAGGAGCGTTGGGGATGGTTTTCGGGCTGCCGGGGACAAAGATGCTTACTCTCAGGTGATAGTCAACGTTGGGGGGACCTGACATGACACTGGGAAGTGTTACCCTTGGACACATGCACAGATATCTCAGTGGTTGTTCTTTGATTTCATTTATCCTTGAAAGTCCTGTTGTGACTGGAAGTATGACAGTGTCAAGTACCTACAATTGTGCCTTGATGTCTAAAACTAAACCTTGGAAACTAAAAAAGGCATTTTAGCGAATAAGTGAGTTAGGTAATGATGTGTACTTTTCACCTAATATTCCACCTATGCTCCTGGTGTGCATAAATGGAATATTACCGTATCGGCCCGACTATAGGGCGACCCTGATTATAAGGCGACCCCTATTTTTTAATCTGCTTTTTGGAGAAAAAACATTTTTCTCACTATTATAATATTATGAAAAATAAAATGATTTACTTGATGATTTAACGAAAAATATTTACTAAAACAAAGTATAGTTAACATTATTTGCCCTGATACCGAATTGTCTGGCAGCCGCACAGTTGTTGGTGGTTTCCGCAGCACGCACCACCATAAAATTGGAATCATAACTTCTGCGTATTCCTTGATTCACTTGATTTTATCGAACTCCTCGTCTTTCAATATGGTCAGTCATAATATTTTTTTAGGTGGCAAAGATGCAAAATGAAGCGCAGTTAAAAAAAAAAACACCTCAAAAACTGTCTGAAATTACTACGCACAGGCTATGTGTAAACAATGACACCTTTTGAATGCTCTCATTACAATGTTGCCATTTCGCTAATCGCGAGTAGTGAATTTATTGTTACCCACTATGTTTGTGATTCAAATATAAACCCCCCTATTTACGTGTCGCCTTTTTAAATAAAAAACCTCGCCTTATAGTCTGGCTAATACGGTAGGTGAAAAGTACACATATATTTTTAATAATAGCTGACAGCAATATTTCTATTCATTTTTTAAATAATAGTTGATAGTAACATTTCTATTAATATATATTTTTTAATAATAGCTGACAGTAACATTTCTATTTTGTTTTAATAATAGCTGATAGTATAATATAATATTATTTTTTTTAAATAGTAGCCGTCAGTATAATTTCAATTTTTTTTTTAATAATAGCTGATGGTAACATTTCAACCATTTTATTAAATTACAGGTATCGTCTGATCCGTTACCCTGCAGTTTGGAGGGGTGGAGACATTTCACAGTGGCTCTTGGAGCGCCACACTGTCGCTACAAGGTATTGTTCAGTATTTTAGTTACTGAATCTATTTCAATATGGTTTTATCGAATATTTTCAGCATTCATTAAGATGAACAAGAAAGCCAAATATTACTTTACATGTGTACCATCACACCGTCTCCCTTGTTCTCCCCTGAGCAGGACAAAGTGGCCCATATTCCAAGTGCAATAATAGTACTTAGTTTGTTTGACTGTTATTTTTCTGCTTTTAGCACTGAAGCAGCTACATTATGTCAGTCCTTTCTAAATGAGGGCCTTTTGGAGTGTGTGACAGAGCAGGCCACCTTTACTGACTATGCCCTCTACAAACCCATTAACTCCACTCCTCTCTCATCCTGCGACCCTAGTAAGTTCTATATTTATTTTACTATATCAAATTGCATACAATATAAACATATATGAAGGAAACAAGAATAGAAAAAACTTTTAGAGAATAGGAAACCTTTTTTCGGAACCAGTCCTTTAGCATTTGAAGTAGACGGCCGAGTGAACTAATTTGTGACCTCTCAATATGGGGTAAAAGAGTTCTTTACCAAATTACTACAACTAGAGTACTTCTAAATGGGTCCATTAGCATATCAACCCCCATTACTCTGAGTTACCTCATTTAGCACCAACCCCCATTACTCTGAGTTACCTCATTTAAGCAATTTAGTTTTTATACAATACATGTTCTGTTTATGATTATGTATTGGGTGTACAAATTAGTTTGGTCCGTTTTTTTGTGTTAAAAAATGCATTTATTTCTAAACAAAATGAATGAACAGATCATTTAAAGTATTGCCCATCGCTGGCCACTACATTTTCCCATCTCTCAGGCAATTTTCGAATTCCATCTCGAAAAAATGACTCGTCTTTTGAGGCGATCCAAGTTTGGAGCCAATTTTCGGTTTCTACGAAAGAAGTGAACCGGTGACCTGCCAAATCGTGCTACATGAGTCCGAGCATTGTCATAAAGAAGAATAACTTTATCATGTCTTTGCTCGTATTCCGGCCGTGTTTCTCACAATGCACAGCTCAAACTAATTAATTGTAGCCGATACCGACCGCCGTAATGGAATCGTCAGGTTTCAGCACCTCATAGTAAACAACACCCCTTTGGTCTCACCAGATACAGAGTTTGATCTTCGAACCATGTATGTTCGGTTTTGGTGTTGATGTTGAGGTCGATGGCAACGATTGACCGGGCTTAGCGTAGTATTTTTTCTTCTCGGGGTTGTCGTAGAATATCCACTTCTCATCTCCAGTTACAATCTGATGCAAAAACCTTTTCTTTGTTGCCTTTGAATCAGCTGCTCGCAAGTGAAAAATCGCCTTTCAACATCTCTCGGTTTCAGTTCACAAGGCACCCAATTTCCTTGTTTTTGAATTATTCCCATGGCTCTCAATCGTACGGAAACGGCTTGTTGAGTCACTCCCAATGATTCTGCAAGCTACTCTTGCGTTTGTCTCTGATCTTCTTCGAGTAATGCCTCTAATTCTTTGTCCTCGAATTTTTTTGGCTGTCCAGAGCGAGGCTTGTCTTCGACGCTGAAATCTCCATCCTTGAAACGTCGAAACCATTCCCTACATGATTTATCAGTTGGAGCAGCGTCACCATAAACTTCGACAAGCATTCGATGGGCTTCAGCTGCACTTTTCTTCCAATTGAAGCAGAAAATTAAAACCTCCCGCAAATGCTGCTTGGTTAACACAAAATTCGACATTTTCAACACTGTACAAAACAAGGTTTTTGTATGAAACTCAAAATGATATAAACTGAATATTATTGGCAGATATCTCTAACCTCTCTGAAACCGCCAAAATCGGCTGTCACTATGAACCATTCATAACAGCCAGAGCCATCTTTTGGAAACGGACCGAACTAATTTGTACTCCCAATATATTTGAAGCTTGTTTGTTAATATGGAACACTAAATACTGCAAATTTAGCATTTTCTCTCAATTTTGAGTACAGTTATATTGTAATTTGTTTAATCAAACATTGTTTATTCCACTTTTTGTGGAAATGATTCCACTTTTTTGATAAAACAAATCACAATGTCTTTAAACCTCCACAACCCTTAACTATAAACAATACAGTAACATTATATATCAACTATGTATACTAAATTGTTCTTTTAAACTTGAAGTCCTATAATATATTGAATCTAAATATATTGAATCTAAATAAACTCTCGCAGCTGTATAATACGAGGCGTATCCAGAAAGTAAGTGTACTGAGGCTCTCACGACCGGATGGATTTTATTTTCGATATGTTTCGATACTGACCCTTCCCCTCCGCAACGAGACCGGTTCGAGGTCAGTACGTTGAGAAGTGTCGACGCGACAACACGTTTCGTGAAAAATGTCAACCCAATCTCCCGCCAAGTGCGAAATTTTGTAAAAAGGCAAGAGTTTTTGAGGCGCTGCAAACTCCATGGAGATGAATTTTTCCGCTCCATCGTTACTGGAGATGAAACTTGGGTTGCACACTACACGCCTGAAACCAAAAAACAGTCTCAACAGTGGCGTCACACCTCTTCACCCTCCGCCAAAAAGTTCAAAACCACAATTTCAGCCAAGAAAATCATGGCATCCGTGTTTTGGGACTGTCGAGGCATAATTTTAATTGAATATATGCCTCAAGGGGAGACCATCAACTCTGCAAGATACTGTGAGACCCTAAAAAAGTTGCGGAGGGCGATTCAGAACAAGAGGAGAGGCATGCTGACAAAGGGAGTCTGCCTGCTGCATGACAATGCCAGACCACACACGGCCAATTGAGAGGAATGGCGACTATGTCGAAAAATAGCTTACATATGTACTACGGTAAAAAAATTGTAACCTACAAAAATTTAGTACACTTAGTTTCTGGATATGCCTCGTATATTGAATCTAAATAAATTTAAGTAATGCAATGTGCCTAGTGTCGGCTGATTACTGTGGAACAATTTTCGTAAAGCTTATTTTTATTTCCATCCAATGGAATGGATCAACCTTATAATAAATATTCTTTAATATTCAGGTGCACCCGCAAGCATGTCTGGGAGTACTTCGTCATACTGTCTGGATTTAAATTTAGCCGATAACTCGGCTCGAGTGGTTCGAGGTCAAAGGAAAGGTAATCACTATTCAATTTTAACTTACCGTAATGATATCGAGTAACAGTTACAGTAATCACATGACTGATCATGATATTGAGTGACAGTAAGTTACAGTAATCACATGACTGATCATGATTTGATACAGTAAGTGCTCTATCCTGTGACTGCAATTGAACTAGTCTTGATATTGAGTTTTTTACTAGTTTTTACATTAAGGACATTACACTGAACCATAGTGAAGAGTCTTAGATAGTAGAAGAGATTAGAGGGATATCAAAAAGCGTGTAGCGATAGAAAATAAAGTCAATTTGGCACTATACCATATATACCGGACAGTATTATAATCTACTAAGATGATAGTCCACAACAGTATTAGGTGCTGTTGTAGCATTGATGTATACTGATGGAGTCGAATAAATGGTGTAGAAATGTATCCACTGAGAAAAATACACGGAGTGACAATATATGACAGAATACGGAATGGATTGATAAAGGAAGAATGTGAACATAAGGCTGATGTATTGAGTAAAATGAGACGGTTTGCCTAACCAGAAAGAATAACATAATACATTTTGAACGTCAATTTTTAAGATCTCTCGTGAAGACCTCTCATTCCTCCTCAACTGGAATTATTCCCCTCCAATTTGAGAGGGGAATAATTCCATTTGACAGTTCTCTGACAAGTCTCTGATCATATTTATCTGTTGGCCTGTTAACATAATATGGTCTATTTGCAAATTGCACTTTTCTAATTTATATTTTATTATTCCAGATATGTCAGATAACGTATCTAATACTGAACCTGAAAATTCTATACTTCTGGAGGCAGATGGTAAGTTGTGTTTCATCTTATTATTTTATATTAAAACAAATGTATATATCACAGTGGGAGTGGATTGTTCAGTGAATGTAAACTATTAAGAATGAATTTGTGAGTGTACACATTTACTATGGTTATAGTGAATGTAGAAGATATTGCTATTCTTCTTCCCAGTGTCATGTCAGGTCCCCTCAACGTTGACTATCACCTGAGAGTAAGCGTCTTTGTCCACGGCAGCCCGAAAAAGATCCCCAAGGCTCTTTATACCAGTCCAATCACGTATGTTATATTGCGGAGCCAGGAGATTTGCCAGGAGCCAAGGATATTGTTAAATTGTTTTGTACATCTTTTTTTTTGTACTGGTTATGTTTGGTTCTTATACGAATTAGGGAAACCTGTAATGTTGGAAAGACCTAAAAAAATAAATTAATAAACGAAATTAAATGGCAACACAAACAAGGCTTGTTTGTTGTGCGTCCCTGATGATGAGGTGAAAACCTTAAAACTGGTGGGGTTATACCGTTTTTAAGTGGAATAAACAGTGTTTTATTAAAGAAATTAAAATGCCTTTTGATCTCCACAGTGTTAATGCCTTTATTATAAATAATATACCCGTATAAAACTTATAATAAACTGTTTAAAAAAATATATGAATTGACCACATAGTTGTTGAATTGATCGCTTATTGCGTAACTTGACGGTATACGAGAGGAGGTGTTGTGGAGGTTCTAGAAGAGGACAGAAGTCACTGGAAGCAACTTAACTAACCACATCACTCTGAAAGAAGAATAAGAGAACCTTATTAAACCATCTTTTAATTACATTAAATTAGGATATCGAAGAATATTGACTGTGAATGCGCAACATTCTTTATTATTGAATATTCAATAACAATTTTGTAGCCAGAGAAAGTTTAGCCAAATTAGTTGTGTATAAAATGATCCTTTCACTTTCACTCTGTTCTTTTCTTAGATACAGAGGGACACAGGGCGTGCTGCCCCGCAGTGGAGGCGGCTGGGGCGGAGCACCTGCGCCTGCTGCTGGTGCAGGGGCTCGCCAGGGCCGGCCTCAGCCTGGCCTGGACCTCCGTGCTGCTGCCCCTCTGCCAGCAGGCTGCCAACATGGTGTCGCTAGGTCAGTGTATCTCTGCCCTCTATAAATAATAATTATTTATTTTTTATTTTACACATGACAAGAAATATACATAATTTTCGAAAAACCAAACGGGTAATTCAATTCGGACACAAGAATTTTAATGCATCTGGGTTTGTTGCCTTGCATTTGTCGTATCCCCAGTAAACTAGACTTTTGCCTGTATCTCACTGAGGACAATTTATATAGCGCAATTTAGAGAGCACTCTCTCCTCAATGGCGATCTAACTCGGGATTCAAACCCACTGTTATTGACGGTTTAAAAATATTACAATAAAATAAAACAAGTTGAGTTTAAGGATTAGAAGGTGGTGACTGCGGCCATTAGATAAGGAACTTCCCCGATCTGCATATGTTTAGAAAAACATATTTGGTAAGAAAACCGCAGAATAGTTACCAAGGGAAGACGAACTACAAAGAAACCTTTGTAGATCTTCCGATATGTGATAATCACACATTTAGCTTTAGGTGTAGTGTATTGTATCTGTGTAGTGTTCATATATGATCATAAATTTCGATATGATATGATATGATATGACCTCCCAAAAAGTAATGAAGAAAAAACTGCCCAAAGGGACTTATCTTGCGGCAGTGACACACCGGACTATGAAAAGAATAGTAACAACAATGGATTAAGGTCCGTAACGTTACAGGAGAAGGGAGATGACTCGCAGCGCAGTAAATATACTTATAAAGCGGTTTAAAGCCTGGAGTTCAAATAGCCTAGCAAGTTGCTAGTCAGTACTTTCACAGAAAACTTCGAACGCAGCAAAACTATCCTTTGTTGTTACTAGATCAGAATAGCCAATCGGTCCAAAGATATATCTATTTAACTGGCCTCTATGTTCTCTGCCTACTCCGATAGGGGAATGTTGTTACTAGATTGGAATAGCCAATCGGTCCAAAGATATATCTATTTAACTGGCCTCTATCTTCTCTGCCTACTCCGATAGGGGAATGTTGTTACTAGATCGGAATAGCCAATCGGTCCAAAGATATATCTATTTAACTGGCCTCTATCTTCTCTGCCTACTCCGATAGGGGAATGTTGTTACTAGATCGGAATATCCAATCGGTCCAAAGATATATCTATTTGACTGGCCTCTATTTTCTCTGCCTACTCCGATAGGGGAATGGCGAGATGGTAGTGATGTATGATCAGCGATTGTACATTTTATTTATTAATTTTTCCAGATGTAAATTCCAGTGAATGGGACATCAGACGCTGTGTAAGAGTGAAGCGTGTGGCAGGTGGTAGTGTGAAGGAGTGCCGTACTGTGCCGGGTGTGGTGTTCTCCAAAAACTTGGCGCACCGTGCCATGGCCACGCGCATCAACTCACCGAGCATCCTACTGCTGAAGTGCTCCATTGGCTACCAGCGCGTGGAGGGGAAGCTGGTCTCCCTGGAACCTGTTATCATGCAGGTTATTATATTATATCATTTTGTATTGATAGCATGTTTTGTCGGTAAGTCCTTGATTTTGGGTAAATGCTTCTTTCTTTCCTTGGCGTTTCCCGGAATCTAGATTCCCAGCTCCCTTTCCATCTCTTTGATAGCATTCCACGAGGCTGGTTGCCAATTGGTGTTCTAGAGCTTTCCACTCTTTTCACGTGTGTAAACCTTTGTGTTCCCCCTCTGACAATATTTTCCCCATCTTGAATGCATCCTATTTGTGATCCTAAGGCCTTTTTTGCTTTGTTTTAGTTGTTTCTGCTCTGACTGATCATATGTTCCTCATCTCTATGTTTCACAATCTGTTTTTTGTTTAAGTTGTTTCTGCTTTGACTACAATCATAAATTTCATAATTGATAACACACATCTTATATATTTTTACATTACTTTATATCCTTATGGGACTATTCTTCCATATAACATTAGCCAGATATGGTAATCTGTATTAATGGATTTGTTACTAAAGGGTGTTTTACGCAATTGTCTTTTCCAGGAGCAAGAATACCTCCGGCAGTGCTGTGCCCGCATCCTCTCCTATGAGCCGGACTTGCTGCTGGTGGCAGGTGGTGTCTCCCGTCTTGCGCAGGAACAACTGCGGGCGCGGGGACTGGCCTTGGCACTGGGTGTGAGGCAGTCCGTGCTAAGGCGGGTGGCGCGCGCTTGCAGGGGGGACATCCTCGCCAGCGTGGACGCTCATGTTGCCAGAACTCCCCCGAGATTAGGATCTTGCAAGGGATTCTATTTACTGAATTGTGAGTAACTTCTTTGAACTTTGAGTGTCATAACTTTTATGATTGAGAGATTTTGGAGAGAGAAAACCCGGGATCTTCAAATACAGAATGTTCCTGTGATTCGATTAAAATTCTCGTAAGGCAAGATAAGGTTACGTGTTCAATTCGCAACTTGTATGATTAGGAGATTCTCAGTCTTGATCTAGCATTGGAGGACTTCCCTTGGAGGAGTGGGCACTTCCCTGTGTTCTGACTGTGCAGAGAAAGGTGTTAAATTATAATAATAATAATTTATTTTTAAACAAAATTACTTTACACTTAAATGTGAAAAAATCTACACAATAAACTAAATTGAAGTGACAGGTCTGTTTCGCTTTACAAAAGCATTGTCAAACTGTACTCAATACGTTGCTTACCAAGCAAAATATTTTGCAATATGTGGATTAAAACTAACATAAGAACTTAATAGGAGCCGACCATCCTGACATGCTGGTAACCACCAGTTATTGAACGACTACCCATCATAAAACTTGTAAAATATAATATTTTGCTATATATGCTTGATAGGCAACATATTGAATATATTTTCACAATGCTTTTGTAAAGCAAAACAAGTCTGTCACTTTAATTTTAGTTTATCGCGTAGAGATTTTTACATTGTGGTCCATAGTGGTTTCCCAACCTGTGTAGCTTAACTATTGAAGAGTAAAACTCATAAACCACTCAAGAGTCTAAATACGTAAAGAGTTATAAGAAAAAAATTGTGCGGTATTTAAGTAAACTGCTTGTAGAGATGTGCCCAGTGACATCTTTGGTTGTAAAACAGAATCGCTTTTAGTTTGAATTCACATATATGGTATGCCATTTATGGGTATATTATCACTTGTTGATAGACTGTTTTTCCATAAAAAAAAGAAATCAAAATATGGTTGTTATGTGGTTTATGAGTTAAACTCTTCAATTGATAAATTATATAGAGATTTTCTAAATAACTACTATTGGATAGTTGCCGTTAATGTGTGGGCTGGGAAGGAGTATGTAAAGAGGAAGTCCCTTAATGGGACGTCTCATTGTATCTTTCCAATCTGGACTAAGAGAGATCAGAGAGTTCCTTCAGAGAGGAGTAGAACTTTGAGGTTGATTTCTCCATCGTCTAATTAATTGATTGTTTTAAATCTATCCAATAGGGTGGAGTATTATGATAGAGCTTTTGCCATGGTCTGTCCTGTGACGTGGAATGGTCTACCTCTTAGTGTTAGAGATATGGGTGACATTCCTTCCGTGGTTGCAGTCCTAAGACTGGTTTGCAGCAATTTGAACTCTTCTCCTCCATTCCCCCCTGTCCTGTGCGGCTCTTTTTAAGTCTGTGTATGTTGAGCAGCGCACGTCCACCAACAGGTCCTCCAGGTACTCTCGGCGTGGGCGTCCCCTAGAGTTTGTCCCCTCGGTCATGCCCTCCATTATGGCATGCAAGAGGCCCTCTTGTCGTATTATATGACCGATCCATCTTGCACGCGTTTCGGACAGGATCCTGAGCAGGTGCCTTCCTCCTTCGATTCGTTGGAGAACCTCTTCATTTGTGATGCGGTCTCTCCAGGAAATTCCTAATAGTCTTCTATAGGACCACATCTCAAAAGCCTCTAGTCTTCGTCTATCTCTTTCGGATAGGCACCATGTCTCGCAGCCGTACATCAAGATACTCCATACATAGGTCTTGATGAGGAGTATTCTCAGTTTAAGGTCTTTATTATTTGATTCTATTATTTTCGACCTTTTATTAAATGCAAGTCTAGCCTGACGTATACGGCTGTCGACCTCGCTCTTGGACCGACCGTCCCATGTTATTTTGCTCCCGAGGTAGACAAACTCCTTGGTGTTCTTTAGTGGTTTACCCGACATCACTATTCTCATCTGGTGCTGCGCTCGGCCTACAGTCAGCAGCTTTGTTTTGTCTTTATTTATCTTCATACTGTAGTTATTTTGAAGAATGCTTTCCATAGTTGTTAAGGCCTCTTGTAGTTCCTCTTCACTTTCAGCAACCATAGCAATATCGTCAGCGAACCTTATCATGTCCACCTTTTGCCCGTGTATCTTTACACCTTCTCTGTGACTCATTCTCTCTCTCAAGTCGTCAATCGCGCTCTGTATATAGGCGTTAAAAAGAACAGGTGACAGAGAGCATCCCTGCCTTACCCCTTGTCTTATATTGGCTTTCTTTGTGTCTTCGTCACATCTGATTATAGCGGCCTCATTCTTGTATAGCGCCTGGATTATACGTCTATCTCTGTATTTGATATCAATTCTCTTCAAAATCTCGAAGAGTCTTTTCCATTCTACTTTGTCAAAAGCTTTCTCCAGGTCTATGAATGCGATGTATGTGTTTTGGTTTCTTCTTATTCTATTTTCTAGCAGTATTCGTAGAGACAGTACTGCTTCTCTGGTTCCCACACCTCTTCTCAAGCCATACTGGTCTCTGGAAAGGATGTTCTCTACTTTTGGTTCAATTCTCTTTAGAATGATATTAGTCAGTATTTTTGAGGCATGGGATATTAGGCTAAGAGTTCTGTGTTGCTCACATTTTGTCGTACCTGCCTTCTTTGGTAATGTGACAATTAGGCATTTCTCGAAGTCCTCTGGTATCTTTCCGGTCTTATATATTGTCTGTATCATTTTAAACAGGGCATCTGTGATTCCTTTTCCTGCTGCCTTAATTAGTTCGGCCGGAACGTCATCGATTCCGGGTGCTTTCCCGTTTTTGAGGTTTTTCAGTGCGAGGTCGAACTCTTCTCTAATGATTGGGTCTCCCAGATCATCCGCGTCTACCTCATTTTCTCTCTCTATCAATGCTTCACTGTCAATATTTCCCTTGCCATTGTACAGCATTTCGATATATCTTTTCCATCTCTCTCCTATTTGGTCATTTTCGAATAGTATTTTGCCGTCTTCTCCTTCTATTGCATTGCTCTTTCCGTGACATATGCAGCTTTAAAAAGCATGGGTGACATATGCAGCTTTAAAAAGCACTTACAAAAACCGTTTTTGGGAGATCTTATCAAAATTTATGGTTACATATAAACATTACACACACACTACACTACACCTAAAGCCGATTGTGTTACTATCACATATCGGAAGATCTACAAAGGGTTCTTTATAGTTAGTCTTCCCTTGGTAAGTGTTCTGCTGTTTTCTTACCAAATATGTTTTTCTGAACATATGCAAATTCGAGAAAATACCTAATCTGATGGCTGCAGCCACCACCTTCCTATCCTTACCTCAACTCATTTATTTTGCTATATTTTTTATCTGTCAATTCTGAGTAAGAGCGCCCTTAAGGAGAGTTTGCTAAATGAACTTTAATTATTATTATTAATATTATTATTACTAGTGTGTCACAGGTTATTTACTTAATTTGTCTGTTCTTGGTGTCTTGGTGTCTACATCTGCTTGAGATCTTCAACTTTACAATGCTAAAGAGTTCTCGACTGTAATGAATCTTTGCAAATCTAAAGATATTGTATTTTTTACTAATTACAGATGAAAGCAAAACACTCATGGTGCTGGAAGGTTACCCTAATGACCTGAAATGCTGCAGTATTATCCTCCGAGGCTCTTCGTTAGAAGAACTGGGCAAGATCAAGCGTGTCATAAGCCTGGTGCTGTTGGCCGCTTACAACTGGAGGCTTGAGAGTTCTCTCCTCGGGGATATGGGGGCGACGCTGCCCGTTTCCAGCACCTCTCTCATGTTTACCGATAATTCTAAAGACAACACTCCCGACAGAGCCGAAGATGGCGAATCTGCGCATGAGAAATTATTTCAAGATTTTGGTGACAATCAGTCCATGAATCAGTTAGAAATAAATATGAACAGCGCAACTCTTAAAAAGGACGAGACGGAAGACGTGGCTACCGATAATTCAGTGGAAGAAAAGAGTGACTGTGTTGATGTTAGCAGTGCAGATGCGGCGCAACAGACCACAACTGCTAAGGAACATAAATTGTAAGGTTTTATTTATTCGTTTTATTTAATTAACGACACAACAGTGTCTTTATATACAGATGAACATGTGACAGGTTATACAAGTACTTAAAATTATTGACAAAAAATACAAAACTTTATCTTTAACTAACATGTAACAATGACTGTAATTTATTATTACAAAAAGCAGTAGTAATAATAAATTACAGTCATTGTTTTAAAATTATTTAATAATTATATGTATATTTAAGTTCAATATATGTACGAGTATGTATACCACAAAATATTGCCAAACTTCACCGAGCAGACTTACGTAATTGTCGAAAACTTATTTTATAGAGGTAAAGAACTCAGATTTGTTTTTAGTGGAATAACGCTTATATAGAACAAAAATTGGATTTTTTGAGAATTTTATGGATAGATCTTGAGATATAGAAAACACATGGGCTCACTTGTAGAACGAGATGCAAGTTGCTTTGCAGAATCGAAACCTTTCACATGTTGATGCAGGGTTACTCAACTCCAGAGGCAAAGTATTGTCCTTAATGTTTATTTAAGTTATGATAAGGTATTTTTTAGTACATTGTTTCTCAACCTATGGGTAACGATTCCCAGGGGGAGAGAATTTCCTCTGTTTTCCTTTCTGTTTCTTTTATAATTTGCATGTTGACGTGAAAGAGCAACTCAAGGTTGACATTGGAATTGCGAGGAAATTCTCGACTACGAGGCCCAGCAACGATGACAATAATTAGCACGTCTTCATGTATGAAAATATCGCACTTGCAGGGGTCAAGAAGTGTGTGGGTGTGGTGTTCACAAGTTTAAACTGGTAAGGCGTACGTGATTCTGTATATCGAATCTAACTAGCGCTTCATTATGGCTTTCACGTCGCTACCCATGCAGCTAAATAGTTTGGACTTATCACTTGTATATCAGGTCTGTAAATATACAACCGGAATTTGCTCATAGATGGCTCTAGTTGTCAATGTAGTGACTGTCAAACCGCGTCATTGGCGCCTTTTTTTTGTGTTTACATTTGTCAAAGATTTTACTCACAACAATACAAGTTTATTACAACTACATATGTTTTCATAGCGTTGAACATGTCTGTTTTTGTACCTGAAAACTACGATTCGCAGACAGCATTGATTTTCTGTTACCATTTGAAGAAAACTGCTACAGAATCGCATCGAATGCTTGTCGAAGCTTACGGTGAGCATGCTCTTAGTAAATCACAGTGCTTTGAGTGATTTAAAAAATTCAAAAGTGGCGATTTTGACGTGAGAAATGAAGAACGTGGAAGACCAGCGAAAAAGTTTGAAGACTCCGAATTGCAAACATTGTTGGATGAGGATGACGCTCAAACGCAACAACTCGCGGATCAATTAAATGTGACACGAGAAGCCGTCTCCATACGTTTGAAAGCCATGGGAAAGATCCAGAAGGTGGGAAAATGGGTTCTACGTGAACTGAATGAAAGACAGCAGGAAAACCGAAAAAACACTTGCGAAATGCTGCTCGCCAGGTACAAAAGAAAATCATTTTTCCGTCGAATTGTGACTGGCAATGAAAAATGGATATATTTCGAGAATCCTAAGCGTAAAAGATCATGGGTAACTCCAAGCAAACCAGCGACATCGACTGCAAGGCCAATTCACTATGGACGGAAGACAATGCTCTGTGTTTGGTGGGATCAGAAGGGTGTTATCTATTATGAGCTGCTAAAACCTGGCGAAACCGTTAATACTGAACGCTACCGACAACAAATGATGGATTTGAACCAAGCATTGTGTGAAAAATGACCAGAATATCAAAAGAGGCTACACAAAGTGATTTTGCTTCATGATAATGCACTATCGCATACAGCAAAACGGGTCAAGGAAACGATTGAGGCGTTTAGTTGGCAAATACTTTCACATGCGGCCTACTCACCAGACTTGGCTCCATCCGATTACTACTTATTTGCATCGATGGGACACGCACTTGCTGAGCAGCGCTTCACTTCTTACGAAAATGGCTCGATGATTGGTTTGCCTCAAAAGAGCAACAGTTTTTTGGCGTGGCATCCACAAATTGCCAGAGAGATGGAAAAAATGTGTAGCTAGCGATGGGCAATACTTTGAATAAAATATTTTTACCATTTTCATACAATAAATGTGTATTTTCTATAAAAAAATCCGGTTTCATATTTACAGACCTATGTATATACTCGCGGCAAGTTTAAACTGTTTAGCTGCCCTGTTAGAGATGTAAAACAGTAGATATATTTACTTGATAAGGCTTATCATCTTTGTGCATGTAAAATATTTGCGCGCTGACGTGCGAATACATTAACAAAATATTACGTTTTTGCTGGGGGATAGCGAAATCTTAATTTTTTTATGTTTTGGGGGGTCACAAGGCTAAAAAGGTTTAGAAACAAAGCTAAAACGGTTGCTTTAGTATATTATTAACTGAAATATATAAGAAATAATGACAGTAGCCTGATGACTTCCGTTCACTGTGCAAAAATTATTTTTCAGTTTAAAAACAGTTACTCAAATTAATGTTTTAAAATCCTAAAATACAAAAACCATAATATGATATTTAAATGATCTGTTTCTTTTCCAGAACACCAGCTCCAACAGACCCTCTAACGTCAGACGCCTTTATGCATCCCTCGTCAGGTTCCCACAGAAGGATGGAGAGCGACAAGACCAAGAGCTGCGGCATCGCCGTGGACGACTTCAGCGACCCTCTGAGGGCGCAGCAGCTATCCATAGATGATGATGTGTTCCTGGACACCCAGGAGAAGCAGTGCCACGAATATAATGAAGAGACTGGCACTTTGAGGGAGAGGTTAGCTAATGATAGTTCCTCTTTTTGGGCGATCACCAAAGTCTCTCTGCCCTCCCCTAGTTTGTATTTTATTTTGATATCCAGTCATATAACTTTTATCCAGAAAGATTAACTATTCATGTAATAATAATAAGTTATCGACAAATCCGAAGCATTCAAGAAGCGAAAATGAACGTTTCTCGGTAGTTCGTTTTTCCTTGGTAAATTTTCTGCAGTTTTCTTACCAAATATGTTAGTCTAAACCAAGAGTTTCCAAGCTTTTTTCAGCCGCAGACCCCTTTACTAAAAAAATTTAAAACCGTCGACCCCCACTAGTCATTTACTTTACTTACTCAAATTAATAAGTTTGTACAGTACTCGATATTAAATATTTCACTAGATAACAAACTTTTCATTTTAATCACTTGTAATTAAGGATTGAAAAAGATATTCACCATGAATATAGATTCACCATTAAAATATAATAAAATGAAGATACATAATAAATCTGTTGTTTATAGTTAAGGCATTAACGTTGTGGAGGTTTAAAGACATTGTAATTTATTTTTAACAAACTCTGTTTATTCCACTTTTTTGTGACGGTATAACCCTACCGGTTTCAAGGCTTTCACCTCATCTTCAGGGAAGGGCAAACAAGACTAAATGCTGTTCGAACTGGTACCGATATAGACACTTCAACGGTTGGAGGCTGGGGGGTGAAGAAGGCTAGGGATAATTTCGGCCAAGAGCGGGGAGGTTTTGCGGAAATAACTGTTCAACAGATGTTCCGATCGGTATATTTTTTTTTATGGTTATTAATTCCTTTTTAAAATTGTTTTAAAAAGGAATTAATAACCATCAAAAAAATTGCTGCAAATAATGGCTATCCTGGAAGCCTCATTGATTCACTTTTAAAAAACAAAACAAAAAAGAAACTTATAAAAGATTATATATTTAACGACACCTATAAGCATACCTATAAATGGAGCAAAGTCCTATTTATAAAAAATATATCAAATGAAATAACCAAAAATATTCCAAGTCACATAAAGCCAGCTTTTTACACTAACTTTAATCTCCGGAAACTCTTATTTAATGGGAAAGGCAAAAATGGAATACTTAGCAACAGTGGTGTGTATAAACTTTTATGTGCTGACTGTGATAATTTCTATATAGGAAAGACAGGAAGATCTTTTGAAAAGAGATTTCGTGAACACCAATCTGCCTCAACAAATCCTCTAATTTATTCTGAAATGGCTAATCATTGTCACCGTGAGAATCATACTTTTTCTATCGATGATGCCAAATTCTTACATTTTAGCGGCAATGGAAATAAATTGGACAGATTAGAGGCCCTAGAAATTTCTAAGTCAGTATACCGATCGGAGCATCTGTTGGAACAGTTATTTCCCCAAAATCTCCCCGCTCTTGGCCGAAATTATCCCTAGCCTTCCTCACCCCCCCGCCTCCAACTGTTGAAGTGTCTATATCGGTACCAGTTCGAACAGCATTTAGTCTTGTTTGCACTCCCCTGAAGATGAGGTGAAAGCCTTGAAACCGGTAGGGTTATACCGTCACAAAAAAGTGGAATAAACAGTATTTGTTAAAAATAAATTACATAATAAATCTGTTTCCCCTTTCAGATGGAGTGCTGAGGAGTGTGTGATATCGGTGTCCCCGCAGGTGCGCGTAGTGGTCCCGTACCTGGAGAGTGAGGCGGGGCGGCGCTGCACTCTGCGCCCCTATTACAGGGCTCCCCTCTTCCCTCCGCAGCCCCCGCGCACCCCGCCGCATCGCAAGGTCAGCCTGCACCAGGCATCACATCTGGAACTCAAGGTAAAAACATTCCTGTCTTACACTTTTACTAAGTAAAACCCTCGTGACCTACTGATTTCAAGTTTTTTTCATTTAAGGCTCTTAAAAATATATTGGTTGGTAGAAATTGCTTTATGCCAATGAACCCACCAGATTGTACTGTGTACTACTTGTATTGATATGACGTAATATATTACAGTTTATGTATACATGGGTGTAGGCTGAGAAACATCTGGTGTCCTTGTTCCCTCTAATAACTAGTACAAGATATTTTGGAGCAGTACTGCATAATGTAAAACTTCACAGCTAGTACAAGATATTTTGGAGCAGTACTGCATAATATAAAACTTCACAGCTAGTACAAGATATTTTGGAGCAGAACTGCGTAATGTAAAACTTCACAGCTAGTACAAGATATTTTGGAGCAGTACTGCATAATGTAAAACTTCACAGCTAGTACAAGATATTTTGGAGCAGTACTGCATAATGTAAAACTTCACAGCTAGTACAAGATATTTTGGAGCAGTACTGCATAATGTAAAACTTCACAGCTAGTACAAGATATTTTGGAGCAGTACTGCATAATGTAAAACTTCACAGCTGGTACAATATATTTTGACTGCTTTAAAAGTGGAGCAGTACTGCATAATGTAAAAATAACTGGGGATTCTACAAGCGCAGATAAAGAATCTGCGGCGAAGTTTCCAGAAGTTCTGCGAAAGATAATTCAGGAAGGCAAGTATGAGATTTTGGAAACGTATGCTTACATAAACTTTCTTAGCAAAAACTGAAGTATCTCAGCCAGGATGCAAAAGGTAGCTTATGATTTTGCAAAGAAGTAGTTTATCATTAAATTATGTATTCATTTTGTAAGTTTATCATTAAATTATGTATTCATTCTGTAAGTTTATCATTAAATTATGTATTCATTCTGTAAATTAAAATGTACGCAATGTTTTTATGCTTTGATATATTTATCCTCTAATTTAATTTATATGTAGTGTATTTTTTACAAACTATATCATGGTGGATTAATTAGAATTAATCCTATCGTTTATTGTATTCAATTTACGCAATATCGCTTAGCGCGAGTTAATTACAGGCTGAATGAATAGCGCTAAACAAGGTTTTCCTTTATTACATTCTTAGGAAGCACACCCGTTTGCGAGTCTAGCTCTGAAGCAGAGTGCCGAAGAGCCAGACGTGCGAGCTCTCCTGGCTAACTTCAGGGCTAACGGGGGTAGACTTACTTTTGGTAAGATTTCTTTTCTTTTTATCACTTTTACTCTTTTAATCAATCTGTTTTTGTAATGTATATAGTAAATAAATAATAAAATAAAATAAATACACGGCAATTAATAAATACATGAACATAGTAAATAATAAAAAAACAAATGTGTAGTCCAAGTATAAGTGGAAAGCATGTTTATTTATTTTCTCAAAACATGCTTAGCCCAATTACTTTGAAAAAATACAAGAAATGTTAGTATTCAAAATAAAGAAAAATTATGTAGAATAAAAAAAAATTATGTAGAATAAAAAATAATGTATATGCATACATATATACACATATATTCAAAGTCACTTAAGTACGTTGATGGGTGCTTTCTAACGCGCTCAATCTTAGAAGATAATTTACTTTTGCTTTTGGTACATAATGTGATATGAAATATGTCAATATCCGAAGCAGTCCCGTTCAAAAGAGTTAAGGCCCTTCCAACAGGCGTAGCGGCTGGAAGACCCGTTCTTGCGTACGTTATTGAGAACAGTTCTTGCCGGCGCAGTCTAGTGTAATTGTTAGGAACATTAAACGCTTATCTCTGTAGTAATGCTGGACAGCTCAGTGGAGACATCACATTAACATAAGAGACAATATTTGAAATCAATCATTTCGCGACACTTGAGCCAATTTAGAATGTTTAAAAGTGACTAATATGACAATATTTATGAGTAATATCCGTTTATTGATAGCAAAATAGTATATATAGTATCATACATAAATATTGTGAATTTACGCAGATATTTAAAGGCAATGGAAAAGAAAACTCATTTAAAACAGAAACTATCACAAGTTCTGAGCTCATCTCATAACATCCCCCCAGTCGAGACCTCCGTGACCTAGTTGGTAAGACAAAAGAGTTAAGGCCCTTCCAACAGACACAGCGGCTGGAAGACCAAGGAAAGTGTGGTTGGATCAAATTAATGATATTTTGAAAGAAAGAAATGTAGATAGAGATCGGAGAAGTTGTATGGATGTAGAAGATACTAAGGATGTGCGTTGAGATAGGACAGTCTGGCACTCTGTCCTCTGCCTATCTAGACAGGGAAATGGCATGATGGTATGTAACAGTCCCATTTCTTCCCCGAAAATTCTTCTTTCTTTCAGAACAAATACGTTCTCTTTGATCATCCGATGGGAGACTCTTTTGCATACCAACACACCGTACCTCATTTTACACATCTTCCTACGCAACCCACTCGGCACAACTTCTCAGAGTTATCAGATGTACACCATCCTTATTCGTGTTCAAGAGGGAATTGTATATTACTCAGAATATCCTATTTTCCTTTGTCTCTCTTCCTTAAAATTGATTCTACCGAACCGTAACATTATTGTTTCGAGATTCATTTATTCTTTTATATTGTAATTTATTTTAACAAACACTGTTTATTCCACTTTTTTGTGACGGTATAACCCTACCGGTTTCAAGGCTTTCACCTCATCTTCAGGGGAGCGCAAACAAGTCTTGTTTAAACCTCCACAACGTTAATGCCTTAACTATAAACAACATATTCTTTTATACTTGATTTGAAAATTTTTTTTTTTCCTTCTGAAATCTCTCATAGATCAAAACAGATTAGCGTATTCAAGGTAAGCTGATTAGTTTAAAGAAATTGCAGTATAGCAATAAGCCAGGTTGATGCATTAAGAATAAGCATGTACTTAAAATAAAATACACCATTGTAATAAAGATTTTCGGAGTGTTGTATCGTGTGGTTTGACTTATGATCATTCTTTCTAGCAACACGACCAAAGTACGTTAACATTCTTTCTGCATGTTGTCCAAAGTCATCTCCAATTCTTGGATGGTAGAGATGTTGGTGCGCCTTGCTCGATTAGTAAATATATAAGCATGTAAAACTTACCAATGGATGTGCAAACATTTAGTTGTTGGCTGAGTACTGGTTACATGGAAACAGGGCATAATCATTGTCTGGTTGCTGAGTACTGGTTACATGTAAACAGGGGATAATCATTGTCTGGTTGCTGAGTATCGGTTACATGTAAACAGGGGATAATCATTGTCTGGTTGCTGAGTACCGGTTACATGTAAATAAGGGATAATCATTGTCTGGTTGCTGAGTACTGGTTACATGTAAACAGGGGATAATCATTGTCTGGTTGCTGAGTACTGGTTACATGTAAACAGGGGATAATCATTGTCTGGTTGCTGAGTACTGGTTACATGTAAACAGGGGATAATCATTGTCTGGTTGCTGAGTACTGGTTACATGTAAACAGGGGATAATCATTGTCTGGTTGCTGAGTACTGGTTACATGTAAACAGGGGATAATCATTGTCTGGTTGCTGAGTACTGGTTACATGTAAACAGGGCATAATCATTGTCTGGTTGCTGAGTACTGGTTACATGTAAACAGGGCATAATCATTGTCTGGTTGCTGAGTACTGGTTACATGTAAACAGGGGATAATTATTGTC
Organism: Odontocerum albicorne; assembly: GCA_949825065.1. Taxonomy (NCBI): domain Eukaryota; kingdom Metazoa; phylum Arthropoda; class Insecta; order Trichoptera; family Odontoceridae; genus Odontocerum; species Odontocerum albicorne. Next base: position 233,819 of record OX463845.1, on the reverse strand, counting down.
TGGTTGGTATTGGTGCTAAGAGATTGCAGTTTAGCAATAACTCTCCAGATGAATATTACTTTATAGCTTTATTATTGATATTATTTTGACCAACTTAAGAAGGAAAATGTTAAAATGAATGAATATTTGCTTGTAGAATCGTTCAAAGTGAAGACACCCCCGGTGCCCAAGGCGGAGGTCGAGGACCCCGCTCCTCTAATGATCAGCGCAGGCACAGGGGACCCGCTAGATCCCGAGCAGCACCAGAGGCTCTACCTGCTTTACTACAGCTACTGCTCGCGGTCTCATAACGCCCCCGACTTCTGCGTCAATCCTTGGTATGTATGTGACTTATCTTGTCTCAATCCTTGGTATGTATGTGACTTATCTGGTCTCAATCCTTGGTATGTATGTGACTTATCTTGTCTCAATCCTTGGTATGTATGTGACTTATCTGGTCTCAATCCTTGGTATGTATGTGACTTATCTTGTATTTATTTTAGAACAGGACTTAATCCGGCGATGATATTCCTTGGCATACCAACAAATCCTACCACATTTTACACATCTTCATTTGCAGTACACTTCGTGTGACTGTGGAACGAACTTTTAAGATTTATCAGATGTGCACCATTCTTATTTACCTTTAAGAGAAATCTGAAAAAAATATCATATCTCTCAGAATATATATACAGTATTACAACCTGGCAATCTCTTTCAACCAATCAGAAACATGTTTAAACAAGCCTCGAGTGAAAACTAGACTGGTACCTGTTTTAAAAAAATCTGGGTCCAACAGAAATGAACCGCTGCAAACCCTGTGCTGGAACACAAGCATTTTACCAAGTAGGCAATATAGTAGATGCTGTTAAACAAAACAATACACTGTAAAATAAGATATTTATTTTGAAATGGAACCCCGGCGCCTATCTTAATTGCTGTCACCTTTGGTTTGTGGGAGATAATACGAGTATATTCTGGAATAATATGAAATTAACATTTCATTATTTACATTAGGTGACGTTACAAAAATCATCACTCTCAGAAAACACACTGTGAATTCTTAGTTCAAGGAATTAAAATATATTTTTTAATTTATTTTACTTTTAACTCTTTCACGGCGGGGGACCACTTAACTCGCCCATACATAATACGTGCCGTCCTGGCGAGCGGCCATTTAAGTGGCCACTAACTTTGCGTGACGATATCTCAGTCAAAATTAAATCTTCTTTAAAATTTTTAACCTGAATATAAGACAAAACGTGTCCTCTAGTGACATCTGTTTTAAAATCATCAAAACTTCAAGTATTTGATCCATAAGAAGGATTTAAACAGACCCCTTGCAGGCCGTCGATATTTAAAGCATTTTAAATATTAGCGCCACACGTTCGGGTGTGTTGAAGGTCATGTTTCTAATGACGATTGCTCCCGATCAATATGACGTATTTTGCGTCGATATTTTTTTTGTAAGTACGCGTATTGCGTATTGAATTAATTGCCTTTTTCATTGTTCATGGATTATTGTTTTCTTCGATTATTGCTTCTTATATTGTCGCACTTTATTTATAGCTTTGATTTGGATAATATTACGTGTGTATAGTGTCAGCTAAAAAATGCATCGGCGCACAGTTCCACAGTAATCAGATTCGGGATAATGGTGAGTCATATTTTTATGTAGATACAATATAAATTTATTGAGGTAAAACACCGCCGCCTGTGGGATACACGAAAGATACTCGAGCCATCGCCGTAAAAAGGTTAATACAGGTTTAACCCAATCACATCAACAAGAAAGAAAATGTATTTATTGAAAGTTGAAATATAGCATAATGACAACAGGAACAGTATTACTCATGCTTTCCCGCCAAATGACTCAGTTATACCTTCAGAGTTTATTGAGGAGATTTATTAGATGGAATGTGTAAGATATAGATATTTTAAAATTCATTCAACATGGTCATTCCGCGTACAAATAGTGATGCTCTTAACTGTACAGTTCGTGAATATGGCACCGAACACAATCTCAATTCACGATGGCATAAATTCATTAAGTGTAAAAAAAAACTATAGTTTAGAACGAGAGTTCCAAAAGTGGTTGATATCGACCCCCTGGGGTCGATTTGATTTTTCTAGGGGTCGATAGTTTCAATAAAAAAATTTGGGGGTCGACGACAGAAAAAATAGACCCCCTTACTACTGCTATTTGTTTGTTACTTCAAAATATCTATGGTTTCGATAGGTACCTAATTAAGAAGTAAAATAATTTAAAAAAACACTTTTTTGATAAAAATGCATTACATACCAAACTTGTTAACGAAAAGGTAAAATGTGTCATTAAAAGAGTCACACGTAAGAATGCATGAAAATACTCGCACATGTAGCTCAAACATGTCTGTGCATTCTCTTATCGAACGTACCAAAGCAAGTGCGGACATGAAAAACCGTTGCATGTTATTTAGTGAAATAATTAATATTGAGTACTGTACAAACTTGTTAATTTGAGTAAGTAAAGTAAGTGACTAGGGGGGGTCGACGGTTTTTTTTAAAGGGGTCTAAAGGGGTCGGCCGAAAAAAATTTGGGAACTCTTGGTCTAGAATCAGATTGAATAATTATTTACTATTACAGGATAGTTCGTATGAATATGTACGGCGTAAATGACATTCCCCTGGGCCTCTTCCTGGAGCGCCATTGCTTCAACCATCAAACTGCGTGTACCTCTCGCAGTTGCCAAGTGCCCCTTTCTCAACATGTACGCAAGTAAGTTAGATACATGTTTTTTTTTCCATAGGTAATCCACTCAAACTAGGATGGTTTGTGTCATCAAATTATACAATTATATGAGTCAATAATTATTTATGTGAGCTCGTGAGTGTGGGTCTCTTCGTGTTGTTTTAATTTTGGTTGTTTTTGTAGTTGTGTTTCTGTGTATTTTTTTTTTGTTTTAAATTTGTTTTAATTTTTATTCTTATGATTGTGTGCGGTATATTGTGGGATAAATGTTTTTGGTCTTTTTGGAGTGATAATGTGTGAGGAGTTGAATTTCGCAAGATGTTTCCAGTTGTAGTTGAGTGTCACTGTTTGTCAGGTTGATGAGAGCGTGCAACGGTTTTTTTTTGTGTAATCAAAAATCGGAAAGAAGTATCGATTTATTTTTTCATGCTATATGTCCTCAGTGAGATACAGGCAAAAGCCTAGTTTACTGGGGATACGACAAATGAAAGGCAACAAACCCAGATCCATTAAAATTATACGTCCAAATCAAATTACCTGTTGTTTTTTCTCAAATTGTGTATATTTCTTGTCATGTGTAATAATAAATAATAAATAAAATAATATGATAAAACTATTTTTTAAATGATAATTTAGACAAATTAAAGTTTCAACTGATTAGGCTTCAAAAATGTTACGATTGATCTCTAAGTGGAAAAGTTTCACGAAGAAAGAAGTAACGCAACATTCATTGGACACAGTAAAGATATGGCGTTTAGTAAATCAAATCTGTCTCGTAAAGGACAACTGAAAAATACATATTCTCTAGTTTCATCATCCAGACCACACTCGCAGCCGGGATTCTCTACAATACCCATTCTGTAAAGGTGACTAGCCACCGTGCAGTGGCCCGTCAGCAAAAGCTACTTGACGGACACTTCCATCTTGTTCACTCTTATTATATTATATTAAACCGTAGTGATAGTTTGTTGGATTGATTTATATCTAGATAGATGTTATTATATACCAGGTCTGTAAATATGAAACCGGAATTTGCTCATAGATGGCTTTAGTTGTCAATGTAGTGACTGTCAAACCGTGTCACTGGCGCCTTTTACTTGTGTTTACATTTGTCAGAGACTTTTAACTCACAACAATATAAGTTTAATACAACTATATATGTTTTCATAGCGTTGAATATGTCTGTTTTTGTGCCTGAAAACTACGATTTGCGGACAGCATTGATTTTCTGTTACCATTTGACAAAAACTGCTACTGAATCGCATCGAATACTTGTCGAAGCTTACGGTGAGCATGCTCTTGATATATCACAGTGCTTTGAGTGATTTAAACAAATCAAAAGCGGCGATTTTGATGTGAGAAATGAAGAACGTGGAAGACCACCGAGAAAGTTTGAAGACGCCGAATTGCAAGCATTGTTGGATGAAGATGACGCTCAAACCCTAACAACAATTCAGGGATCAATTAAATGTGACATGAGAAGCTGTCTCCATACGTTTGAAAGTCGTGGGAAAGATCCAGAAGGTGGGAAAATGGGTTCCACATGAACTGAATGAAAACTGAAAGTGACAGCAGGAAAACCGAAAAACCACTTGCGAAATGCTGCTCGCCAGGTACAAAAGAAAATCATTTCTCCATCGAATTGTGACTGGCGATTAAAAATGGATATACGAGTATTTTGAGAATCCTAAGCGTAAAAGATCATGGGTAACTCCAAGCAAACCAGCGAGATCGACTGCAAGGCCAAATCGCTATGTACGGAAGACAATGCTCTGTGTTTGGTGGGATCAGAAGGGTGTTATCTATTATGAGCTGCTAAAACCTGGCGAAACCGTTAATACTGAATGCTACCAACAACAAATGATGGATTTGAACCAAACATTGCGTGAAAAACGACCATAATATCAAAAGAGGCAACACAAAGTGATTTTGCTTCATGATAATGCACCATTGCACACAGCAAAACCGATCAAGGAAACGATTGAGGCGTTTAGTTGGCAAATACTTTCGCATGCGGCCTACTTACCAGACTTGGCTCCATCCGATTACTACTTATTTGCATCGATGGGACACGCACTTGCTGAGCAGCGCTTCACTTCTTACACAAATGGCTCGTTGATTGGTTTGCCTCAAAAGAGCAACAGTTTTTTTGGCTTGGTATCCACAAATTGCCAGAGAGATGGGAAAAATGTGTAGCTAGCGATGGGCAATACTTTGAATAAAATATTTTTACCATTTTCATACAATAAATGTGTATTTTCCATAAAAAAAATCCGGTTTCATATTTACAGACCTGATATTAAACCGTGGTTTCAAAGTGATAATTTGTTGGATTGATTTATATCTAGATACATGTTATATTATAAAGTAAAACTCATTTATTTGATCTCGTCATGAGAGAGTGTTATCTATTAGCACTCCTAGGTTTTTAACAGTTTTATGCAATGGTATGATAGTCATCAAGTAATATTGGAGGGAGTCAGTCTATTTTTATTTTACATGTATTTTTACATGCTTTTGTGAAATCTACCGGAACAAAATTCACACTTTGAAAAATGTAATTTAAAAATCTGCATCAGCTAATTGATTGCGACTATCGACTAGAATTGGAAGTGGTTTGACCTCACTCACTTCTTTCCGCCAGGTTTGTTCACGGGGACGGGTGCATAACAGTGACCTGCAACTCGGTGGAAAGCAGTACCACTCGGGGCGTGCAGCAGCATAAGCTTACTAATGATGAAGAGGGCAAACAGGTATTCATCTCATCATTTCTCAGACTAACTTTCATGAATGAATACTTTTTAACACTTCCCTTACTGTGCTAAAAAATCCCTCCAGCCATGTTGTTGGACTCGAAGAGTACAGTAAAAAATGTATGTTTTAAATTAAAATTATGCAAAATCTGCTAGGTTATTTTTTGTTATTAGCTATAAACATCATTTTATTATTTATTAAAATGTCAAATATAATAAAATAAGTGCAAGAAATGATAAAATAAGAGCTGAAACAGAGAGATGACATTTTTATAGGAATTTCGTTTGTACAGTGACAATTATGGTGCGCACAGATATCATTATCCCCACTCTATCTGCGTATGCGTATTAGGGGTTTCCAACCATTTAATTTTATTTTTCATAAAATAATACAATAAAATGTAGCGTGTATTTTTTTAGCAATAAAAATATAATTCGAATTAAGACAATAAATAACATATTAACAAAATATAAAATGAATATATAAATTCAAAAATAATAATATAAAAACAAACACGAAATTCAAATCAATGAAATATAATTATAATTTGATGCCTTCCTCGAAGTAGTTTCCCGCTAACCCCTCCGTCCACTTCTCCACCTCCTCCTTTACCTCCTCGTCGGTTGAAAACCTTTTTCCACCCATTTGCAGCTTCAGGGAGGTAAAGAGATAGTAATCTGAAGGTGCTAGGTCAGGGGAATGCGCGGGATGGTTCAGGACATCCCATTTAAACGAGGCGAGCAGTTCCTTCGTGGCGTTGGCCGTGTGTGGTCTGGCATTGTCGTGCAGCAGGCAGACTCCCTTTGTCAGCATGCCTCTCCTCTTGTTCTGAATCGCCCTCCGCAATTTTTTTAGGGTCTCACAGTATCTTGCAGAGTTGATGGTCTCCCCTTGAGGCATATATTCAATTAAAATTATGCCTTGACAGTCCCAAAACACGGATGCCATGATTTTCTTGGCTGAAATTGTGGTTTTGAACTTTTTGGCAGAGGGTGAAGAGGTGTGACGCCACTGTTGAGACTGCCTTTTGGTTTCAGGCGTGTAGTGTGCAACCCAAGTTTCATCTCCAGTAACGATGGAGCGGAGAAATTCATCTCCATGGAGTTTGCAGCGCCTCAAAAACTCTTGCCCGGCCTCCACTCGATTCAACTTGTGTTGGTCTGTCAGCTGTTTTGGGACCCACCTCGCGGACAGTTTCCGATATCCGAGGGTTTCTGTGATGGTTTCGTGTAGTAGAGATCTGGAGATTTGCGGAAACATCGCAGAAAGTTCATCCACAGTCAATCTGCGATCGTCACGGAGCGCATTTTCGATTTTTTCCACAATTTCGTCAGTCACAATTGAAGGTCTTCCGCTCCTCTGATCATCATGCACAGACGTACGACCGTTTTTAAACTCGCGACACCACTTGTACACACTCGTACGATTCATAGCTTTATCACCATATGCAGTTTTCACCTCATTATAAACCTCAACCGGAGGGTTTCCCTTCCAAACGAGATAACGGATGACGCCGCGTATTTCGCGACATTTTTCCCGAAACGTGTTGTCGCGTCGACACTTCTCAACGTACTGACCTCGAACCGGTCTCGTTGCGGAGGGGAAGGGTCAGGCTACACGGAAGTGTAGCCAACATGTCGAAAATAAAATCCATCCGGTCGTGAGAGCCTCAGTACACTTACTTTCTGGATACGCCTCGTATATAGATACAAACATACACATATATTCAAAGTCACTTAAATACGTTGATGAGTGCTTTCTAACGCGCTCAATCTAAGAAGATAATTCACTTTTGCTTTTGGTAATGTGATATGGAATATGTCAATATCCGAAGCAGTCCCGTTCAGAAGAGTTAAGGCCCTTCCGACAGGCATAGCGGCTGGAAGACCCGTTCTCGCGTATGTTATTGAGAACAGTTGTAGAACAGTTATGTTATTGAGAACTGATGTCATCTAGTCTGCACTACTTCAAGAGGAATTTAATAAATTTGCTGTCATTTTAGCCAGTTACGTACAGATGTTACACACAAAACTTTTGACTATGTTTATATATGAACACTACACTACACCTAAAGCAAAATGTGTTACTATCACATATAAGAAGATCTACAAAGGTTTCTTTGTAGTTCGTCTTCCCTTGTACGTAAGTTTTCTGTGGTTTGTTTGTCTGAACATATGCAGATGTGAGGAAGTACCCGATCTAATGGCTGCAGCCACTACCTTCCTACACTTATGTTGGATTCATATATTTATTTTGTAATATTTTTTATCTGTCAATAAAAGTGGGTTCGAATCCCGAGTAAAAGCCTTTAGACCTTGGGGAGAGTCTGCTCTCTAAACGGTTCTATATAAATAAATCTTATTGTCATGCCCCCAGGCGGTGATGTGGTGGTGTCGCTGCACATGGTGCCGCACGGCGGGTGCGGGGGGTGGGGGGGCCTGCATGCGGCCCTCCTCACTGGCCCTGTCGCTGGCCAAGTACCTGGAGCTGAGGTTCCACGCGCCGCGCTACACACGAGCCCGCGCTTGCCACCACTCCCTCAACCAGCATCATGCGCATTTCTTTGCGCAAAACAACACCACCGCTTGCTTCAGGTATGAAATGTTTTTTTAACCTCTAAATGCGTATCCATAAATAGGTTGGCGAGATTTTTCTTCAAGAGAGTACGGTTGTACGTGGTTTATTCGTGGCCATACATGATAAGTCTCATACAGTAACTCAACCGTAAATCCCATACAGTAACTCAACCGTAAATCCCATACAGTAACTCAATTGTAAATCCCATACAGTAACTCAACTGTAAATCCCATACAGTAACTCAACTGTAAATCCCATAAAAATAAAAATTACATAAAATTGTGTATATTTATATGCTCAGGATATATTGTTACTATACGAGTATATTAACACATCAGCCTTAAGTTCAAATTCTTCCTTTATCACTTCATTCTGTATTCTGTTATACATTGTCACTCCGTGTATTCTTCTCAATGCACGCATTTATTCTGCTCATCTAAGTTTTCTCTATGTTCATGTTTCCTTTCCCATACGTCAAAGTTGGCACCAAAATACCATTGTGGACTATTGTGTTACCAGATTTTGATACTGTTTGGTTCGAATATATATGTTTTAGTGCCCCATTGACTTTATTTCCTATCGCTACACGCTGTTCGGTATTCCTCTCAACTCTTCCTACATCTGAGAAAATACTACTCAAACGTTTGTAGCGAGATCTTTCTTTAAAAACCTGATTATGTATTATATTTAGAGCCTGCTGCAGATCTACACGTATACTGTATCGGACGTATGCGGTCTCCCTTGTACGTGTGTATGTGGTACAAGGGAAATGATAAAACACTGTGTATGAATAAACACTAATGTGCTGTGTATGTGTAGAAGGAAATATGTGTAGAGCTATAAGGGTACATAAACTGAAACCCTTGCCCTTATAGACTCGATTCTGTAAATGTATAAACACTTATGTGCTGTGTATTTGTACCTGTAAAATGCGATGTCCATGTTAAAGATTATAATTCTGTATCATTTAAAAACTTGTATTTGTTTCTTATATTCTTTCATATAAAAGCTGCATGTAATATGTCGAGATATTTCTTAATAATATGGTAATAATATCTCAATCTCAATATTTCTGAATAATATGTTAATAATATATAAATCTGTTATTAATATTTCCATGTAATATGTAAAGATCGCAAATATTCCTTCAGGAAAAGAAGGAATATTTTCTATCTGTTTGGATCCGGTTGCGTTCGCGACCGTAATGTAACCATCCGTGTACTGCCCGATATGAACGGTGACCGCCACAGTAACTCCCTGACCAGACGTCCTAAGCGGGCCGAAAAACCCGCAAAGTGCGGGCCGCGAAGGCTTACTGTGACGGGTAAACCGGTCATATAGGGCACCAAACCTGCTCAAAAATATACTTCTCTTCAATCGTCTGACTTCGTTTTATTTCTCCGACCCTTCTCCAAGATCTACAGAGGAATCTCTACTCTACAAATTGACTTCGCTGTATTTCTTCATTTCGCCGGAATCATCGTGTCGAGTCCGTCCCTGGCAACTGGTTGGACAGCGCTCTGCATACACCGGAACCAAGCTCCGCCCACAAGTTCAGAGGCACATTCGACGCAAGGATATTTCACCGAAAATTAATTTATTAATTTTTGGTGATTTACGCTTGACTGCGAATTGGATTCTTTTCGCTCTGCAGCAACCATCCGCCTTTTCTACAGTCTTTGTACCTGTCTGGTACAAAGTGGTCCTTCGGAGCCGGATCTGCTGCATCTTCAAGAATCTTCAACATCACAAGCGAAGCTTCATCATCGTCATCTCAAGATAGATATAACTCGCTAGTTATCATCATCATCTTGAGAATCGACCAACGTTGGAGCATCGTCATCGGTTGCGAGGAGCATCATCATCACAGCTGCTGTTGACTAAGCATTGCCACCAGTTTGAGTGTGGGTGATCATCACTATCTGTTGTTGACCATCAGCGTCACCAGTGAGTGGATCATCATCACCAGCTGTCGTTGGCTTGCACTGTCACCAGTTTGAGTGTGGGTGATCATCACTATCTGTTGTTGACCATCAGCGTCACCAGTGAGTGGATCATCATCACCAGCTGTCGTTGACTAAGCATTGCCACCAGTTTGAGTGTGGGTGATCATCACTATCTGTTGTTGACCATCAGCGTCACCAGTGAGTGGATCATCATCACCAGCTGTCGTTGGCTTGCACTGTCACCAGTTTGAGTGTGGGTGATCATCACTATCTGTTGTTGACCATCAGCGTCACCAGTGAGTGGATCATCATCACCAGCTGTCGTTGGCTTGCACTGTCACCAGTTTGAGTGTGGGTGATCATCACTATCTGTTGTTGACCATCAGCGTCACCAGTGAGTGGATCACCATCACCAGCTGTCGTTGGCTTGCACTGTCACCAGTTTGAGTGTGGGTGATCATCACTATCTGTTGTTGACCATCAGCGTCACCAGTGAGTGGATCACCATCACCAGCTGTCGTTGGCTTGCATTGTCACCAGTTGAGTGTGGGTGAGCATCACGAGCTGTTGTTGACCAGCAGTGTCACCAGTGCGTGTGGGTCACCGTCACCAGCTGTTGAGCATCGTCATCCTCAGCCACTGACGCAATCATGCCTTCTCTGCGTTCCGGAAAGGCTCCCGCTAAGGAAGCGAGAGCAGAGAGCGACCATACCTCGGATGCCGACTCGGTGACCTCTTCGCGTTCACGCGCTGACACAGAGGACACGATCCGGAGGCTACGGGAGGAGGTTCGCGCTGAGAAGCGAAAAACCGCCTCATTGAGGAGGAAGCTGCAGCGAGCAACTGCAACGGCTGAAGCCGTTCCGGGACCATCGGCGGAACACATCCCCGATGACGTTCCGGTAGCTGACCCAAAGCGACTCACCGAGGAGTGGGTAGAGAAACAGCAAGACCCCATGGCACAGATGGCAGCTATGATGAAGGAGCTCATCCAATCCTCACGGGGTGATGGGAGCCCGAGGGCGCCAGCCAGCGAAGATGGTGCAAGAATGACCGCTCTCATCGCACGCCAGACTGGAGCCAAGGACCTGCCCGTTTTCTCTGGGGAACCCCTCGAGTGGCCTGCATTCAAGGCACAGTACGACCAGTCCACAGAGTTGTGTGGACTAGCCGAGGCTGAGAACCTTCTCCGGCTGCAGCGTGCCCTGAAGGGGCGCGCACGAGATTTGGTGTCCGCACTGTTGGTGGACCCGAGGAGTGTGGGGGAAATCATCCGCACACTGGAGATGCGCTTTGGCCACCCGGAGGCGATCGTAGCCACGATGCTGGACAGAGTGCGGCGACTTCCACGCCTGACCGACAGCAACTCCATGGAAGCCCTCGTGGAGTTCGCCATAGCGATACGCAACGTCGTCGCTACGATCAAAGGTGTGGAAGGGGACTACCTCACGTCACCGCAACTCCTGACGGAGATGGCGACCAAGTTGCCCTTGGCCATCCAAGCCATGTGGGTCCAGTCGCGGATCAGGCAGCCGAAAGCCACCGTGGACGACCTGGCCACCTGGCTGATGGAATTAGGCAACGCGGCCACCCATGCCGGAACAATAGACACACGGCTGTCCTCGAGAACGCAGAAACCACCGAGGCGGGACGGCCAAGTGATGCTACAGTCGGCAGAGAGGCTCGAACACCAGTGCCCGCTGTGTGAGGATGGTCACGCGCTAACGACGTGTCCAGTGTACCGGGGCAAGAGTGTTGAAGCGCGTTGGGAGTGGTTGAAGAGGAACGCAGGACTCTGCTTCAACTGCCTGGAATCCACACATCGAGCCCCCGAGTGCAAGCAGCGGAAATGTGGCGTCGACCGGTGCAGAAGAGCACACCACCGTACGCTGCATCGCAAAGCCGCGGGAACCAGCCCGACTTCAAAAGCCACAGTGGCCCATGTGCGCATGGTCACCCAATCGCCAGTGCTGATGAAGGTAGTGCCAGTGACTGTGTCCGGACCAAAGGGGCAAGTGAACGTGCACGCGCTGCTGGATGAAGGATCTTCAGTGACCCTGATTGACGCGACCGTTGCCACCGAGGTGGGAGCCGAGGGTCCCGTTTGCGGCCTACGCATACAAGGCGCAAACCGGATGTGCTCGGCAGACAAGGCGTCGCGCCATATCAGGGTCCAAGTGAGCGGTAAGGGAGGGGTGTACGTCGTGTCGGGTTACACCATGCGGAAACTGGACCTCCCTCCGCAACTAGTGAGAACTTCGGAAGCCGGCGGAAGGCGTTTAGAGGAGGTGAAACCCTTGGTGCTGATCGGGCAGGATAACGTGCACCTTATAGTGTCGCGAGAGGTGCTCGAGGCAAGTAAGGGTCGCGTCGCCTCACGCACCGCGCTAGGGTGGATCACCCATGGAGGACACGCTTCGCCCACCGCAGCAAATACGGTGGCAGTGAGCCACGCCATTGAGGAGGACTCGCGCCTGAGTGCGATGCTCCGAATCCACTTCGCTGTCGATGCCTTGGGAGTCACCGCAACTGTCCGGGTGAACAAGGATCTGCAGCGAGCGGAAGAGCTGATGGTGGCGACGACTCGTCCTTTACCCACTGGACAATGGGAGACAGGCCTCCTGTGGAAGGAGGACCCCGTGTGGCTGCCCGATAACAGACAGTGCGCCGAGAACCGGCTGATAAGCCTAGAGAGGAAATTGAGACGCGACTCAGAACTCTCAGTGGCTTATCACGCCAAGATGGGGGACCTCATCGCGAAGGGGTACGCGCGCGAAGTTGCCCGAGACGAGATGGCGGCATCGTCAGCACGACGATGGTACCTGCCACACTTTGCGGTGGTGAACCCGCACAAACCAGGGAAGGTACGAGTGGTTTTTGACGCAGCCAGCCGCTGCCGAGGCACAGCATTGAACGACCACTTGCTGACCGGCCCTGATCTACTGACGTCCCTGATGGGCAACATCATCCGGTTCCGGGAGGGGAAGATTGCGATTGCGGCGGACATAAAGGAGATGTTCCTCCGCATCAAAATCAGGAAGGCCGACCAGACTTCACAATGGTTTTTGTGGAGGCCCTCGGAACACGGGGACGTCAAGACGTACGTGCTCACCTCCATGATGTTCGGCGCCAAGTGCTCGCCCAGTAGCGCCCAGTACGTCCGAAACCGGGTGGCCGACGCCAGCAGGAAAGAGTTTCCAGCCGCAGCCGAAGCCGTCACCCGGAAATTCTACATGGACGATTACCTGGACGCAGTCGACAGACCCGCGGACGCCGTGACCTTGGTTAAGGAGGTCACCGCTGTCCTGCAAAAGGGCGGGTTCGAGCTGACGAACTGGGCGTCGAACGAGCCCCGAGTAATCGCGGCGATACCGCGAGAGAAACGGGCCGGGGGACCAGTGGAGCTACTCGGTGGAGGCGCGCAGACAGAGCGGATTCTGGGGGTCACCTGGGACCCGCGAGCAGACCAGTTCATCTTCACGTTGGCAGACCTGAAGGAAGAGGGAGGTCCCCGACCTACCAAGCGACAGCTACTGAGCACAGTGATGCGAGTCTTCGACCCAATGGGGTTCATATCTTGCCTAACAATCAGGGCTAAGATATTGCTCCAGACGGTGTGGCGCTCAGCGGTAGGGTGGGACGACCCCCTTCCAGAGGAAACCAACGAGAAGTGGCAGGAAGGCCTACGGCTGCTCAAGATGGCGGACGCCCGCATACCGAGGTGCTGCCTGCAGAATAAGAGCAGCCAGGTGACGCTGCATATGTTTTGCGATGCGTCAGAACTGGCATGCTGCGCGGTGGCCTACATGGTGGAAAGCCAAGGCGACGGCAAGCGCGTGTCGTTCCTGGCTAGCAAGTGTAGGGTGGCTCCGCTGAAGCCACTCTCAATACCGCGGCTAGAACTACAAGCCGCCCTGATAGCTGCAAGACTGGCAGCCACCATCAAGAAGGAGTGCACGGCAGCCATAGATCGGGTCGTGTTTTGGACGGACTCGATGACCGTGCTGTGCTGGATCCGGACGGACCCCCGCACGTACTCAGCCTTCGTCGCCAACAGATTGGGGGAGATTGACGAGCTGTCGGCGGCACGAGACTGGAGGTGGGTGCCCTCGAAGCTGAACCCAGCTGACTTGGGAACGCGAGACGGAGAGGCGCCAGATCTGTCACCAGCGGGGACCTGGTTCCGGGGTCCAGCCTTCATTGCAGGACCAGACGACCGTTGGCCCGTGGAGAGGTCGCGGCCGCAGCCGGACCACGACACATTGGAGGTGCGAGCGAAGTGCGTGGGTGTCACCAGCACCGCCGACGAGGCGTTACCGCAGCTGGAACGGTTCTCCAACTGGAACCGATTGATACGGACCACCGCGTGGGTGCGAAGGTTCGTGTCACGGTGCCGCCGTCCTGGAGAACGAGAAACCAGCGGCACGCTAACGGTGGAAGAGGTGCGAGCGGCGGAAATCCAGTGGACGGAGCGAGCGCAGCAGGAAGCCTTCGGCGCCGACCTACAAGCCTTGCGGCGGGGCGAAGTCCTCGCCCCGGGAAGCAGGCTGCAAGGGTTGACCCCCTGGCTGGACGAAGATGGAGTGCTGCGGATGGGCACCCGCCTGATGGCCCTGAAAGACCCATCCACGAGTGTGAGTGCGCCAGTAATCCTGGACGGCGCTCACCCATACACGAGGCTGCTGATGCGACACCATCATGAGAAGGCGGGCCATCCTAGCACGGAGAAAACCGCTGCAGAGCTCCAAAGCGCGTTCTTCATCCTGCGGCTTCGCACAGCCCTTAGAGGGCTGGTACACCAATGCCAGGGCTGCCGCATTCGAAGGATGCGTGTGCAGCCTCCACTCATGGGACAGCTGCCGGAGGCGCGCCTGGACCACCACGTGCGCCCCTTCACAAATTGCGGGCTGGACTTCTTCGGCCCGATGCAAGTGACAGTGGGCCGACGGCGGGAGAAAAGGTACGGCGCATTGTTCACATGCTTGACCACACGCGCCGTGCACCTGGAACTGGCAACATCCCTCAGCAGCGATGCGGCCATCATGGCCATTCGTCGCATGTCGGCACGAAGAGGGCACCCGGCCGTCATGTACTCAGACAACGGGACCAACTTCCGCGGGGCCGACAGGGAAATGAGGGAAGCCATCATGGCCCTCCAGAACGACGCGGCAGTCAGGGACAAAATGGCGACACAGCAGACGGAGTGGCGCTTTATACCCCCCACGGCACCGCACATGGGGGGAGCATGGGAGCGATTGGTGCGCTCAGTGAAGGGAGCACTGAACGCCATACTAAAGGAGCGAGCGCCCCGTGAGGAGACCCTCCTGACGGCCCTGGCTGAAGCAGAGCACGTGGTGAACAGCCGCCCCCTCACGCACGTCTCCATCGACCCCCGGGATGAGTCGCCACTCACTCCGAACCATTTCCTCATCGGGTCCGCCGGAGGGCGACCGCACCTGGCGCTCTATGGCAAGGACGAGGAGGAAATCTGCCTGAGGAAGCAGTGGAGAATCGCGCAGCAGTTAGCCGACATGTTTTGGAGACGGTGGCTGCGCGAATACCTACCCACCATCGCTCAGCGGCAGAAATGGCGAGAGTCGGCGCGCCCTATCCAAAAAGGGGAAGTGGTGGTCGTAGCGGACAGTGCACTTCCGAGGAATGAGTGGCCTCTAGGGCGAGTGCTGGACACGATGCCAGGGAAAGATGGACAGGTCCGTGCGGTACGCGTGCAGACAGCAGCAGGAGTCTACACGCGCCCCAGTGTGAAAATACTCGTGTTTCCCCCCGAACAGTGACGCGCACGTCCTCCCCGACTTAAGATTTTCCGCTACACTGCGAAAAATCGGGGGGAGTGTATCGGACGTATGCGGTCTCCCTTGTACGTGTGTATGTGGTACAAGGGAAATGATAAAACACTGTGTATGAATAAACACTAATGTGCTGTGTATGTGTAGAAGGAAATATGTGTAGAGCTATAAGGGTACATAAACTGAAACCCTTGCCCTTATAGACTCGATTCTGTAAATGTATAAACACTTATGTGCTGTGTATTTGTACCTGTAAAATGCGATGTCCATGTTAAAGATTATAATTCTGTATCATTTAAAAACTTGTATTTGTTTCTTATATTCTTTCATATAAAAGCTGCATGTAATATGTCGAGATATTTCTTAATAATATGGTAATAATATCTCAATCTCAATATTTCTGAATAATATGTTAATAATATATAAATCTGTTATTAATATTTCCATGTAATATGTAAAGATCGCAAATATTCCTTCAGGAAAAGAAGGAATATTTTCTATCTGTTTGGATCCGGTTGCGTTCGCGACCGTAATGTAACCATCCGTGTACTGCCCGATATGAACGGTGACCGCCACAGTAACTCCCTGACCAGACGTCCTAAGCGGGCCGAAAAACCCGCAAAGTGCGGGCCGCGAAGGCTTACTGTGACGGGTAAACCGGTCATATAGGGCACCAAACCTGCTCAAAAATATACTTCTCTTCAATCGTCTGACTTCGTTTTATTTCTCCGACCCTTCTCCAAGATCTACAGAGGAATCTCTACTCTACAAATTGACTTCGCTGTATTTCTTCATTTCGCCGGAATCATCGTGTCGAGTCCGTCCCTGGCAACTGGTTGGACAGCGCTCTGCATACACCGGAACCAAGCTCCGCCCACAAGTTCAGAGGCACATTCGACGCAAGGATATTTCACCGAAAATTAATTTATTAATTTTTGGTGATTTACGCTTGACTGCGAATTGGATTCTTTTCGCTCTGCAGCAACCATCCGCCTTTTCTACAGTCTTTGTACCTGTCTGGTACATATACCATATCATATATACTGTACGCCACTGGTACAAAGAACTGTAACAATAGGTGGATGATTGCCGCTCGATACTCGGAGAATTCAGCTCACGTTCAAAGGCGTAGATCGGTGAAAGGTAGCAGGGTGAAGAGATTCCTCTTAGGCAGGTAGTAGATGGTTTCAAGTAAAACACAGTAGGCACAGTGAACTGAGAATGATTTATTTGATTTTTTCGCTTCTTATGTGCGGTCAATCGTTCATCGCAAGCACCTGTTTTCGCCTCTGCATACCGTCACAACTCGCGAAATGTCACAATTTTCAGAAGTTTTGCGCATGCAGAGGCCGGTCAACTTGCGATATAGTCTCGAGATGACCTCGCATAAGCCTCATTTCTGTTGCAGTCGCGAAGCAGCGTGGACCCCAACAAACATAAATATACATACAAAATACCAAATAATATACAGATTTATAAATACCAAACAAGAAAACAAATACATTATGTTTTAAAGGTGACGCAAACGTCCGATATATGGTTACAATATATGGTATGTAGTGTTGTGGGTGTTGTAGGTACAGTAAAATCAAGTGGTGGGACATCTCCCTGCCCCCTCCGCATATAGCCACACACCACAACACCAGGGCGCTGCGAGAGGGACTTATAAACCAAGTCAACGATCTGGTTCTCAAAGGTTAGTTATATTCTCTTGTTTTGTTTCCGAATGATTGTAGTTAATATAGGAAGGTCTGGGTTGTTTCTGCGCCTGCGTTTAGCATCACCTGGTCATAGCCGGTGTTTTAGAAAATTATTAAATATTTTCGAGATTTGTTTTATAAAGGGTCTTTCAAATTGAGCGGTTTTTAAATTCTTGGATAAAACACAAATGGCGTCGCGAACTTGCCTGGGTCTTGTAACATTTGAGATTTATAAAAACGGAGTCGTATACAATACAACAACGTGTTCAAATTGTTGAATTATTTTATGTATTGTAATCTCTGGAAACGGTGATGTTAATTGGCCACCAAGATCATGTGATCTGACACCGTTGGACTATTTTCTCTGGGGTTACGTAAAAAGCCAGGTCTATAAGAATGACCCCCGATTAGTTCCTGAGTTGAAGGGCGAAATTATTCGCGTTAATGGTGAGTTAGAACTGCAATTATGCCAAAATGTCATGGAAAATTTTGACAAAAGAGTGGACATCTGTGGAACTACAAAAAGTGGACATTTGGCAGATATTGTTTTTTGTGTTTAAATGTCATACATTATACTTCAATGACCAATAAAAAAATTTTTTAAATCAAAGCAAATTGTGTGTTTTGTTCAATAATTAAAAAAAATAAAATAAAAAAACCGCTCAATTTGAAAGACCCTTTATAACTGGATGTATTTGAGGGGTATTATATACATACTTGTTGAGGTGTTTGTAAATATATTAGGGTGCCCGAATATCTCCCTACGCCACAGTTTCCCAAACTTTTTCGCCCTGTAGACCAATTGCCGATTTTTTTGTTTTCCGTAGATCCCCTGCCTGCCTAATATTGAATTTTCCTAAACTTATTAACTTCAAATGTATTTTTGACAGCTGACACAGTGCTGTTCACCTTGATAAGGTTTTTTGTCGAGTGGACAATTTTAAAATAAGAAAATCATGTACAATTTTTATTCATAGCTTTATTGAAAAGACAAAAAATGCAAGGAAATATTGGGCTTTGGAACGAAACAAATCAAAATCTAGTAAAATTCTTACATAAAATTAATACACAAATAATACTGCTTTTGCTCACTTTTTTTCTTCGGTCTATAAAGAGGACTCAGATAGTTATACCACATCGCACAACTCTTCTGATATTGCAAATAAATTTTTTGTCAAAACTGTATCTTCAACACTAACCTGATGGCATACCCACATTCTCCATAAAAGCATTTGGTGAGACTTGATCAACACCCCTTGCCTACATTTTCAACTTAAATATGCTTTGAGGCTTTCACGGTTCTTCGTATCAGTTGTTTAAGATCTATTGAAGTGTTGTACCGCGTGGTTTGACTTATAATGCCGGTGTTTCAAAAACATTGCAGTTTTCATCTTCAGGGCTTGATTGTAGTCAACTTTGCCATAAGTGAATGAGCGCCAGATATTGCTTAGTATATAGCAGATATTGCTTAGACTATAGCAGATATTGCTTAGTCTGTAGCAGATATTGCTTAGTCTATAGCAGATATTGCTTTGTCTATACCAGATATTGTTTAGTCTATAGCAGATATTGCTTAGTCTATAGTAGATATTGCTTAGTCTATAGCAGATATTGCTTAGTCTATAGCAGATATTGCTTAGTCTATAGCAGATATTGCTTAGTCTATAGCAGAATCTCAACTGTAACGTGGGCGCATCACCACTTGAATACATTTTCCGATATTAATATTTCCATATCTCGGTGAATAAATTAAGGATTGAACTCCTTATAAACTTTGTAGGAATAACTGAGCCACTTTACAGAAAAGCATGTGTATTCCTGTTGTCATTGTATTATATTTCTGTTGTCATTGTATTGTATTCCTGTTGTCATTGTATTATATTCCTATTGTCATTGTATTATATTCCTGTTGTTGTTGTATTATATTCCTGTTGTCATTGTATTATATTCCTGTTGTTATTGTATTATATTCCTCTTGTCATTGTACTATAGTTCCAATTTTAATAACACATTCTTGTTATTCGATGTAATTGGGTTAAACCTTATCAAATGTAAAATAAATAAGAGGCATTTTTGGATGTAACATAAAGTCAGTATTGCTCCTGAACCACTAAACTAAACGCTGCCGCTCAATATTTTCACGTCCATAGGAAATTGCTAATATAACTACAAATACACATATTTTGATTGCATGTAATGAAAGGTTTAACAAAAGAATAACCTAAGGGAGTGACTGCTCTTTTATTGCATGTCATTACAGTTTCATTAAAGGTTTAACAAAAGAATAACCTAAGGCAGTGACTGCACTTTTATTGCATGTCATTACAGTTTCATTAAAGGTTTAACAAAAGAATAACCTAAGAGAGTGAGTGACTGCTCTTTTATTGCATCTAATGAAAGGTTTAACAAAAGAATAACCTAAGAGAGTGACTGCACTTTTAAAATGTAAATTTCTAGTATATTTATGTTAATTATGAAGGAAATATATGTTAATTATGAAGGAAAACACTAAAACTGGTGTACAAATATAATTATGAAGGAAAACATTATTATTATTATTATTATTATTATTACACATGACAAGAAATATACACAATTTGAGAAAAAACAACAGGTAATTTGATTTGGACATATAATTTTAATGGATCTGGGTTTGTTGCCTTTCATTTGTCGTATCCCCAGTAAACTAGGCTTTTGCCTGTATCTCACTGAGGATATTTAGCATGAAAAAATAAATCGATACTTCTTTCCGATTTTTGATAACACAAAAAACCCCGTTGCACGCTCTCATCAACCTGACAAACAGTGACTAACATCAACCTGACAAACCTGACAAACTCAACTACAACTGGAAACACCCTGCGAAACTCAACTCCTCACACATTATCGCTCCAGAAAGACCAAAAATATTCATCCCACAATATACTGCACACAATCATAAGAATAAAAATCAAAACAAATTCAAAACAAAAAAAAGAAAAACACACAGAAACACAAATACAATAACAACCAAAATTAAAACAATAATAAGAGACCCACACTCACGAGCTCACATAAATCCTTTCCACTCGTCATTCATCCTGAAAGCCCAAGTACTCAAAATCCTGTCGCAATAACAACCACGCTCCGATCGACTGTCTAAATGGTTTTCCTACCTTTACTTTTATTGAAGTCGGCACGCCATTGTATGTAATGGGAGCCAAATAAGCATATTGCCTTTGGGCAAAAGAGGTTTTAACTCTAGGGATGGTGAACATTTCATTAGTTGCCATGCGTGTCATGTGTGTCTGCTGAGTTTGCATCTTCCCCTCCTCTCGATGGTAGTGCCAGAGAATGGATTTGAGATGTAAATTGGCTATGTTCAGGACCTGATACTCTCTGAAAAGCTCCGCCGTGAAATTAAGAACTAAGAAATTAAATAAAAAATTAAGAGTCATTAAAACTGGTGTACAAATATAATTATGAAGGAAAACATTAAAACTGGTGTACAAATATAATTATGAAGGAAAACATTAAAACTGGTGTACAAATAGAAAGATTTTCTTCTTTTTTCAATTCGTAATAATAATTTATTATGAACAGTTTTAGGTGATCAGAAAATAAAAATTGAAATTGTTCGGTGTCAGGGCACGAGGTGTTCAGCAGCTTGGGAGAGACGGAGGTGGAGAAGGAGCACGCGACGTTCAAGCAGCACGTGGAGCAGATCCAGCTCAACCTCACCTCGTCATCGCTGCAGGAGCAGCCCAGCGGTGCAGGTGATTACGGTCTCCTCTATCCTATTACCTTCATTCTTAAGATATAACTTCTCTAGACTCCCATACCGATGTCGTAACTCAAGAATCAATGTCTGAGCTCTAAAAGTAATGATGGCAGTAGCTGATCACGGCTGCTATCACTGTCCGACTGTTCGAGTGAGGCTCAAAAGAAGAACATGTTGTGCATTTCATTAGTGGAAATCCCCGAATGAATATATAATATTTGGTCATATAATATATAATATTTGGTATAATATATAATATTTGGTCACTATGGTGCTGAAGGCAACAGGAAACTACAGGACGGCATAACAGGCACACAAACCAAACCCCTCGATAAGCATTCTCTTCTCATTCTCAGCCACAACAAGATAATATTTTTTTTAATGTATAACAAATGAGAAATAAAAACTTCGGTTTTTAACTCACATAAATTCTCTTAAAAATGCATAGCTTAAGGCTACGGCCACACAGGTAGGAGCCTCGCTTGGTACTTAGAGCTATGCTGCGAGCTAGGTGACATCCAAGCAAACCAACGCACCGCATACTATCACAATGGCCACACTGCACGCTTCGCACCACCCTACTTGACTATTAGTCACCTAGTGAGTCTCCCAGCGAATAGACGTGTTGGTTAATTTTATTGTGTCACCAAGTGATTTGACCAGATGGAGGAAGTTTTAATAGGAGCAGTATATAAAAGGAAGCCACCTTTGTGAAACCCATCGAGCAGAGTTAATTATACAAAAATGCATTTATCGTATTTCCGCAATTCTTTGTAGAGAAGTTGAAACTCTCCACTCCATACTTCTAGATAACATTAACATTATGTTATGCACCCGACAAGTTCCAATTTGAGATGTTTGAAGTTTTAGACTTAAATTCTCTGAGAGAAGTAGCTTTCTGGTTAGTGTTGAGAGTGGCATCGTTTGTTGACTCAACCGCTCCCAAATGTCAAATGAATTTATATCAAAGCACGTAGCGTGCAATGTGGCAGTATATGTATTTATTAGATAAGCGTAGCACCTAGTTTAGCACTAAGCGAAGCACTTTGGTGTGGCCTTAGCTTAAGCAAACTTATGATTTTTGAAACAAACTTATGATTTTTCAACTTTGTCTATCAATTCTTAGAGAGTGATAATTTAAGCCTTAATTCATTTTATAGGTGTGGTAAGATGGCTGTGGACCATATCAGATGCTCTGGTGGTGGG
This sequence comes from Odontocerum albicorne, assembly GCA_949825065.1. Classification (NCBI taxonomy): domain Eukaryota; kingdom Metazoa; phylum Arthropoda; class Insecta; order Trichoptera; family Odontoceridae; genus Odontocerum; species Odontocerum albicorne. Next base: position 211,359 of record OX463845.1, on the reverse strand, counting down.
AGAGAAATTGTTGGGAGATGCCCTGGAGAAGTGGACAACACAGACACCCTCCAAGGTTCCTTTCAAGATGGCGCAAGATATCGGTCAGTTCTAAGCTTCTTCTTGATGTAGATCTTGAATATTTTATGTTGTGAAAATCATTTCTGGGAGGTAGAGCTTCAGCTGCCCTGGCATATAATATCCAATGTCCTGCGGAGATCTCAGTGCAGCTACCATATGTATGAGATATATTTTGTCTCTGCCCATCCTATCCACACGGTCAAGTCAGTACCGCCTTCACTTCCTACTCCATCTGTCTATATTCTCTGTGTTGCATGTCTATCGGATGTGAGAGTTTCTGCCCCTATCTCAGAGATTTTCCTGCAATAGTTCGTTATGTTCTCATCTCGGATGTTCAAATAAGGATCTTTGTTATACGTGTGTCAGCTTGTTCTAAGTAATTTATATTATTATTAAAAATATTATTTCATTCTTTTGTGTACATGGTTAACTTTTCCCTTCCTGTGCTAAAAAAATCCGTCCATTCCGGTGATGTGTATTCAATACACATGTAAAAATTAGCGATTTAAAATTGGAAAAATAAGAATATTCACAGCCAATCGCTTCAATTATTTAAATTTGTAGTCAAAAGTGATAATAATTGAAATTTAATTGCTGAAAACATGAAAATTATAGGCGACGTTCACAAAACGGGCGAAGCGACCAGCTCAAACGAAAGCCCGCGAGCTACTGAAGCGAGAGAAGCGAGCAAACTGAGATTCTATTTTTTGCATTCCCATATACCAAAGTACAGTGAGAGTGAGACGTGAATAGCGTTGCTTCCTCACCCATAGCGGTATTTTGGAATGAATATACCTACGACACACTCTAGCACACGTTTGATGGTATTGGTGAATTTATTCCCCATTTTCACAAAATATCTCTGATGTGGCCGATAAGTGCTAATTATTAATAATATAATTTTTTTCATTCAATGCGTAAATGTATTACGGAGGAATACCTAAAATCTGAACCCAGTGTTTATTATATTTATAGAGACATTAAAGGTGTTTAGAAGCAATGTGTACTAGTTACACATCACAGGACAGGAAGGGTTAAACATGGTACATATTTCAGGCTTATCGCTTTACAGTAATTTCTTCCAACCAACCTTGCTCATCTTGGATACATTAAACCGTTTTATTATTTTCAATCCATGACAGATTTTACAAAATAAATATATTAGATTAAATTTGAGTAAAAAAAAACCAAATTAATGAGTAATCTCCATCAATAATGGTAGAACTAGAGGAAAGGAATTAGTTCAAGGATAAGGAAGGGAATCAAAGGGAAATTAGGATATTCTGAGTGATGGAATATTTTTTTAGTTTTCTCTTAAATATGAACAAGGATGGTGCACACCTGATAACTCTTGGAAGTTTGTTTCATATTCGCGCCGAGTGAACCACAAATGAAGATGTGTAAAATGATGTGTTGGTACGCAAATAAGTCTCTCATCGTCTGATGTAAGAGAATGTGTTCTGAAAGAAACGAAGGTGTGTAGGAAAATTGGAATTGTCAAACATGGAAAATAATTTTGACAAAATGTGCAAGTTCCTTTTCACTATCTGATTTCATAAATCTTTTTATTTTTTGCAAGAATATTACTTAGAAGGGAATGCAATAGTTAAAGAAATGCTGTTTGAGTGAAAAGAACAACTGGTGGTTGACAAGGTGGGACAGATGAAGTGGGTGTCATAACTACAAACACTTCAGCTGGAAGACAAGGATGTGTTGAAGAAAATATATTAATGAACTCTCATTGAAATACAAGAATTATTTATATTTGTGGTTGATTATATTGTTTAATTGATTTCATTACACGCATGGCAACTAATGAAATGTTCACCATCCCTAGAGTTAAAACCTCTTTTGTCCAAAGGCAATATGCTTATTTGGCTCCAATTACATACAATGGCGTGCCAACTTCAATAAAAGTAAAGGTAGGAAAACCATTTAGACAGTCGATCGGAGCGTGGTTGTTATTGCGACAGGATTTTGAGTACTTGGGCTTTCAGGATGAATGACGAGTGGAAAGGATTTATGTGAGCTCGTGAGTGTGGGTCTCTTCTTGTTGTTTTAATTTTGGTTGTTTTTGTATTTGTGTTTTTCTTTTTTTCTTCTTTTTTTTTGTTTTGAATTTGTTTTGATTTTTATTCTTATGGTTGTGTGCGGTATATTGTGGGATGAATATTTTTGGTCTTTCTGGAGTGATAATGTGTGAGGAGTTGAGTTTCGCAAGATGTTTCCAGTTGTAGTTGAGTGTCACTGTTTGTCAGGTTGATGAGAGCATGCAACGGGGTTTTTTGTGTTATCAAAAATCGGAAAGAAGTATCGATTTATTTTTTCATGCTAAATATCCTCAGTGAGATACAGGCAAAAGCCTAGTTTACTGGGGATACGACAAATGAAAGGCAACAAACCCAGATCCATTAAAATGATATGTCCAAATCAAATTACCTGTTATTTTTTCTCAAATTGTGTATATTTCTTGTCATGTGTAATAATAAAATAAAAAATTTCAGTTGATGGTAAAATAGAGTCAGATGACAGTTCGCAGCCAGACTTCAACGCCGTGGATTGCCTCGCAGGTGAGTGATGACGGAGGAGTGGTTTTCTGCATTTTTATTTATTTCATCATATTTATAGTAATTTAAATATCAAGTTTTAGAGATTACCTATCTCTGGTGAATTGCCGTTTCTCCGCTGCTATCGCACAAAATATTTTTCGATGAAGTTTTGAGATAAGTAAACCGCTGTATCATTTTGAGTCTAGTGTCGCGTGTTTGCCTGCTTTGGTTTATACACGTGGCTCGTATGCCTGAGTACAGACTTTAAAGAAATATCCTCTTTGGTGGGCTGAGAGAAGGCAGAAGAAAGCACAGTGGGAAGTGCGAGAGATATAAGGATGGACTGCATGAGATGCTAACAAAATTAACCCTAAGAGCGCTACGAGAAAAAAATATAATTGTCTATCTAGTGCTGAGATATATTTACGATTCGGACGTTCGTGATAAATATTTATTTTAAACAACAAAAAAACAAACAACAAACATTTTTACAACATAAATATATTTTAGAATATGTACCCTTGTATTCTAAACGAAGGATATTAATTTAGAATACAAGGGTAGAACAAATTTCTTCCACTGCTATAGCAGTGCGCCGATCTCTCAGGGTTAATGTTCAGCAGAACTGGGAGTAAACAGCAGCAGATAGAAACAAATGGTGTAGAACTGTTAGGTCTCGGCCACACAGGTAGGAGCCTCGCTTGATGCTTAGAGCTATGCTGTGAGCTAGGCGGCATATCCTAGCGAACCAACGCACCGCATACTATCACAATGGCCACACTGCACACTTCGCGCAACGTTACATGACGATTAGTCACCTAATGAGTCTCCTAGCGAACAGACGTATTGGTTAATTTTATTGTGTCACAAAGTGATTTTACCAGATGGCGGAAGTTTTAATAACAGCTGTGTATAAAAGGGAGCCTTTATGGAACCCATCGAGCAAATTATACAAAAATGTTGACTCAACCGCTCCTAAATGTCAAATGAATTTGTGCGAAGCACTTTGGTGTGGCCAAGCATGAAGTCACCTAGTCTATTAGTCACGTAGCACCTAGAAAGCACTTTGGTGTGGCCTTAGCCTTAATAGTTATCAACAGGGACCCAATGGAGAAAGAAGACGCAGACAAGCTGCAAGTGCTGAAGTTCCTGGCTCTATATTGAACATGATATGCTTATCAAAAATTGGTTTATATAGTCATCTCAACGTCAAGTATTCTGATTCCCCACTTTGTATGGTTCTTTCTATTATATTTGTCATGGGTAATGGAAATTCATTCATTTATCACACGACTTATTCTTGGAATTATTTTGAAATCATTCAAACAAGTCGAACACAACAAACATTAAATACCAAATGTTTTGTGTATTCCACCTTACTATCAATAAATTCCACCTTACTATCAATAAATTCCACCTTACTATCAATAAATTCCACCTTACTATCAATAAATTCCACCTTACTATCAATAAATTCCACCTTACTATCAATAAATTCCACCTTACTATCAATAAAAATGATACTATATTGGGTACTATGGTCATAGGAAATGTGCTGGGAATAAGGGGAAGAGGTAGAGCGTCAGGATGGAGTGATCAGGTGAAGGGATTGCCGGGGGAAAGCCTGTATGCTGCCATGCAAACGGAAAGTGACCGAGAAGAGTGGAGATGTGTTGTTGCAGTCTGTACAACCAACAACCCATTTAACCATGTCTCGCGTTTGATATCGGACTGTTACAAACTACTCGGTTTTATAATGAGAATATCAAGAGAATTCAACAGCACCGATATCCTCCAAAACTTATATAATTATCTAATTAGAACCAAATTAGAATATGCATCTACGGTTTGGGCTCCTCATCAGCTCAAATATTAAAACAATATAGAACAAATACAAAAAAAAATCCTCAGATATCTATGGTACAGAACAAAGAGCGATTACCCAAAATATGCTCACCATGCCGAACTTCTCACGGTGTGTAACTATAGAAGCCTCGAAACAAGAAGGCAAGAATCCATTGCGATATTCCTAATAAAGGTTTTCCAAGGTTCCTTTAACTGTCCCGCGATTCTAGAAGCACTAAGTTTATATGTACCCAATAAATATAGTCGTACAAGGAATCACCCTCTGTTCTGCATACCAACTTACAGGACGAATATCATGGCTAAACACTCAGTCACGCGTGGTATAGAGATATTGAACCAACTGAATGACACTGTGGATATATTCTCGGTACCGACTAGCAGTATAAGAAGAATCCTGGCTGATATTATTCCTAACGAATAAGCTAACGCTAGAATCAGACCCTCTTTGTGTAACAGGAGAAATCCGTGCTAAGTGGATAAAAAAAAAAAAAAAGATCACGACCGTCAGTAATGAGGAACGGTAGAGATGATGGTGCTCAATAAAAAAGTGACTTATTTAGCACTTTTCCACAATAAAATTTTGTATTTTTCTTTCGTTATATATATATATATATATATAGTATAACCTGGCGAACTTATTGACATGTGACAATCTTTTGCAACCAACCAGAAAGATATTTGAAACCTCAAGTGAAAAGCAGACTGGAATCCTTTTTGAAAAATCTGGCTTCCAATGGGAATCGAAGTTGTGATCCCGGAAAACAGGCATCTTGCCAACTAAGCCACAGATGTTGTTCCTATATAATATCACCCTAATTTTGCATTGTTTTTATATTCATAAAAAGAAACATCACTGGGTACATTCAAGTGCAATGAGGTCTGAAAGTGAACTTCAGGCATATATCTAGATTATTTAGACCTAATAATCTTCTCTAAATATGCCCATGATAGAATCTATGTACACATGAAATGTCTATTTTGATTATGACTTGAGACCCTCTCTCCAGTACAGTGGAGTCCATTATAAACATTATTTACCTTAAAGTATTTAAAAGAAGAATTGGATATTAATCATACCATTTCAAAATAAATTGAACACAAATCCGCCTTAACAAATCCTCTAATTTATTCTGAAATGGCTAATCATTGTCACCGTGAAAACCATACATTTTCTATCGATGATGCCCAATTCTTACATATCAGTAGTAACGGAAATAAATTAGACAGATTAGAGGCCGTAGAAATTTCTAAGTCAGTGCATCGAGGTGAACATCTGGCAAACACATATATACCAAGAATCTCTCCGCTGCTCGTCGAGGTCGTCCCATGCCTCCCTCAGCCCCCAGCCTGAATGTTTACCATTAGAAGCGTGTATCTCGGTACCAGTTCGAACAAAATTCAGTATTGTTTGTGCTCCCCTGATGATGAGGTTTGAAACCGGTAGGGTTACACCATTACAAAAAGTGGAATAAACAGTGTTTGATAAAACAAATTACAATTACTGTATCATTTCGAATAATACTAAATGAATTAAGTGTCGTATGATCACACATACACAGTTTCCCTGTTAAGATAGGCAGAGAAGACATACTTCTTATCGCCACACACATCTTTTGTCTCATCTACATTTATACAACTCCTACAATTTCTCTGACTTTTTATATTTCCTCTTTCAAAATATCATACACTTGGTTAAACCATACTTTCCTTGGTCTTCCTCTACTAACCTTCTACACACATTTACACTGTTTATTGGATTTGTTAGTCTTTTTTCATTTATTTGTTCTAAATGCCTCAATCATCATTCACCTTTCCTACATCCATACACCTTTTTGTATGACTCCTACAATTTCTTTATATTTCTATGTTTCCTACTTTCCAAATTCAACCATACTTTTCTCGGTCTTCCTCTACCACCCATTCTTTCCACATGCCCAAACCATCTCAGAGTGCTCTCCTTTATCTTACTTAATACATTTATCTTAAATTTACATTTATCTCTAATCCCTTCATTCCGTATTCTGTCCGTATGATCAAAGCACCAAAAAAGGGGGCCTTCCTAGTATAGACTAGATCTAATTCCAAAGGGGGCCTTCCTAGTATAGACTAGATCTAATTCCAAAGGGGGCCTTCCTAGTATAGACTAGATCTAATTCCAAAGGGGGCCTTCCTAGTATAGACTAGATCTAATTCCAAAGGGGGCCTCCTAGTATAGACTAGATCTAATTCCAAAGGGGACCTTCCTAGTATAGACTAGATCTAATTCCAAAGGGGGCCTTCCTAGTATAGACTAGATCTAATTCCAAAGGGGGCCTTCCTAGTATAGACTAGATCTAATTCCAAAGGGGGCCTTCTTAGTATAGACTAGATCTAATTTCTGACACTTAATGTGACTGATGAAACTGATACTCTAATCTAATATTTCCTTTTTCCAGAAAACAAAGGTATTTCAGGCAATTCCTGCGAAGTGGAGCACACAGGTAACTCTTTTGATTATTATTCATGTGAATAGTTCAACTTGAATATTATATTTTTTACTTTTATCAAACAATGTTTGGATGCCACACAGGTGAGGAAGAAGAAGACAAGTCTGATAAGAAAGGCCTCCGCGCCATGCTGTCACAATTGCTCAACAGCTCCCAGCCTGCTCATCAGGTGAGGGTCTTTTTGCTATGTTGGTAACCTATAGTTTTATTAAGCTGGTAACCTATAGTTTTGTTAAGCTGGTAACCTATAGTTTTGTTAAGCTGGTAACCTATAGTTTTGTCATTTGAAAATTTTTCTCAGCATTATTGCGCCTGTTTTGGTCAAAGAAAAATAATGTGATACGAATATAAGAAACAAATTGTGAATACAAAAAATAATTCAAATAACTTAAATACTCGAAGGTTCACATTATATTGTATTGTATTACACTTTCATTGTATACAATATAACCCGCCAGTGTTATTGCCATGTGGAAATATCTTCCAATCAACCAGAAATATGTTAAAGAGGCCTTAAGTGAAAACGAGATTAGAATCCTTTTTAAAAAATCAAAGGTTCCAACACGAATCGAACTCGCAACCTCCAGATTGGGAGACGAGCGTCTTACTAACTAAACCACGGAGGTCGTCTAATATTGTACCAGAAGGGGAGTGATCATAGAAAAAAGTACTTTAAAACATACAATACAATTGTATAAGGTCTGTCGAAGTGTTGTACCACGTAGATTGGGCTGATGATGAAATGTTTTGAAAACATTGCAGTTTTCAATGTGGCTACTATTCTGTAGGCCAAGTGGTATCCGGTGTTCATCCACTTAAGTTTATTTAATGCGGAACACAAGTGGTACATGGTTTGCTCTTATATAGGGCAAGACAAACTTGTAACAACACTGTACAAAATATATTCAGAGCATTGTGACACAGAGTATTGTCAATATAGTGAATACAAAATGTACCCACATATCAACACCACATATATCGAAGCTTACTACAAACAACCCCTGAAGATGCAATGTTTTTAAAACAGCAATGTTTTCTTAATAATTGCGATGTTTTCAAAACATCGGCATCATAAACAAAATCACGCGGCACAACACTTCAATAGATCATATACAATTGATATGAAGAACCGTGAAAGCCTCACAACATACTTATACGATACAATGTTATTCTGAGTACAGTAGACTCCATTAACCGGGGTGGTAGGAATAAAAATGACCTGGATAATCTCCATCAAAAAAAATATCAGAATTTTTTTTCAAACAGGGACTAAAAATTGTCCCACATACTTACCCTTTTATTTAAAATATGACAGCAAGAAATTTCTTTTTCCCTCTGTCCACTGTTCAGAAAATGGTGCTAAATACACAAATTTCGCAACATTGCTTGTTATAAATTCTGTTCTGGTACGAATCCCCCTCTATCTACAAAATCTTGGAAATGAGTTTAAATTCATCAGCTGCCGGCAAATTCAAGCTGAGTCATTCACCTTTGATGAAAATTTGATACGAACACACGATGAAATGGGATTTTCATTCGATGACGTGTTTGCAATTTCACCAGTTTTATTTTGTGTTACGTATTATCAATTACTTTTAGAATGAAATTAGCTAGTTTTACCACGTTACTTGACAACACTGGATATTGATTTATTTAAAAAAATTAGGTCTGGGAGGTAATCCCATTTTCAATCAGTTTCTAGGAAGTAAAACCATTTTGTATCGGTGTCTGGGAGGTAAACCCATTTTGAATCAGTATCTGGGAGATAAATCCATTTTGTCTCGGAGGTAAATTCATTTTGAATCAGTATCTGGGAGGTAAATCCATTTTGTCTGGGAGGTAGATCCGTTTTGATTTATAACTGAAGATACAATGGAGCATTGTAAAATATACTGGATATTTTGTTAAATCATAATGTATTAGAGTACATACATATGTACATAAATAGAGAGATGAATTTTATTCCATTTATTTTCCAAATACACTTTCATAAAAATACATTATTTATACAATAGTATTTCTGCACTTGTGTAAATTACAAAATTGCACATTTTGTCCATAACCTCCTAGATATCGAAATATACTAACAAGAAAAAGAGTTCTTAAAGTGAGCGTCAACTTCCAGAATGGCGTGGTCCTGTGCGGAGGAGTGATCCCTCTGATCGTACGTGCCAGCGAGATCAGCTCCCTGGCTGCGGCCGCTCTAGCCTCGCAACATTACCAATTCACTCTACAGACGGCTCCCAACTGGTAAATATTACGCATTGGTTCTTTCTCCTCGCCCTCCGTTACTGAGGGACAATCTGCTGTGAGATAAGGTCACCAGCACTTTTGCACTGGCAACACTTATACTTATTATTGTATTACACTTTCGTTGTATACAGTACAATCTGACGGGCTTATTGCTCTGTGGCAATACCGTCCATCAACCAACCAGAAAGATGCTAAAGAGGTCTTAAGTGAAAACCTTAAGTGTCTGGAATCCTTTTTAAAAGATCAAGGATTTAAATGGGAATCGAACTCACAACCTCCGGGTTGGGAGACAAGCGTCTTATCAACTAGGCCACAGAAGTCATCATTACTAGTTAAGGTAATTTGCGGGGTTCTATTTTCAGAGAGAATTATTGATAGCGACCACATTAACATGTGGAATGTCTTTCCCAATTTCATTAACTGAATGGTTGAAGTAAAATAAGCACTAAGTACCAAAAAAAAACAACAAAAAAACTAAGTATGCAGTTTCATTCTATATGACATATAGAACGAAACTGTATACTTAGTTGGGGTAGGAGAGAGCGCTAGATTTCCCTACCACAACACACAAAACCATCCATATATTATATTCTACTGACATACCATTACACCATCTCCCTGTTGGGGTAGGAGAGAGCGCTAGATTTCCCTACCACGACACACAAAACCATCCATATATTATATTTTACTAACATACCATTACACCATCTCCCTGTTGGGGTAGGAGAGAGCGCTAGATTTCCCTACCACGACACACAAAACCATCCATATATTATATTCTACTAACATACCATTACACCATCTCCCTGTTGGGGTAGGAGAGAGCGCTAGATTTCCCTACCACGACACACAAAACCATCCATATATTATATTCTACTGACATACCATTACACAATCTCCCTGTTGCGGTAGGAGAGAGCGCTAGATTTCCCTACCACGACACATAAAACCATCCATATATTATATTATACTAACATACCATTACACCATCTCCCTGTTGGGGTAGGAGAGAGCGCTAGATTTCCCTACCACGACACACAAAACCATCCATATATTATATTCTACTGACATACCATTACACCATCTCCCTGTTGGGGTAGGAGAGAGCGCTAGATTTCCCTACCACGACACACAAAACCATCCATATATTATATTCTACTGACATACCATTACACCATCTCCCTGTTGGGGTAGGAGAGAGCGCTAGATTTCCCTACCACGACACACAAAACCATCCATATATTATATTCTACTAACATACCATTACACCATCTCCCTGTTGGGGTAGGACAGAGCGCTAGATTTCCCTACCACGACACACAAAACCATCCATATATTATATTCTACTAACATACCATTACACCATCTCCCTGTTGGGGTAGGAGAGAGCGCTAGATTTCCCTACCACGACACACAAAACCATCTATATATTATATTCTACTGACATACCATTACACCATCTCCCTGTTGGGGTAGGAGAGAGCGCTAGATTTCCCTACCACGACACACAAAACCATCCATATATTATATTCTACTAACATACCATTACACCATCTCCCTGTTGGGGTAGGAGAGAGCGCTAGATTTCCCTACCACGACACACAAAACCATCCATATATTATATTCTACTGACATACCATTACACCATCTCCCTATTGGGGTAGGAGAGAGCGCTTGATTTCCATACCGTGACACACAAAACCATCCATATATTATATTCTACTGACATACCATTACACCATCTCCCTGTTGGGGTAGGAGAGAGCGCTAGATTTCCCTACCACGACACACAAAACCATCCATATATTATATTCTACTGACATACCATTACACCATCTCCCTGTTGGGGTAGGAGAGAGCGCTAGATTTTCCTACCACAACACACATTTTTCGCCTCTTCTACATCCATACACCTTCTCATACAGCACCTATGATTTTTCTGACTTTTTATATTTCCTTTCAAAATATCGTACAATTGATCCAACCATACTTTCCTCGGTCTTTCTCTTCCACTCACATTAACACTGTATATTTGTTTTGCTAATATTTCTTCATTCATTCGTTCCACGTGTCCAAACCATCTCAGCGTGCTCTTCATCTTACTCAACACGTTATCCTTCAGTTCAAATTCATCCCTAATCACTTCATTCCGTATTCTGTCATACATTCTTACCTCATGTTTTCTTCTCAGTGCACACATTTCTACAGCATTTACGTTTTACTTCTATACGTTAAAGTTGGTACTAAAATACTATTGTGAACCACCTTAGCAGATCTCGATGCTGTCCAGTTTGAGTATATATGTTTTAGCGCGCCATTGATTTAGTTTCCTATCGCTACACGCTGTTTGGTATCCCTCGTAACTCTTCTATCATCCTTGAAAATTCTACTTAAATAACATAATTCTTCACCTTGCTCTAATCTTTCATCACTCACCCATGTATCACTTTCACCACTCACCCATGTATCACTTTCATCACTCACCCATATATCACTTTTATCACTCACCCATATATCACTTTCACCACTCACCCATATATCACTTTCATCACTCACCCATATATCACTTTCATCACTCACCCATATATCACTTTCATCACTCACCCATATATCACTTTTACTTTTCCTTTTCACTCTTTTCTATCACCATGAATATTCTAATTAGCAATATATATTTTCAGTTCAGCCTTGGAACAGGATGACAAGGAAAATGGTGCTGGGGGAGCAAAAGAGAAGACGGATGCAGATGGGAAATCAAAAAATGCTAAAAACACTGAACATATCGACGTTCAATTGCACGTAAGTTAATTGCTCACTCCGATTTCTATTGTGGTTTTAAATAAAAAGCTTCTTTTGTCTGTCAATACCCTGACTCTGGACTCCAGAGTGGACTGAGGGCGGCGCGAGAGATCACTGCGAGAGAGTACCGAGTAATCACGAGTATTCGCTAAATCAATATATATATTAAAACGTGTAGCTTCTATAAGGGACTTAGGAATTATATTTGATGAAAAACTTTCATTTATAGAACATGCGAACAAAATCACTAGGGAGAGTTCAAAAATCTTGGGATTTGTACTAAGAACTGCCCAACATTTCTCGGATTTCCGAACATTAAAACTGCTGTCCTGCTCTTTGGTACGTAGCCGCCTTGACTACAACTCACCAATATGGTCTCCTCATTACGCCGCCCATGCACAAACTTTTGAACGACTACAAAACAAATTTCTAAGATTCATAAACTTTAAACTTGGAATACCGCATGAACAAAGAAATTATCCCAACTTATTAAATGCAATGAAACTCTTGAAGCTGTGTGACAGAAGAAAAACAGCTGATATAGTACTGCTATACAAAATCATTCACTCAGTGATTGATGCACCTCACTTACTCGCAAGCATTTCATTTCGTATTCCCACTGCGGGTAGATCCACAAGACAGCTCAATCCCTTTTATACCGAAAATTGCTATACTAATTATAAAATCAACTCCTCTATAATTCGTATGCAAAGACTTGAAAACGAGTTTTGTAACAATTTAAATATTTTTAATATAAGTATATATAGTATTCGCCAGAATATCACAACAATATTTAGAAATAGCTACTAGCTTTGTGCTCTCCTTTATTAATATAAATAACGTAATATAAACAAAACATTAAGGACAATACTTTGCCTAAGGAGTTGAGTAACCCTGCATCAACATGTGGAAGGTTTCGATTCTGCAAAGCAACTTGCATCTCGTTCTACAAGTGAGCCCACATGTTTTTTTTTATAATATATCTCAAGATCTGTCCATAAAATTCTCAAAAAATTTTTGTTCTATGTAAGCGTTGTTCCATTAAAAACAAATCTGAGTTCTTTCCCTACCTTTAAAATAAGTCTCTGACAAAAACGTAAGTCTGTTTGGTGAAGTTTTGTAATATTTTGTGGTATACACACATATGATATATTGAACCTAAATATACATATAATTATTAAATAATTTTAAACAATGACTGTAATCTATTATTACTACTGCTTTTTGTATCTTCATGTTAGTTTAAGATAAAGTTTTGTATTATTTGTCAATAATTTGAAGTTCTTGTATAACCTGTCACATGTTCATCTGTATATAAAGACACTGTTGTGTCATTATAAATAGCGTAGAACTGTTGCTAGTTATCATGGACCCAACGGAGAAACAAGCTATTGACAAGTACTAAAGCCCTTTGCTCTAATGTGTTACAGGATATTTATTTTACACATGACAAGAAATATACATAATTTGCGAAAAAACAACAGGTAATTTAATTTGGACACACAATTTTAATGGATCTGTGTTTGTTGCCCTTCATTTGTCGTGTTCCCAGTAAACTAGGCTTTTGCCTGTATCTCACCAAGAATAGCTATGCATATCATGAATTGGTTTACATACTCGCCTCCGGTGGCACCAATGACAAATAATTTGATCCCCTACTTTGTATTGTGCCTTCTGTTATACTCGTCACGAGTAATGGACACTCATTCATTCTGATGTTATGAGTAATGGCCACTCATTCACTCTTATGTTATGAGTAATGGGAACTCATTCACTCTGATGTTATGAGTAATGGGCACTCATTCACTCTGATGTGTTCAAATGTCACACTTTGGCCATAGTTGATAAACAAAACCAGATATTTTGATGAATTTATTGTGTTATTGTTTTAGGATGGTCTTTCGTGTAGAGTCTTCTATGCGAAACAATTTATGAAACTCCGAGCGATGCTTCTGTGTCCACTGGAATCCAACAGCCACATCGTTAATGATTTTTCTCTCAAAGCTCACGAAAGCGATACAGAGAGCTCGAATTTTAAAGAGGACAAAAGAAGCGAAGTTTCAACGAACCAATGTGACCACGTCAAGGAATCTGAATGTGAGGCAGTTTCTCAAGTTTTGAGCTCAATTGCCGAAAGAGATATTGCAACTAGTGTGGAGTCTTCGCCCATATTGGGCATCAAGAGAAGCACCGAGGAGAAAACAAAACGATTTGCCAAAGAAGCGCCGGTGAAATTGGAACCGCTGACTGATATTGAAGAAGGCTTCATTCGCTCTCTCTCACGCTGTGTCCCCTGGGCAGCCAGAGGAGGGAAATCTGGCTCCACGTTTTGTAAAACCATTGGTAAGTTTGGACCTCTAAGTATGTAATGTAGTTAGGCATCATTATAAAAATGTTTTCATATGTCTTTTAACCTTTTATTCTATTCTGCCTAAACTTGTAGCGCTAGTAGGCAGCCTCTAGGACCTAAGGATTGATATCTTTCGACAAAGTTGATCACGATATATTACTTAAGAAAATGCACAAACTTGGCTTCAGCGATAATCTAATTGGATTATTTGCATCTTACCTAAAAGAAAGATCTCAATACGTAACAATCCGTAACAAGTCTTCTGTGGAATTTATCGCAAGATCTGGTATACCACAAGGATCCAATTTAGGTCCCCTACTATTCCTCATATTAATAGACGACATTCAAAATTCCATAAGTCATTCGACATGTTTATTGTTCGCTGACGACTTGAAAATATTCAAAAAGATCAATTCACCTCACGACTGTGCACAGTTACAACAGGACCTAGACTCCCTAGTCTCCTGGAGTGAGCAAAATCATCTTCTGTTCAACATTAATAAATGTGTCTGTGTATCTTATAGTCGATCGTTCACCAATCCACCATCAGTATACTATACAGGGAGTGGCACAAACAGAGTTTCTGAATTCAAGGATTTGGGCGTAACCTTCGATGTCGGACTCACGTTCGTTAACCATGTCTCACGTTTGATATTGGACTGTTACAAACTACTCGGTTTTGTAATGAGAATATCAAGAGAATTTAACAGCACCGATATCCTCCGAAACTTATATAATTATCTAATTAGAACCAAATTAGAATATGCATCTACGGTTTGGGCTCCTCATCAGCTCAAATACAAAAACAATATAGAACAAATACGAAAAAAATTCCTCAGATATCTATGGTACAGAACAAAGGGCGATTACCCAAAATATGCTCACCATGCCGAACTTCTCACGGTGTGTAACTATAGAAGCCTTGAAACAAGAAGGCAAGAATCCATTGCGATATTCCTAATAAAGGTTTTCCAAGGTTCCTTTAACTGTCCCGCGATTCTAGAAGCACTAAGTTTATATGTACCCAATAAATATAGCCGTGCAAGGAATCACCCTCTGTTCTACATACCAACTTACAGGACGAATATCATGGCTAAACACTCAGTCACGCGTGGTATAGAGATATTGAACCAACTGAATGACACTGTTGATATATTCTCGGTACCGTCTAGCAGTATGAGAAGAATCCTGGCTGATATTCTTCCTAACGAATAAGCTAACGCTAGAAGCAAACCCTCTTTGTGTAACAGGAGAAATCCGTGCATGTGGATAAAAAAAAAAAAAAAAAAAAATATCCACCAGGTTTTGGCTTTACTCCTGATACTGAATAAACAAAAATGTCCCAATTTGGTTATTTCACATTAGGCCTTTTAATATTTCTTTATTGCGTTATATTACTGTATTGGACCGGACGTATGCGTCACCATTAAATACGATTGATATATTTTCTTGTTGTTTGGTATTTTTTTATGTATAAATTCTTATGTTTATTGATGTACGTGCTGTGTCACGAACGTAAAAAAAATGTTCTTTATGCGCGGCCTTTGCGCGAGTTGTATCAAAAGTCGGCCGGCCCATGCATGCGAAAACTTGTGAGAATTGTGATATCTCGCAAGTCATGACGGCATGCACGGGCGAAAACAGGCGCTTGCGATGAGAGATTGGCCGCACGTAAGGAGCGCAAAAGTCGAAAAAAAAAAACTTACTCAGTTCCCTCCAGTCTACTGCCTTTTACTTGTGACCATCTACTACCTGCTAAAGAGGAATCTCTTCACCCTGGCACTTTTCACCATGAGCCGAAATCTCCGAGCATTGAGCAGTTGCCATCCACCTATTTCTACAGTCTTTGTACCGGTGCTGTACAATTACTTTTCCATTGTAGTTACTTACTTACACAGCTCAGTTCAACCCCACTATCAAAATGAGTCCTTGTCCAGCGCGATCTACACTAGAAGATCGAAATCTTATTTTTTACGAGCGCAACACCACACAGAGACAGAGGAGGACAATAATGTACTGAGGCAATCTCCCGCAGTGTGAACACATTCAGTCAGTAATATAACGTGTTTCATTCCTGATTTTTCTTTCCTCTCCACCATCCCTTCCTTTTCCTTTGATTGATGATATCTCACGTTATATGAAAAAGAATGTTCGGGTGATTGTTCATCTTTTCGGGGTTTATGGGCGTATGCTCACGTATATGTTCGTGTGGGGATGAATAGTCATTTGAATGATTTTGCGACCATGTAACTTGCTTAATTTACTTTTGTCTGGTTGGTTGTAAGAGATAGCCCCCTGGCAATAAGTCCGCCCCATCAGATTGTATTAGCGATAAAGATGTTAAATAAATAAATAAACATGGCTAGGCTAATGTGATTTTCTATGAATGAATAATGTTGCAGATGACCGCTTTATCCTGAAGGAAATGTCTAAGCTCGAGCAGAACCTGTTCCTGAGCCTGGCTCCGCACTACTTCAACCACATCCACTCCTGCCACCAGAACAAGCTGCCGACACTTCTCGGTAACTTGCTCCGTTGTTTCTATTCCGTGATATCAATTATTACCAAGTGAAGGATCAGAGTATTTACTCTTCGTCATAACCATGACCTGAATGCCGAGGAATGTGACAAATTTTTTAGCATACTCATGTGGTTTTCTTGGGAAATATAGTCGGTGGTTTCCCATTGCCTTCCGCACTATAGTTGATGTAATAGGATTGTATGCATGTTGTATGCATTGGGAGCCATGCTGCCAACGCACAGTATTCTGGGGTTTAGTATCAGGTCCCAGATGAAATGTGCACTTGTCGATGTTAATTAGGAGCAGGAGTGTTGTAGAAATGTTTTGGGATATATTGATTTGGATAAGAGAGAGTTGAAGGATTAGGAGAGAGGATAGGAGAAACACAGATGCAGAAGTGAGCCGCCTCTGTCCCTCTTCACAGAGTTTAGCCTGCGAGTCTACATAGTTTCCAGGGTGTACTTCGTGCCAAAGATGAAAATTTCGAGATGTTAGTGGACCAGAGGCTGAGTACTTTCTAGGTGACCCTAGACTGGCCGCTACTACCGCTTAATATCTCTATTTTGTGACTTCGGTCTGTGCTTTCCTTTTAAGCTTGTCCCCAGATGTGCTGAACATTAATTATTTTTAGTTTCTCATAGAGCGCATCTTTAAATATTTTGCTTTGTCCACCATGTTTTCTTCTATCTTCAGCTAGCTCGCCAAAGAGAATAACACAGAGAATGGCTCAATAAGTGTTAGGTGTACAAGCAACAAACCTGGCCTTTGGAGACCAGTGTGCAAGACAGATCTCGATGCTGCGAAAGTTGGCTTTGTTCAATACTTACCCTATGACACTATCAAAACTTAATTTTTTCCCCCGAGTAGCCACTGCTTATACTTTTCGAATACTTTTATGTGTTAACAACAAAAGATAACGTTTATAGCTCTTGTTTGTTACATATTATTTCCTCAAGAGCACTTTGTTTTTGGATTTTTAAAAGGTAGTTCATTAGCGTCACTAAATAAACTCCGTTGAAATGATGGCTGAAAGTACAGATAACCCCTATATAATACGGTATTCCTACAACACGGTTTTGCTCTAATACGGTTTGAGAATTGGGGAAATCTCCGTACAAAACGGCACATGATGAGAGTTTTTAAATAGAAACACCATCACATTTGCGCATGTGTGTTGTGTCAGATTTACGTACGGGATTTTAGAATATTATGATACATTTTTAAATTCATTTTGTTGTCATTAAAGATATTTTAAGACTCAAGTAAACATTGTCCTTTCACTGTCCTCTTTATTTTCGGAAACAGGAAAAAGTCGCAGGGGACCACATCTGGTGAATACGGTGGCTGTGGCATCACGACGGTGTTGGCTTTGACCAAAAAAATTCACTAATTAGTGAAGTGTTAGCCGGTGCATTATCATGGTGCAAAATTCAGGTGTTTTTTGACCACGTTTTCTTCGCATCGCTTTATACAAATGGCGTTAAATAAAAAAAAAAACACTTTTTCCAGTTTAAAACAAAAAAAAAATGTAAACGTGCCAAAATGCATTGTAAATACTTGCCTGTCAAATACAAACTGTCCATCCAATATGGCTGTAAATTGAAATGTATATCACAGACAGTGTCGTCAACGTGAAGAAAAAAGATGGGGTCAATCAAAAACAAACAGGCCGTGAAATAAAAAATAACTCATTATTTTTTTATCAACCCTCGTCGTACGGAATACAAATGTAAAGAATTTCACAATTTATTATATAATGATGAATTAGAAGTTTCCGTATCAGAATTTGTCTATTAAAAAGTGGAACTGGGTAGAAATATCCACCCAAAGCTTGCTGCTTTGCATATTTTATCTTTTCCTTTTCAATCCGCATTTTATAATCTTTTGAGCTTTTCTCTTCATCACTATCATTTACAATTAGAATTTGAATTCTGTTTTTCATAATGTGAAAAAGCGTCAACTAAATTCACCAGTGCTATTCTTGAAAAAGCTTTGTTTTATTTTCTCATTAATTTCACTATAGCGAATTTCATTAAAGGAAGACCCGTAAAGAGAGGTGTAGATAGATGCACTGCGATAACTGATTGTGCAAAGCAGTAGAGCTAATGCGGGGACTCCCAAAGAACTCGGTATTTGTAAAGGATTGAACCTCATTAATTTGTTGATTGCAGGTAGGATAGTTGGCGTATACTGTGTGGAGGGAGTGGGTGGCGTGGGCGGGGGGGTACTGGTAATGGAGAACTTGTGGCACGGGCGCGGGGAGCTGGCGCAGCGCTTCGACCTCAAGGGAGCGCAGCGGAACCGCCTGGCCCACCAGGGTCCTCCCGACTCCGTGCTGCTGGACGAGAATCTGCTCAACTTGCGTTGGGAGTGTCCACTGTACATCCAGTCGCACTCGGCTGGCGTGCTCTGGGCGGCTGTCAAGCGGGACACGGAGTTCCTGGCCGCGCATCACATCATGGACTACTCTCTGCTGGTGGGCCTGGACCAAGACAGACAGGAGCTCGTTCTGGGGATCATAGGTAAATCGATGAATTATCTTCAAAGTTTATCGATGACTTGTTATTAAATATTCCACTTTAGTGTACATTAAACAAATTTTTACAATATCCATAAAATAGAAAAAAGACTTAACAATTTCAGTAAAAGGTTTTACGCTTGTATTAGTTTTTTTTATGCGAGGAGCGATAAAGACATTTTATTCTTTTATTTTATAAATCTTACATATACAGATTATGCCCAATTACTTGACAAACTTAAAGAGAAAATATATACAATAACAATAAGTAATAATTAACAAATAAGAAATAATTGTTAAGCCAATCAAATTTATTCTCAATACTATCATTTTTTGAAGATGTCAATATTCGAGGTTCTTTTAAAAGATGTTAATATTCGAGGCTCTTTTAAAAGATGTTAATATTCGAGGCTCTTTTAAAAGATGTTAATATTCGTGGCTCTTTTAAAAGATGTCAATATTCGAGACTCTTTTAAAAGAGACAGCGTAACTTACATAACAAAGGATGAGCACTTGGCAAGCTAGTTCTATTAATTGCTAGTGTCAACCGTTTGGTATTTCTGTACCTCAACACTTGTCAGGATTATATTATCCTATCCTATTAGCAACTTCGAGATAAAGATACCCTCACATCCCTCCTCATACTTAGATGGTAGTATCCAATAAACCGTGTATGATAGAGGCACAGGTAGAAACCGCACTCACATAAGTAGAGATACCTCAAAAACTTCATTATAGTTTCTCCATGTGTACGCCACTGCCACAAAGAACTGTAACATAGGGGGATGGCTGCTGCGCAATGCTCGGAGAATTCAACTCACGTTCAAGTCGTAGATCGGTGAAAGGTAGCAGGGTGAAGAGATTCCTCTTAGCAGGTAGTAGATGGTCGCAAGTAAAACACAGTAGGCAGAGTGAACTGAGAATGCTTTATTTGGCTTTTTCACTTCTTTTGTGTGGTCAATCGCTCATCGCAAACGCCTGTTTTCGCCTCTGCATGCCGTCACAACTCGCGAAATATCACAATTTTCGGAGCAGAGGCCGGCCAACTTGCGATAAAGTCTTGAGATAAGTCTCATTTCTGTTGCGGTCGCGACGCAGCGCGGACCCTAACAAACATAAATATGCATACAAAAATACCGAATAACATCAAAATATAACTACATATCAAATATATATTAAACAATTAAGAAAACAAATACACAATTGTTTTATGGTGACGCATACACCATGATTTGAGAGTTACAAATCCTCCGTGGGCTCCGCAGTAACACTCTACATTGTAACTTGCTACATTTCAGCAGAAAATAAAGAAGAGTGGTTAATTACGCACCAACAGTACAGCCTTCGACCAGCTACCAGGCGATATTCTTGATAAGTGACCCAATACCTCGCCTGTATCGCACTGCTTTTATATCTGAAGACAAACTGTGTCATTTGTAATCCATCCTTCTTCTAAGGCATCTATTATCGAAGCTCGTCATGCATAATCTTCTATTTTTCTTTATACGATTTCTGTATTAACCCCAATATAATTTTCGCTCTCCAGATTACATCCGAACATTCACATGGGACAAGAAGTTGGAGCATATCGTGAAGAAAGGGCTGGGCTCGGGGCTGCCCACTATCGCCTCTCCCGAGCAGTACAAGGCTCGCTTCTGCACGGCCATGAAGAAGTACTTCCTGCAGTGCCCCGACCAGTGGGAGGACTTGCATCGTGGACTCGTCTCCGATCAAAGCTAGACTCGGAAGCTGATGACATATTGCCATTCTATATATTAAAAGTAAATTAAAAAAAAAAAAGTGGTTATAAATTTCATTTACATTAACTCATTTCTCTTGCGTCATTTATTGATCCAAAATCACTTCGAAGGAGCGTATTATGTTAGTTTTGCTGAAAAGTATAAATTGAAAAAGTCTCTTGAAGGCTATAAATACTAAACTGTCAGCTTGCCCACAATTCGGAGAGAGAGTCTATTTCAACATCTTTTATTGTAATAAACACTTTTTCCAAAACATACAAATATTGTATAAGAATTCTTTCTCAGCTCCGTGGTCTGGTTGTGAGTGCGCCTGTTCAGCGGACGGGTAACATTCGGTATTTTAATATTGTCAATGTGAAGAAATATATTTTATTCAGTTATTTTAACAGCAGGCTCGGCAAATCATCATTACAATGAACTATTTCAGAATGGTTTCCTCACTGCGTACGTAACTCATTGAGTCTTGTCTGATAACAGTGAAACTGTGAAAAGCTTAAATCTCTCCTTAGTTTTTAGTCCATTATGAATTAAGGTAAAATTTATGTGTTACCAAAAGGTAAAAGGTAAATAGTCGCTTCCATTGGTTTACATATTTTATTAGAATGGCAATATATTTCTGTGATATAATTTGGAAAGAATCTATAATATATATTCTTTTCGTATGAACAAGTTTCGAGGGTATTTTTTAAGCCAGGAATATTTTAGCCAGTGATTTAGTTGACTGACAAAAAATTTTAATATAAAAAAAAAAACAGTAATTAATCACGAAAAAAGATCAATAAACAATAATTGCATTTGTGTGAAATATATTATCAAATATAAAACATTGGTTCTGTAATAAAAAATAAAATGCAAAAATTTTTTACAATGGGAAAAAAATATTGCGAATATATTTAAATAAAATTGGTTCAGAATAACAAAACGCAAAGGTTGTATTGTTATTTTTAATCAAAAGATTTGTATCCTGAATCATTTTTACTAGAGTTATTTGAATACAGTTTCAAAATTACATTTTTTATTTCATTATCATCCTATAAGTTCCATCATGAACAAAGGGATTCCATTAAACATTATCATCCTATAAGTTCCATCATGAACAGAGGGATTCCATTAAACATTATCATCCTATAAGTTCCATCATGAACAGAGGGATTCCATTAAACATTATCATCCTATAAGTTCCATCATGAACAGAGGGATTCCATTAAACATTATCATCCTATAAGTTCCATCATGAACAGAGGGATTCCATTAAACATTATCATCCTATAAGTTCCATCATGAACAGAGGGATTCCATAAAACATTATCATCCTATAAGTTCCATCATGAACAGAGGGATTCCATAAAACATTATCATCCTATAAATTCTATCATGAACACAGGGATGCCATAAAACATTATCATCCTATAAGTTCCATCATGAACAGAAGAATTCCATGAAACATTATCATCCTATAAGTTCCATCATGAACAGAGGGATTCCATTAAACATTATCATCCTATAAATTCTATCATGAACACAGGGATGCCATAAAACATTATCATCCTATAAGTTCCATCATGAACAGAGGGATTCCATTAAACATTATCATCCTATAAGTTCCATCATGAACAGAGGGATTCCATTAAACATTATCATCCTATAAGTTCCATCATGAACAGAGGGATTCCATTAAACATTATCATCCTATAAGTTCCATCATGAACAGAGGGATTCCATAAAACATTATCATCCTATAAGTTCCATCATGAACAGAGGGATTCCATAAAACATTATCATCCTATAAATTCTATCATGAACACAGGGATGCCATAAAACATTATCATCCTATAAGTTCCATCATGAACAGAAGAATTCCATGAAACATTATCATCCTATAAGTTCCATCATGAACAGAGGGATTCCATTAAACATTATCATCCTATAAATTCTATCATGAACACAGGGATGCCATAAAACATTATCATCCTATAAGTTCCATCATGAACAGAAGAATTCCATTAAACATTATCATCCTATAAGTTCCATCATGAACAGAGGGATTCCATTAAACATTATCATCCTATAAGTTCCATCATGAACAGAGGGATTCCATTAAACATTATCATCCTATAAAATCCATCATGAACAGAGGGATTCCATAAAACATTATCATCCTATAAATTCTATCATGAACACAGGGATGCCATAAAACATTATCATCCTATAAGTTCAATCATGAACAAAAGGATTCCATAAAACATTATCATCCTATAAGTTCCATCATGAACAGAGGGATTCCATAAAACATTATCATCCTATAAATTCTATCATGAACACAGGGATGCCATAAAACATTATCATCCTATAAGTTCAATCATGAACAAAAGGATTCCATAAAACATTTTCATCCTATAAGTTCCATCATGAACACAGGGATGCCATAAAACATTATCATCCTATAAGTTCCATCATGAACAGATGGATTCCATAAAACATTATCATCCTATAAGTTCTATCATGAACACATGGATGCCATAAAACATTATCATCCTATAGGTTCCATCATGAACACAGGGATGCCATAAAACATCTCCATCCAGGTCGGTTCTCAGCCTGGCAATTCACGTCATCGAAACGCGTGGCCAAACCAGCTCAGAAGGGTGTTCGGGAGCTAGCCTAACGGCCCCGAGCCGAGGTCAGTCAAGATTATATATATATATATATATATATATATATATATATATATATATATATATATATATATATATATATATATATATATATATATATATATATATATATATATATATTGGGTTGATGCAAAAGTAATGATCGTTTTTTACATATACAATTAAACATTTTTTTTTTAGATTTGTAATATTTATTTAATCAATTTTATAATTTCCATCAGTTCTTATAACCTTCTCCCATCTTTCTATCAACTTATTAATACCATTAGTGTAAAATTCCGTGGATTTTGATGCGAAAAATGTAGTAAGGGATGTTTTTACCTGCTCTATTGTATCAAATTTTTTATCATTTAAAATTTTTTGCAGCGATCGTAATAAATGAAAATCGGAAGGAGCAAGATCTGGACAATACGGTGGATGCTTGATAACATCCCAATTCAACTCATTTAGCTTGTATTGGGTCATCAAAGCCACATGTGGTCACGCGTTGTCGGGATGAAACACTACCCCTTTTCTGTTTACCAATTCTGGTCTATCCTTTTGAAGGACGATGTTCAATTTGGATAATTGCTGACAATATCGTTCTGTTGTAATTGTCTGATTGCGTTCCAAGAGTTCAAAATACACAATACCCTTACAATTGCACCAAACACAAAGCATTACTTTTTTTGATGGATTTCGGCCTTCGAAGTTGTTAATGGGGCTTGTCCAGGTATAGCCCAATGTCTTTTTCTTGTCACGTTGTTGTACACGACCCATTTCTCATCTCCTGTCACCAAACGATGCAAAAAAGGTTCATGTTTTTGTCTCGCACTCAAAGCAAAGCACGTTGAAACATGATCCAATAAATTGGCAGCCGACAATTGATGAGGTATCCAAACGTTGTACCGCGAAACCATCCCCATACGCTTCAAATGTCTTAATACGGTTGTTTGGTTGACTCCCATCATCGACGCGATCTCCCTGGTGGTTAGACGTGGATTTGTGTCAATTATGACTTTTAACTTGTTGTCATCAGACTTCAATGGCCGCCCGGTACGTGGTTTATCAAATAGTGAAAAATCCTCAGATCGGAATTTTGTAAACCATCTTCGTACCTGTCGAACTTTGATGACATCTGCTCCATACACGTCGCAAATGTTTTTGGTTGCCACACTCGCGGTATTGTCTTTACGGAATTCATAAAGTAAACAATGACGTAAATGCACTTTATCGACCGACATTTTGAAAAAATACAAGGGCTTTTCACTGTACTCTGGCCAGGCCAAAACTGAATAGAAAGTAGAGGGAAAGCATCCTTTATACAATGGAATCATTTAAAAGAAGATACTATTCATCATTTCTTACCTGGGATTTTTTTTACCTGGGATCATAAAAAACGATCATTACTTTTGCATCAACCCAATATATATATATATATATATATATATATATATATATATATATATATATATATATATATATATATATATATATATATATATATATATATATATATATATATATATATATATATATATATATATATATATATATATATATATGTATACCACATACATTTGTGTTTATTGACCTTTTTTTCTCCAATGGAAACTGAATGCTTCCTCTGTTTTATGGCATAGTCTAGCACGTATCACTTTGATCTTTGTAATTGCCGATAAAACGGGAGAACTTCCCAAGTTCAAACTGTTACCGCATCACCGCACCAATAAGCTGTTCATTATGTATTATACTTTATACATTTGTACTCACATTTTGTTAGCAATTAGATGATGCACTGATAATTTATCAAAAAATAAATATTTGTTCAGAAAAATTCTGTGATAACTTATTTAACCCTAAATTATCATGAATTAAATAAATTTTCATGATTTTTAATTTTTTTAAATTCTATTAATTAATTTATGACCATATCTTTTACCATGGAAGAAACACAAAATCAAATCAAAATTCAGTAGGCTTTTGCTACGTTTGAGTATGAACACGTAAATGTATATTTTCCTACGTTTGAGTATGAACGTGTAACTGTAGATTTTGCTACGTTTGACTATGAATGTGTAACTGTAGATTTTGCTACGTTTGAGTGTAACTGTAGCTTTTGCTACGTTTGAGTATGAACGTGTAACTAGCTTTTGTTACGTTTGAGTATGAACGTGTAATTGTAGATTTTGCTATGTTTGAGTATGAACGTATAACTAGCTTTTGTTACGTTTGAGTATGAACGTGTAATTGTAGATTTTGCTATGTTTGAGTATGAACGTATACCTGTAGCTTTTGCTATGTTTGAGTATGAACGTGTAACTGTAGATTTTGCTATGTTTGAGTATGAACGTATAACTAGCTTTTGCTATGTTTGAGTATGAACGTGTAACTGCAGATTTTGATACGTTTGTTTGTAGTGTGTAATTGTAGATTTGGTTACATTTGAGTATGAACGTGTAATTGTAGATTTTGCTATGTTTGAGTATGAACGTATACCTGTAGCTTTTGCTATGTTTGAGTATGAACGTGTAACTGTAGATTTTGCTATGTTTGAGTATGAACGTATAACTGTAGCTTTTGCTATGTTTGAGTATGAACGTGTAACTGCAGATTTTGATACGTTTGAGTATGAACGTGTAATTGTAGATTTGGTTACATTTGAGTATGAAACTGTAACTGCAGCTTTTGCTACGTTTGAGTATGAACGTGTAACTGTACAGCACCGGCACAAAAACTGTAGAATAGGTGGATGGCTGCCGTTCAATCCTCCAAGATTGCAGCGAGTCCAGGTGAAAAGAAGAGATTGATTCCTCTTTGGCAGCCAGTGGCAGTGGTGAATAGCTGATCTATAGAGAGTCTCGGTCCAATGGATGGGGATGGACACCTTACTCCTTCATCGGATAATTTTCTGACTGTTAGGATATTTTTATGTTGAAACAGGAAAGGATAAGATTCATATAAATACTTATATAACATATAAATGTGATGATTGAGGATAAATAATATTAAATACAAATATACATAGCTTTATGGATGTGTTGTCACACACGGGAATCTATATGTATGTGTATGAGTGAAAAGTAATGAAAGGGGGGGGGGGATGATGGTGAGTAAAATATTAAATGTGACATATACAAAGGGAGTCATGTTAGTTTAAAATAATATAAATACATATAACATAATATACAAATAGAAATATTATTACAAGAAAAGGGAGTGACAACAAAAATAATATATTCAACTATTCGGAACATTTTTGACAGACGTATTGAATTTTCTTAGTTCATTCCAGATTTCAGACACTAAAGCGAATTTATCCGTATGCAATCTTTCAGATCGTTCTGTTTTTTTGTCGAACCGAAGTATTACCATGAACTGATCTCTGGGCATTGTTTTTGAAAAGAAAGGTGGCACTCATTTTTTGGACCACAATTAAGAAGCTTTTAGCAATTTGGCTTCATATGCCCCCCTGGCATATAAATTTGCTATAAAAATCTTCAATTGTGCAAAAGAAATAGCCAAATCCTTTTGTCTAACACGACACGCTTCTATTTCTGTGCAGTCTTTGATATGTTCTAGCATGTACGTATCAATTATTCATTTTAAAGCACTTTGCACATGACCCGACATCACATTTCTTTTGGAATATCCAATAGGTCCTGCGACACCTTTGAATATTGCGTAAATGGGCAGTCTACCGCTGGACCCACCTGCTTCAAATTCTACCCATTGTGTTCCATCAACTGCAGTTTCTGATGCATTGGTTTTGAAGGTGGAGATGGTAAGAGTTGAAGATCAACTTCACCAGGCTTCAACCCTCGAAGATACCTTTTTCTATACCAGTCGTTCTCTCTAGGATGCTCATAAAACTCGATTGCCCCATAAATCATAATGCACCATATTGATGGTAGCACATGGAATTTGGCTTTGAAACAAAAAAATCCTTCACACCGATGACATTCTTTCTTTTTTGCTTTACACAAATTGTTACACTATGATTATGTTGTTTTAAAAGTAATAATTTCACAAATGGGACAATTTCAATCGAGTTATTTATTAAATTACCAAACCTGTCAATTTGACGGGTATCAGTAAAGATAGGTATAAAGCGACTGAATTTCCTTAAATAAAAATAGAGTAAATATATTTGCATTGTTTAATTATAAAAAGTCGTAACAAAAACCCAGGAAAAATACTGTCTGTTTTGTAAAATTTGCAAAGGAATACCGGACGGGTGCCGTAAATCTACTGTTAATGAAAGGGTAAATGCAATGGATTTAGCCATAAAATGTAACTAAGTGATGGCGAGCGAAGGAAGAAAACTAGATTGTGCCTAACATGCGATAAAGAGGATGATCAGGATCCAAAGCTTATTGCGATACAACAGAAATATTGTATTGTAGAGAACCTAAGCCTGCTCAGGGAAGTCAATAATTAATTATTGTATTGTAGAGAACCTAAACCTGCTCAGGGAAGTCAATAATTAATTATTGTATTGTAGAGAACCTAAACCTGCTCAGGGAAGTCAATAATTAATTATTGTATTGTAGAGAACCTAAACCTGCTAAGGGAAGTCAATAATTAATTATTGTATTGTAGAGAACCTAAACCTGCTAAGGGAAGTCAATAATTAATTATTGTATTGTAGAGAACCTAAACCTGCTCAGGGAAGTCAATAATTAATTATTGTATTGTAGAGAACCTAAACATGCTCAGGGAAGTCAATAATTAATTATTGTATTGTAGAGAACCTAAACCTGCTCAGGGAAGTCAATAATTAATTATTTTATGGTAGAGAACCTACACCTGCTCAGGGAACTCAATAATTAAATAAAATACAAATCTTATACGAGCTGAGAAATGAGATTAACTTTATGAATTCTGCATCAAGATAAATTATTTACTAAACAAGAATATTTAAAAAGTGAATAAAACATCGGAGTATGGAGTATGGTGGCTGGTGAGGATGGTGGATCAGAGGCCTCGAGATCAATGGTCTATACAAGTGAGAATTTGGTCCATATCTTAAAGAAGCTTTCTGAATGGTAAGTCTTAGTTCATTTTTGGATGGCATCGCCTTCTTTTCCACATCTGTATCGGACGTGTGCCATCACCCGTGTGTGTGTGTATGTGATACGAAAAGACACTGTGTGTAGATCTGTATTATTGAACTTGTATGCTATTCTTTGCTCTTGTATAATCTAATGTTCCTGTGTTTGTCTATGTAAATGTTATATCATGTATGCAAATATGTGCGTGTTATAATTCATTCTAACGTTTCTGTATATGTATAGGGTGGATGTGAACTTGTATTTGTCTGTTTCCATACCTGTATATGTATAACTGTCATGTAATTCTATATTCGTTGTAGTAATGTGTAGAATTTCCTATGTAAAATATATGTCTGTTTGACTCCGATCGTACTCGCGACCGCGTTGGAAATATGTAACTTGCAAAGCGGTGCGATCGGGGGTAGGTCCAGGTTCAGTCGGCGTAAGCATGGCCCGGACCCCGAAAGTTGTCGTATTTCGCGGACAATGGGCGCTGCTGACGGCCGACTGACCATTAATATAGAAGGGGCTGCAATTTTGTAAAGCACTTCTCAACTACTTCTCACCGCTTCATTGAAATATATTCTCAGTAAATACCGATTTTACCGTGTTTTACTTTGAGACCCGCTACCCTACATCAAGCTGCCTGAGAGGAATCTCTCCCTGCTCTTCTTCTTCTTCTTCTGCTGAATCTTCGGAACGGAAGTCGCGACGTCGATTCTTCGAGCGCGACGCGGCGACCAACGATCTATTTTATTTCTACAGTCTTTGTACCTGTCTGGTACAAAGTGGTCCTTCGACGGCGGATCGGCCGCGTCACCTCAAGAATCATCAGCAGAAGCGAATCTTGATCATAATTCTCAAGATATTATATCTTTGGATATAATCATTTAGATATCATCGTCATCTTCAGAAGCAGAGCGTCGTAATCGCCACCTTCTGAAGTTTGAAGATATTAAATCTTTTGGATATAAGATATAATCATTCAGATATCATCGTCATCTTCAGAAGTGAGGCATCAGCTGCTGTGGACCATCGTCATCAGCCGCTGTGGACTATCGTCATCATCAGCCGCTGTGGACTATCGTCATCATCAGCCGCTGTGGACTATCGTCATCATCAGCCGCTGTGGACTATCGTCATCATCAGCCGCTGTGGACTATAGTCATCATCAGCCGCTGTGGACTATCGTCATCATCAGCCGCTGTGGACCGTCACCTTCTGAAGTATACGTCAGCATCACCATCATCTTGAGAAGCGACCAGCGTGGACCATCATCATCATCATGCCGTCTCCTCGTTCTGGCAAAACTCCCGCAATGGAAGCGAGAGACCAGAGCGGCGACTCATCGGACGATGAGTGGGTTGGGTCCTCACAAGCTGAGTCGGAAGACATGATCAGGAGGCTTGAGAGGAAGCTCCGCAACAGAAAGCGGAAAAATGCCGCTTTGACGAGAAAGCTGAAACTGCAAGCTGCGACGGATGACTCCATCCGTGGACCATCGGAGGAACGCGTTCCTGATGCTCTGGCAGCTGATCCCCTGCGGCTCACCGATGATTGGGTGAGTCAGCCACAGGATCCATACGTGCAGATGGCAGCGATGTTTGCGGAGCTCATCCGATCTTCACAGGAAAGGGGAACCCTAACAGCACCAGCCTGTGAAGTGGTTGCATGGATGATCGCGCTGATCACCGCGACTCGCGACCGACATTGCGCGAGTCAAGGGCGGATTGGCGCGAACCAACACAGGACGTGTCCGCGAGATGAGCGGCACGCCGAGAAGCAGCGGATGTGCCAGGATACAGCGGAGCGCAATGCGCGATCCGCGTCGACACATCACGCCATGATGAAGGACGTCCTCGCCAAGCCAAATGAGAGCGAGACGTCCGAGAAAATGGCGGCGCAAAATTGCCCGCCCAGCTCTGCTGCTGTGAAACCTGGACGGGTCGCCCATGGAGGGAGGAACCCGCCCACGGAAGGACAGAGTACCGTGAGGAACTGCGCTGACGGAGCACTGACGTTCTCAATGCCACGAACGGACACAGGATGCCGGGCGCAGGAGACCAAGACGCGGCCTCTGCCTACGAAACATTGCGCAAACCTTTCGTCGGTTTGCGCAACTCAGCGTGACGCAAAGCGAAACAATGCGTGGCCGCGAGACAAGCGGCGCGCCAAGAATCGGCGGATGTGCCAGGATGCGGCGTCGCGTGACCAGAATACGCGACCCGAGCTGACACATCAAGCCGAGAGAAAGGACGCCGTCGCCGATCCACAGGAGAGCGAGGCGTCCGAGAAGGATTGCGCAAATTCTGGAAAGATTTGCGCAAACCAACATTGCGCAAGTCGGCATTGCACAATGCTGGAGGATAACGACGCGTCGCCGCGAATGGAGCGGCGCGCCGAGATGTGCCAGGATGCGGCGAAGCGCGAGGTCAATGCGCGACCCGGACTGACACATCACGCCGAGAGAGAGGACGCCGTCGCCGAGCCAAAGAAGAGCGAGGCGTCCGAGGTTTGCGCAAATAAAGCAAAGATTTGCGCAACCCGAGATTGCGCAGATACAACAAAGATCTGCGCAAATAGACATTGTGCAACCCGAGATTGCGCAAATCTTGGAATGATTTGCGCAAGTCGGCATTGCACAGTGCTGGAGGATAACGACGCGTCGCCGCGAATGGAGCGGCGCGCCGAGATGTGCCAGGATGCGGCGAAGCGCGAGGTCAATGCGCGACCCGGACTGACACATCACGTCGAGAGAGAGGACGCCGTCGCCGAGCCAAAGAAGAGCGAGGCGTCCGAGGTTTGCGCAAATAAAGCAAAGATTTGCGCAACCCGAGATTGCGCAAATACAATAAAGATTTGCGCAAATAGACATTGTGCAACCCGAGATTGCGCAAATCTTGGAATGATTTGCGCAAGTCGGCATTGCACAATGCTGGAGGATAACGACGCGTCGCCGCGAATGGAGCGGCGCGCCAAGATGTGCCAGGATGCGGCGAAGCGCGAGGTCAATGCGCGACCCGAACTGACACATCAAGCCGAGAGAAAGGACGCCGTCGCCGATCCACAGGAGAGCGAGACGTCCGAGAAGGTTGGCGCAAATCTTGGAAGGATTTGCGCAACCCGAGATTGCGCAAATCTTGGAAAGATTTGCGCAAACAGACATTGCGCAACCCGAGATTGCGCAAACCAACATTGCGCAAGTCGGCATTACGCAATGCTGGAGGAGAACGACGCGTCGCCGCGAATGGAGCGGCGCGCCGAGATATGCCAGGATGCGGCGAAGCGCGAGGTCAATGCGCGACCCGGACTGACACATCACGCCGAGAGAGAGGACGCCGTCGCCGAGCCAAAGGAGAGCGAGGCGTCCGAGGTTAGCGCAAATCAAGGAAAGATTTGCGCAACCCGAGATGGCGCGAATAAAGCCGAGAATTGCGCAAATAGACATTGTGCAACCCGAGATTGCGCAAATCTTGGAATGATTGGCGCAAGTCGGCATTGCGCAATGCGGGAAGAAAACGACGCGCCGCCGCGAATGGAGCGGCGCGCCGAGATGTGCCAGGATGCGGCGTCGCGTGACGAGGATACGCGACCCGAGCTGACACATCACGCCAAGACGGATGGCGTCGTCGCCATACGGAGGGAAGGCGCGACGTCTGGGGGAGAAATGGCGGCGCGACGATGCCCACCGCGCGGTGTCGTGGTGAAACCGCGCCAGCCAGGACGCCGAGAAAAGAGGTCGCGGCAGAAACCGGACCACGCCCCCTCGACAGTGAAAGCGCAGGTGTCACACGTTGGTGTCACTTGCGCCACTAACGCGATATTGACACGCGCCACCAGATGGATGAAACGGTGCGTGTCAAACTGCCGCCGCCCTAGATACCAGAGGACCAACGGCGCGCAGACCACGGAGGAGCTTCGAACCGCGGAGCTTAGGTTAAATGGGATTGCGCAGGAAGAAACCTTTCGCGCTGACCTAAGAGCTCTGCGGTGCAGCGAAAGTCTCCCACCTGGAACCAGACTGGGGGGAGTGACGCCGTGGCTGGACGCGGATGGCGTGCTGCGTACATGTGCCCGCCCGATGACCCCGGAGGGCTCTTACACGAGTGTGATTGCCCCAGCAATATTGGGTGGCGATCACCCGTGTACGAGGCTGTTGCGACAGCATAATCATGAGGGGGCGGGACATCCGAGCGCGAAGAGGAGGGCGAGGCGACTCACCAATAAGGATACGCGCCCAACCTCTCCCCACAGGACGTTGCGCAAATCGAGGACCGATTTGCGCAACCGCAAGACGTTGCGCAAGTCGAGGAATGATTTGCGCAACCACAGTACATCGCGCGAATCGGCAAATGATTTGCGCAACTAACGGACAAACAGACGGATCTGCACACCTGCCAGGAAATTGGCGTACCACATGCACGGCGAAGACAAGACGACGATCGCGGCTGGCGCCCTTACCGAGAGACGCGTGATTTCGAGGGCGAGACCGGGAGACCACGCCGGGAGGAGATTGGCCTCTGCGATGCGACAACACACGTCCTTGCTGACCATGAGATGTTACTCCGAAGATGATACTATACGGAGGTAACATCGGGGGGAGTGTATCGGACGTGTGCCATCACCCGTGTGTGTGTGTATGTGATACGAAAAGACACTGTGTGTAGATCTGTATTATTGAACTTGTATGCTATTCTTTGCTCTTGTATAATCTAATGTTCCTGTGTTTGTCTATGTAAATGTTATATCATGTATGCAAATATGTGCGTGTTATAATTCATTCTAACGTTTCTGTATATGTATAGGGTGGATGTGAACTTGTATTTGTCTGTTTCCATACCTGTATATGTATAACTGTCATGTAATTCTATATTCGTTGTAGTAATGTGTAGAATTTCCTATGTAAAATATATGTCTGTTTGACTCCGATCGTACTCGCGACCGCGTTGGAAATATGTAACTTGCAAAGCGGTGCGATCGGGGGTAGGTCCAGGTTCAGTCGGCGTAAGCATGGCCCGGACCCCGAAAGTTGTCGTATTTCGCGGACAATGGGCGCTGCTGACGGCCGACTGACCATTAATATAGAAGGGGCTGCAATTTTGTAAAGCACTTCTCAACTACTTCTCACCGCTTCATTGAAATATATTCTCAGTAAATACCGATTTTACCGTGTTTTACTTTGAGACCCGCTACCCTACATCAAGCTGCCTGAGAGGAATCTCTCCCTGCTCTTCTTCTTCTTCTTCTGCTGAATCTTCGGAACGGAAGTCGCGACGTCGATTCTTCGAGCGCGACGCGGCGACCAACGATCTATTTTATTTCTACAGTCTTTGTACCTGTCTGGTACAACATCATTTAACAATTTTACTATCTACCTGATGGATAACGACTATTCGTATTCTAGCAGTCTTCAATATTTAAGAACAAGAAAATAATATAATTTCAAATTATTAAAAAAAAAAACTCTCAAGATGAATGATATTGTAAATTCCTTCTTAAGTAATGGTCGTAATCTCATAAATGACGTCTTATTGAAGATAAACAAAGTGATTCTTGCGGATACCAACAGATGATTTGTTCTTGAATAATACCACTGCACGGCACCGGCACAAAGAACTGCATCATAAGTGGATGGCTGCTGAGCAATGCTGAAAAAGGTAGCAGGGTTGTTCACGCCAAAACCGGCGTGACGTAAAATCAGCTCAGATCCACGCGGGCGGAACGTGACCGTGATGTGGGGGCTAGACCAGATGGCCGTCCACGCGCGCGGCGTGTGTCATCCCCGAGACGGTCAGTCGCCATCCACGCGTGTCGGGAGTGTCATCGACCCGGACGAGTGTACAGTGCAATGAAAAGGTGACGATTTCTCACGTAACTCAAGGGTGTATATTATAAGAACTCATTTAAACCCGTTAAACATTATAATAAATGAAGTGTGCAGTATAATAAGTTAAGTGTGGTGTACACGCGTCAACCTTTTAGCTCGAAACGACTTCCGCGCCATCACAACTAAACCTGTAAGTACCATTCCATTTGTTCCTTTATCTCTATCTAAAGTTTGGCTTTCGCCAAATCATTTGGTCCCTCGATCCACTTCCAGCCCAGGTATACAGTCCACTTTTTCGAATATAGTCTCGAGTCTCGTATAGCCCGCTTCGTCATAAACATTTTTTTTTTCTCAAAAAATCCTCAATAAAGTTTATTTTTTCGTCAAGTCCTCAAAAGCAATTTATGTCTATATAATTTCTTTCCAATTCATTCACAATGTTTTATTATACCTACAATAATTTATTTATTGTTTGAATTGAATAGTGAGTTGCGATTATTTGATAGACAATAGATACTTTGATTCAAATAGAGCTTGGAATTAAGGGAAGTTTGCACAGAGTGAATAAAGATTTTATAATTTCTAATATAATTTTTAAAGTTACTTTTTCGCTTATTTTTTTAAATTCAATTCTCATTGTGCCCATAATTCTGTTTGCATTGTTCTTCTTCTTTTTGTTTTTTCTCTTTGCTTGTTTTTCCCCCTTTTATTACAAAACTCAAAAGCCTCAATCAAAATCGTTTTTAAGCCTACACACAATGACACACCTACGATTACGGCTACAGCTCATATTTTGAAGAATGTTACTGGTTATTTGCCATTGAGCAAAGTTCCACATATAAGTCACATGATGGACAAACCTCAGATCCCCCTAGCTGATGAAAATTTTAATATACCAGCTCAAGTCGACCTTCTACTCGGCTCTGATGTTCTTAGCCGAGTTTTGGATGGTACTAAGTTCTCTTTGGGGCCCGGCAGGCCTATAGCCTTCGGCACGATCTTTGACTTTGCATTACTGGGACCAGTTCATACACTCAACCCATACCCTCAGCCCTCTCGGCTGGGATCAGCTCATACCCTTAGCCCCCTCGGCTGGGATCAGCCCATAAGCTTAGCTCAAATGCAGCTCAGCTCAAACTCAGCTCATAATCTCAGCCCTCTCAGCTCATGCGTTTCAGCTCAAACTCATGCTTCAGCTCAAACTCAACTCAGCCCAAACTCGGCTAATACCCTCAGCCCTATCAGAGGGTATCAGTCAAACTCAACTCAGCTCAAATGATAATGCCCAAGAATGATAGAGCCCAGGAATGATAGAGCTCAGGAATGATAGAGCCCAAGAATGATAGAGCTCAGGAATGATAGAGCCCAAGAATGATAGAGCCCAGGAATGATAGAGCTCAGGAATGATAGAGCTCAGAAATGATAGAGCTCAGGAATGATAGAGCTCAGGAATGATAGAGCCCAAGAATGATAGAGCTCAGGAATGATAGAGCCCAAGAATGATAGAGCCCAAGAATGATAGAGCCCAAGAATGATAGAGCCCAAGAATGATAGAGCCCAGGAATGATAGATCTCAGGAATGATAGAGCTCAGGAATGATAGAGCCCAAGAATGATAGACGCCACTCAAACTCAACTCAGCCCAAGCTCGGCGCATACCTTCAGCCCTATCAGAGGGTATCGGCGCCACTGGGGCCAAACTCAGCCCAAACTCGGCTCATACGCCACTCAAACTCAACTCAGCCCAAGCTCGGCGCATACCCTCAGCCCTATCAGAGGGTATCGGCGCCACTGGGGCTCAACTCAGCCCAAACTCGGCTCATACGCCACTCAAACTCAAACTCAGCCCAAACTCAACCCACTCAAACCCGGCCCAGCGCAAACTCGGTTCATATCTTCAGCCCTATCAGAGGGTATCGGCGCCACTGGGGCCAAACTCAGCCCAAACTCGGCTCATACGCCACTCAAACTCAACTCAGCCCAAGCTCGGCGCATACCCTCAGCCCTATCAGAGGGTATCGGCGACACTGGGGCTCAACTCAGCCCAAACTCGGCTCATACGCCACTCAAACTCAGCCCAAACTCAACCCACTCAAACCCGGCCCAGCGCAAACTCGGTTCATATCTTCGGCCCTCTCGGCATATGCTTCAACTCAATCTCAGCTCAGCCAAGTGCAATTCATTTGTCTCTCAAACGCGGTTCACTTGTCTCTCAAAACACAATTCATTTGTCTCTCAAGCGCGGTTATTTGTCTCTCAAACGCAGCTCATGTATATCTCAAACACAACTCATTTGTCTCTCAAATGCAATTCATTTGTCTCTCAAACGCGGTTCACTTGTCTCTCAAAACACAATTCATTTGTCTCTCAAACGCGGTTCACTTGTCTCTCAAAACACAATTCATTTGTCTCTCAAGCGCGGTTCATTTGTCTCTCAAACGCAGCTCATTTATATCTCAAACAAAACTCGTTTATCTCTCAAAACACAATTCATTTGTCTCTCAAACGCGGTTCACTTGTCTTTCAAAACACAATTCATTTGTCTCTCAAACGCGGTTCACTTGTCTCTCAAAACACAATTCATTTGTCTCTCAAGCGCGGTTCATTTGTCTCTCAAACGCAGCTCATGTATATCTCACACAACTCATTTATCTCTCAAACACGATTCATTTGTCTCTCAAACGCGGTTCAGTTGTCTCTCAAACGCAGCTCATGTGTATCTCGAACACAACTCATTTATCTCTCAAACACAATTCATTTGTCTCTCAAATGCAATTCATTTGTCTCTCAGACGCAGCTCATTTATATCTCAAACAAAACTCATTTATTTCTCAGCGCTCAATCCTATCTCCACACCCTTCAAACCCGCTCTAAATGGCTATCACCATCCTCCCCTCCTCAAATCGGAGAGCTCGTCCTAATAAAGGAGGACAACTTGCCGGCACTGAAATGGCGACTTGGACGCATCACCCGCACCATACTCGGCAAAGATGGACTGCCACGTGTTGTGGATCTGGATACAACCAGTGGACACTTGAGAAGGCCGGTTTCAAAGCTAGCCCGGTTCCCGTTGGAGGTCCTCCCGGCCCCCCAGGATGTTCACGCCAAAACCGGCGTGACGTAAAATCAGCTCAGATCCACGCGGGCGGAACGTGACCGTGATGTGGGGGCTAGACCAGATGGCCGTCCACGCGCGCGGCGTGTGTCATCCCCGAGACGGTCAGTCGCCATCCACGCGTGTCGGGAGTGTCATCGACCCGGACGAGTGTACAGTGCAATGAAAAGGTGACGATTTCTCACGTAACTCAAGGGTGTATATTATAAGAACTCATTTAAACCCGTTAAACATTATAATAAATGAAGTGTGCAGTATAATAAGTTAAGTGTGGTGTACATGCGTCAACCTTTTAGCTCGAAACGACTTCCGCGCCATCACAACTAAACCTGTAAGTACCATTCCATTTGTTCCTTTATCTCTATCTAAAGTTTGGCTTTCGCCAAACCAAGGGTGAAGAGATTCCTCTTAGGCAGGTATTAGCAGGACTCAAGTAAAACACAGTAGGTAGAGTGAACTGAGAATATTATATTGAGACGAAAACGCGCAAAGAATATTCAACTCACAAAACACTTCTTTTTAGTTATTTGAGGGTTATTGATATCGCTTATCAATAATAAGTAAGTAATAATATGAAATCAGACAAAAAAAATTGACTAAACTTGATAGTTTTTATATTGAGACAAAAACGCGCACAAAATATTCAACTCATAAAACACTTCTTTTTAGTTATTTGAGGGTTATTAATATCGCTTATCAATAATAAGTAAGTAATAATATGAAATCAGACAAAAAAAAAATTGACAAAACTTGATGGTTTTTATATTGAGACGAAAACGCGCAACAAATATTCAACTCACAAAACACTTCTTTTTAGTTATTTGAGGGTTATTAATATCGCTTATCAATAATCAGTAAGTAATAATATAAAATCAGACAAAAAAAATTACTTAACTTAATAAATAAATAATATGAAATCAGACAAAAAAATGACTTAACTTGATAGTTTTTATATTAAGACAAAAACGTGCAAAAATATACAACTCACAAAACACTTCTTTGTAGTTATTTGAGAGTTATTTATATCGCTTATCAATAATAAGGAAGTAATAATATGAAATCAGACATAAAAAAATTCACTAAACTTGATAGTTTTTATATTTACTTATTATTGATAAGCGATATAAATAACTCTCAAATAACTAAAAAGAAGTGTTTTGTGAGTTAAATATTTTTTGCACATTTTCGTCTATTGAGACTAAACCCCTTTCAAGTTTAGTCAATTTTTTTTTTGTCTAATTTCATATTATACCTTACTTATTATTGATAAGCAATGTTAATAACCCTCAAATAACTAAAAACAAGTGTTTTGTGAGTTAAATATTTTTTGCGCATTTTCGTCTATTGAGACTAAAACCCTTTCAAGTTTAGTCAATTTTTTTTTGTCTAATTTCATATTATACCTTACTTATTATTGATAAGCGATGTTAATAACCCTCAAATAACTAAAAACAAGTGTTTTGTGAGTTAAATATTTTGTGCGCATTTTCGTCTATTGAGACTAAAACCCTTTCAAGTTT
This sequence comes from Odontocerum albicorne, assembly GCA_949825065.1. Lineage (NCBI taxonomy): Eukaryota > Metazoa > Arthropoda > Insecta > Trichoptera > Odontoceridae > Odontocerum > Odontocerum albicorne. Next base: position 172,028 of record OX463845.1, on the reverse strand, counting down.
AGTCAATTTTTTTGTCTGATTTCATATTATAACTTACTTATTATTGATAAGCGATGTTAATAACCCTCAAATAACTAAAAACAAGTGTTTTGTGAGTTAAATATTTTTTGCGCATTTTCGTCTATTGAGACTAAAACCCTTTCAAGTTAAGTCAATTTTTTTGTCTGATTTCATATTATAACTTACTTATTATTGATAAGCGATGTTAATAACCCTCAAATAACTAAAGACAAGTGTTTTGTGAGTTAAATATTTTTTGCGCATTTTCGTCTATTGAGACTAAAACCCTTTCAAGTTTAGTTAATTTTTTTTGTCTGATTTCATATTATAACTTACTTATTATTGATAAGCGATGTTAATAACCCTCAAATAACTAAAAACAAGTGTTTTGTGAGTTAAATATTTTTTTGCGCATTTTCGTCTATTGAGACTAAAACCGTATGCCGTCACCCTTGTGTGTGTATGTGGTATGATGAGACAGACAATGTTGTGTGTAGATCTGGAGGCAAATTTGCCCTTATATTTGTATATGTAAAACCCTGTATTTCAATATAAACTTCATGTATGTTATTATCTAAAATAGTATGTTTAAAATATTATGTAAGCAAACACTGTACTATTTTATGTCACTTTGAATCCGAATGACCTCGCGACCGCGCAGAAAAATGTGCTGCGGCCGGGCCATCGAGACCAAGGCAGAAGGCGGTCGGTCTAAGCGCCCCCCCCCCGAGCCCCAAACATGGGTTTACCCAGCGGGCAACGGGCGCTTACTCTGACCGACTTTCCGCTAATATAGAGCCTTAAATTATACCGAAAATATCATTCGGCCGCTCACAGCCGACTAGAACGGTCGTTCCCGATACCGCTCTCCGACGCTCCTACCAACTTGTAGCAAACGGAGATCGCACCATCACGCCAGCCGGGGTTTTTGGCTCGTCAGTACGCTAGCTGGCGAGATTTTTACCCGTAGCTGCCATCATCAGTATCAACACATGTGTACCTGTATCAGTCTCCTCCACATCTCTGAAGCAACCATAACAGGGGCTTTTTAGCTCCTTTTCAAGCCTCTACGCCATCGAGTGCCATCAACCATCACTATCAGCCCATACGGACATCAACATCATCACTAAGAAGGAGGGAAGAAGAAGGCCACCCGTCACCGCAGTTCCAGCCATCACCGGTGCTCGAGTGTCACGCCCGACGACGTCACCGACGTCTCCTCATTCGGGTGAGTGAACGGACTTATCTCTTCCCTACCCTCCTCACTATTTGTTTTATATTTTATATACTCTCACCCTAACTTCGAAAAAATTAAAAAAAAAAATGCCTACCAGCGCGGACATCGTGCACTGGCGCATTCGAAAGAAAGGAACCCAGCGAAAAATCTCGCGGTTCCTCCCAACTAAAGACCCGCCGGTCTCCCCTATTCTTCCCATGTCTCTTGAAGAGGCAACAAATCTTCTTCGCGATGACGCGACAAAAAAATCATTTTACCAAGCCGCAAAATATATTTCGGCCCTCCTCAAACGAGGAGAGGTCCAAATCACACGCGGTACCACAGCCACCTCGCCGCTTTCCACCCCATCAACGTCATCAACAGTGACACCCCCCGCCCAGCCCAAGATACCATCGAGGAAACCCGCCAACTCCTCACCACTGTCGGCCCCTCCCGCCATTAAAATACGCTCAACCACGGACGGTGTACCCATCGCCCCTGTCCCCAAATTCACCGTCGTGCCCGCACCACACCCCTCTTCACCTGTCCAGCCGGATGGTTCCGACATGGACTGGCAGACGGTATCTAACCGTCGCAAGAGGTCACCTGATAGCCCTCCGAAAGAGCTATCAGCTCCACCAAAAATGACCTCTGCCAAAAAGCAGAGGCTTCCAAGCCCGCCGGGCTCAGCACCTCCAGCCAAACCGGCTCCCTCCCAAACAGCTCCGCTCCCGATCAAGTCGGAACGCATCCCGCCGATTATTCTGCGGGATGTGGAAAAATACGCGGAGCTAAGGAAAATGCTCCATGATGCCAACATGCCCTTCACTTCGAAGGCAATGAGCAATGGTGACCTCCGTATACAGACGAAGTCTGTAGACGCATACCGTCTGCTGGCAAAGGAAACCAGCCGTCTCCAGGTCCCCTACTACACTTACCAGCTGGACAGCGAGAGACCCCTCCTCGTGGTCCTACGCGGCGTCCACACCTCCTTCGGAGTCGAGAAAGTCATTGAGGAATTTAAATCCCTCGACTATCCGATCCTGAACGTCTTCAGGATGAAGGACCGGCAGAGGAAATCCCTACCGTTGGTCATCGTTAAGTTGACTAAATCCCAAAATGGACGTCGCATATACAACGACCTCCACAGCATCTTCGACATGAAGATCTCTGTGGAGGAGCTGCGCAAAACCTCCCCAACAGGACAGTGCCATCGCTGTCAAAAATTCTTCCACAGCGCTGGTAGCTGTCACGCCCCTCCCGTATGCGTTAAATGCGCACGAAATCACAGAACAGCCGACTGTAAAAAGCCGGCTGACATCCCCGCAAAATGCGCCAATTGCGGCGGCCCCCACCCGGCCAACTACAGAAGCTGTCCCTCTCACCCCATGAGCAGAACGGCAAAACACACCCACCCCTCTGCGCCCCCGCCAGCCAGAGAAGCCCCCAGGACTTTCCCCCCTCTGGCCAAGCCAGTGTCGAGAGTCGCATCCCCCATGGTTTCATACGCGAGCATCGCAAAGAATGCCCGCCCTCAGCTCTCCTCCCAACCAGCCCCCCAACTAGCACCCCCAAACCCGCGTTATCCGTCGCAGGCTGACATCTCTACAGTTTTGAAGACCCTCGACGAGGCCATGTACATGGCCCGCGAGGTCTTCAACTCCCTCGCAATGTGTGTCCCCTACAATGGCTAGAGTCAGCAGACCCTGCCACCTAACTGTCGCGTACTGGAATGCAAACGGCACTTGCAGAACCAACAAGCAAGAAATCGAGGACTTCATCGTCGAGCACAACCTAGATGTGATGATGATTAATGAATCCTTCTTAAAACCCAGCCACCGATACTCTCTCCGAAATTATTATGTTTACCGTAATGACCGCCTCACAGGCAGAGGAGGCGGCACAGCTATCATAATAAAGGCGAGCATCGATCACTGCCTCTCCGCATCCGCCCCCACGGACAACATTGAGAATACCAGCGTTGTGGTTCAAACCCTCAACCACGGTCCTCTCAAGCTCGTGTCCGTGTACCTCCGACCGTTATTACCGCTTCTCGAGTCAGATTTGGACTCACTCTTCGCGGACAATCTTCCCACTATAGTAGCGGGAGACCTCAACGCCAAACACCCGCTTTGGCACAGTCGTGTCAAAAACACTCAAGGCCGCGCACTAGCCGAGATCTCCTCCCGCAAAAATTACTTTGTGGACGCCCCCGCCACTCCAACAAGAACCTCCCAAAGAGTAAACGACTCTGCAGACGTCTTAGACATCATCAAAAATGACATCCCGTTTTATAGCGACTTGCTAGTTCTAGAGCAGTTGCAGTCCGACCACTACCCGGTTTTATTAACACTCACCGACAACAACCCTCTCCAGGATCCGTTACCTTTCAGGAGGCATATCACCTCCTAGGATGACTTCGCGGTCACTCTCGAGTCAAATCTCAGGGTGCCGAACTCTCTTCCTGACGCCGAGGCCATTGATGCAGCGGTGAGTTATCTCACCGACAACATCAAATCGGCCCTCGAGTCAGCCTCAAAACTGAGACCTCCCCAAAAGCCGGATCCCCCGCTCCCCGTCGATATTAAAGTCAAAATCGCGGAAAAGAACAAGATCAGAAAGCTATGGCAAAAGACCGCCAATCCCACGTACAAAACACTGTACAATCGTCTGGTGAAACAGATCAAATTCGACCTACAGCGCCATCGTAACGATCGCTGGGGCGAATTTATCGAATCACTAGAAGTCGAGGAACACAAAAAGTGGAGGCTGACTCGTTCTCTCCGCACAACCCCTCAACGGCCCACCCCCCTACAGGGACCTAACGGAACAGTTTTCTCGGCGCGTGACCGCGCTGAAATATTTGCCGGCTCGCTCGCCATCACTTTCACCCCAAATTCTGACCTCAACAACCCGACGCTCTCCGCATCGGTTGACAAAAAGGTCAAACAAATTGTCGCTTCACGACCCCCGCCGACTTCGGATTTCTTCACCCCGCAAGAAATCCACAAGATCATCCACAACCTCCACAATAAGAGAGCTCCCGGTCCAGATTCAATAAACAACTTCACCCTGAAGAAACTCCCGAAAAAAGCCGTCTGCGCCATAACTTCAATCTTTAATGCCTGCTACAGGCATAGATTTTTCCCTTCCGCTCTCAAATGCGCAGACGTTATAATGTTTCCGAAACCGGGTAAAAAATTAACACTCCCCGAAAATCACCGCCCGATCAGCTTACTGCCTACCCTAGGTAAAGTGCTCGAACGACTTATCCTCGATCGCCTATCAAGCGAGATAACCTCGCTTAACATAATTCCAGACACGCAACACGGCTTTCAACCGCGACACTCGACCTCTCATCAACTTCTTCGCGTCGTAGAACACATAGTGACTGGTTACAACAGAAAACATCAAACCACCCTCCTCTCGCTGGACGTGGCGAAAGCCTTCGACACGGTCTGGCACAACGGACTGCTCTTCAAACTACACAAGGCCGGAATCTCTCTCCGCCTCGTGCAGATCATAGCATCATTTCTCAGAGACCGCACCTTCTCCGTCAAGGTGAGCGGTATAAATTCATCCCACCGGCCCATACAAGCGGGGGTTCCGCAAGGAGCCCTCCTCTCCCCCACTCTCTACAACATATACACCAGCGATATGCCCTCTCTCCAGACCAGTCGATCTATCACCGCACAATACGCGGACGATACGGCTTTTCTTTCATCCTCGAAACACTCTTGCGATTCCCACTCTCGCATTCAAAACTTCATTCCTAGACTGGAACGCTGGTGTAGAAACTGGAAGGTCAAGATAAACCCTTCCAAGAGTGCAGCAGTCCGTTTTTCTAGAAGACGTCTGGACTTCATCCGACCACTCAGACTTTTCGGCCAGAGCGTTCCGTGGTGCGACGAGGTGAAATACCTCGGCGTCACTCTAGACGCGAAGCTGTCCTGGAAAAAGCACACCACCAACATCACCGGGAGGGCGTACGGCACTCTGAAAGCCCTCACACCACTCTTGGGCAGACACAGTAGGATGTCCCCTCGTATCAAGTTAAACTTGTACAAGGCCATCATACGTCCTCAGATGACGTACGCCATCCCGGTCTGGGGCCATGCGGCCGAAACCCATATGCGCAAACTCCAGGTGTTGCAAAACAAGGCAATGCGCATCATTATGGATGCGCCCTACTTTGTCAGCAACAAACGGCTTCACGAAGACCTAGATCTCCCTACCATCCGAGAATACGCGATCTCTCTGGCCGAGAGGTTCTACAGCTCTCTCTCGACTCACCCGAACCCCCTAATCAGCTCACTCACGGACTACGACGTGAACGCTAATCTAATCCACCCCAGGCCCAAACAAATGCTTCGAACGACCCCCCGACCCCCTATTCGGAACGGTAGGCGCCGAATAGTGTCCAGTGCACATACCCGCGCTTCATAAGGTATATCTATCTTACCTCCTTATTTATATATGTACACTATTTTAAAGTCACAGCGTTATCCCCCACCCCCGTCTTCGTAATATATTTATAATTATTGAAATATCTATGTCTATGTATACATCACTATCCTTTCTTTCTTTGTATTCATATTTATCAACGCTCGTGACATATAAAAATATAAGTATATTATTATGTAACCTATATGTATCTATAACCTTAATGTATGTACCAAACTCTATCCCTCCTCTCTATACAAAAATTTTTCCAACACCCCCACCAAACAACCCAAATTTAATACCCAAAGTCCGTTCATACAAAACCGATGAAGGAGTAAGGTGTCCGACAATCGGACCGACACTCCGAGAAAATCATTAACTTGGATACCGAAAATATACTTCTCTACGAATCTACAACTGTGTTTGACTTCTCCTGAACTCCTTCGATCTTCTACAGAGGAATCTCTCTCGACCATCTTCACTTCTCCGGAACCATCGTCACCGTTACACCACTGGAGCTACCTCGAGCGGCCATCTTGGATACCACGTATAGGCTCCGCCCAGAGCAGTGACCAAGCCCCGCCCCTAGACAGTGGCGTAGCGCGAACGGAATAAAATCGCCACCAATTAATATTTTGGTGATTGACGATTTTAATTGCGAGCTGAATTCTTCGAGATTGTGCAGCGACCAACGATCTATCTATTTCTACAGTCTTTGTACCTGTCTGGTACAAAGTGGTCCTTCGAGCCGGATCTGCTGCATCCTCGAGAATCGTCGGCATCAGAAGCAACCTGGATCATCGGTATCTAAAGATATAATCTTTAGATATAAGAAGATAATCTTGGGATATCGCCGTCACCTGAGGATCATCACCATCACCAGCCACTGACGCGATCATGCATTCTCTGCGTTCCGGAAAGGCTCCCGCTAAGGCAGCGAGAGCTGAGAGCGACCGTACCTCAGTCGCCGACTCAGTGGCGTCTTCGGGCGCTGACACAGAGGACACGGTCAGGAGGCTACGGAAGGAGGTCCGCGACGAGAAGCGGAGGGTTGCCGCACTCACGAGAGAGCTGCAACGAGCGACTGCAACGGCTGAAGCCGTTCCGGGACCATCAGCGGAACACATCCCCGATGACGTTCCGGCAGCCGACCCCAGGCGACTCACCGAGGAGTGGGTAGACAGACAGCAGGACCCCATGGCACAGATGGCAGCCATGATGAAAGAGTTCATCCGATGCGCACAGGAGTATGGGAGCCCGAAGGCGCCAGCCAGTGAAGATGGCGCGAGGATGACCGCTCTCATCGCGCGCCAGACTGGAGCCAAGGACCTGCCCGTTTTCTCTGGGGAACCCCTCGAGTGGCCTACCTTCAAGGCGCAGTACGATCAGTCCACGGAGTTGTGTGGACTGGCCGAGGCTGAGAATCTCCTTCGGCTGCAGCGCGCCCTGAAGGGACGCGCACGAGAAGCAGTTTCCGCCCTGTTGGTGGAACCGAGGAACGTGCGGGAGATAATCCGCACGTTAGAGATGCGCTTTGGCCACCCGGAGGTGATCGTGGCCACAATGCTGGACAGAGTGCGGCGACTGCCACGCCTAACGGACAGTAACTCCATGGAAGCCATCGTGGAGTTCGCCATTGCGATACGCAACGTTGTCGCTACGGTCCAAGGTGTGGAAGGGGAGTACCTCACGTCGCCGCAGCTCCTGACGGAGATGGTGGCCAAGTTGCCCTTGAGCATCCAATTTGTGTGGGTCCAGTCACGGGTCGGACGATCGAAAGCCACCGTGAACGACCTAGCCACCTGGATGATAGAGATAGGCAACCCGGCCCCCTATGCCGGAGCAATGGACACGCAGGCGGCCTTGAGAGCGCAGAAACCCCGACGAGAAGGCAACGCACTGCCCCAGTCAACAGAGAGGCTCGGTCGCAATGGCACGAGATGTGCACTATGTCACGACGAGCACAAGCTGTCGACGTGTCCAACCTACCGAGAAAAGAGCGTGGACGAGCGCTGGGAGTGCAGGAAGGCGTTAGGAGTATGCCCCAACTGCCTAGAGTCCAAGCACCCGGCTGTTGACTGCAGGAAGCAGAGATGCGGCGTGGGTAGTTGCCGACGACCGCACCACCGTACCCTGCATCAGGAAAGAACCGGAGCCGGCCCAGCAGCAACACACACAGTCGCCACCATTCGCACATCGGACCCGTCACCGGTACTATTGAAAGTTGTACCCGTGACGGTGTCAGGACCGCGAGGGCAACTGGAGGTGCACGCTCTCCTGGACGAAGGGTCAGCAGTGACCCTGATCGACGCAGCCGTGGCAGACAGGATTGGCGCTGAAGGTTCCGTTTGTGGCCTTCGGATAGACGGCCCAAGACGGATGGGCGCCACGGACAAGACGTCGCGACGGATCACGATCCAGATAAGAGGACGATGGACCGGGGTAACACACAGCGTATCGGGGTATACGATGGAGAGGATGGACCCCCTCGGCAGCTCGTTCAAGCCCCATACGCCAGCCCAGAGCCGGTGCGAGAGATCAGGCCCGAAATGATCATCGGCCAAGACAACGCGCACCTAGTCGTATCGCGAGAGGTACGAGAGCATACGGATGGGTGCATTACCTCCCGCACCGCACTGGGGTGGGTTACCCACGGGGGGAGGCACTCACGCACGGAAGGACAAACAAGCATGCAGGAGGGCTCGGTCGGGGCGCTAAAGTTCGCGACATTGGGAACGGACGCAGGGTGCCGGACAAAGAAAGCCCAAATGTCCAAGAAACGTCCCTCAAAACGAGGAAAGAGCGACAACGCGTTGCCGCAAGAAAAGCGGCGCGACGAGAATCAGCGGATGAGCCCGGATGCAGAGAGGCGCGGAGAAAACGCGCAACCCTCATCGACACATCACGCTGAGAAGGAGGACGTCGTCGCCATGCCAAGAAAGTGCGAGACGTCCGCAAACGGAGAGGCGGCGCGACACTGCTCGCCGGGCTCGGTGGCGGATACACCGCACGAGCCTGGGAAGTCGCTGGCCGAAAAGTCACGGCTAACGCCGGACAGCGGCCCAGTAGAAGCGAAAGCGACACATGTGGGTGTCACTGGCGCGAACCGACATTGCATGAGTTGGCTCGTGCAATACCGGAAGAGGGGAACGCGTCGCCACAAGACAAGCGGCCAGCCGAAGACGGACCAAAGTGCCAGCACACGGCGAGGCACAGCGACAATGCGCGACCTGCGTCGATCCATCGCACCAAAAGGGATGACGTCGTCGCAACGCCAAGAATGTGTGGGGCTGGCATGGACCATCATGCAGATCGCCAACCGGTGGATGTCGAGCGGTCAGAGGCGGCGCGTTCAGGAGGACAAGGCGACTTACCGCATAGCCAGGGATACGCGCTCGACCCCTCCCCGCAGGATGCTGCGCAATACATCGCACAAATCGGCGAAAGATTTGTGCTAACGGACAAGCGCCCGCCCGATGACCCCGGAGGGCTCGTACACGAGTGTGATTGCCCCAGCGATATTGGGGGCGATCACCCGTATACGGGGCTGTTGTCACAGCATCATCGCGAGAAGGCGGGACATCCGAGCGCGAAAAGGAAGACACGACGACTCACCACTGGACCAGGGACACGCGGAGGCCGGGCGGATCGCATCCAGAGGATGCACGCCTCACCTTCCCCCAGCACAGGACATCGCGCAAGTCAATGACTGACTTGCGCACCAAGCAAACAGATCTACACACCTGCCAAGAATTTGGCGTACCACATACACGGATAAAACAAGGCGACGATCACGGCTGGCACCCCACCACGCCGGGAGGATATCAACCTCTGCGAGGTGACAACGCACACGTCCTTGCCCATTGAGATGTTGCTCCGAGGATGACTATACGGAGGCAACATCGAGGGGAGTGTATCGGACGTATGCCGTCACCCTTGTGTGTGTATGTGGTATGATGAGACAGACAATGTTGTGTGTAGATCTGGAGGCAAATTTGCCCTTATATTTGTATATGTAAAACCCTGTATTTCAATATAAACTTCATGTATGTTATTATCTAAAATAGTATGTTTAAAATATTATGTAAGCAAACACTGTACTATTTTATGTCACTTTGAATCCGAATGAGCTCGCGACCACGCAGAAAAATGTGCTGCGGCCGGGCCATCGAGACCAAGGCAGAAGGCGGTCGGTGTAAGCGGCCCCCCCCGAGCCCCAAACATGGGTTTACCTAGCGGGCAACGGGCGCTTACTCTGACCGACTTTCCGCTAATATAGAGCCTTAAATTATACCGAAAATATACTTCTCTACGAATCTACAACTGTGTTTGACTTCTCCTGAACTCCTTCGATCTTCTACAGAGGAATCTCTCTCGACCATCTTCACTTCTCCGGAACCATCGTCACCGTTACACCACTGGAGCTACCTCGAGCGGCCATCTTGGATACCACGTATAGGCTCCGCCCAGAGCAGTGACCAAGCCCCGCCCCTAGACAGTGGCGTAGCGCGAACGGAATAAAATCGCCACCAATTAATATTTTGGTGATTGACGATTTTAATCGCGAGCTGAATTCTTCGAGATTGTGCAGCGACCAACGATCTATCTATTTCTACAGTCTTTGTACCTGTCTGGTACACATATTATAACTTATGTACCAGACAGGTACAAAGACTGTAGAAAAGGCGGATGGTTGCTGCAGTGCGTGAAGAATCCAGTTCGCGGAGTCAAAGCGTAAATCACCAAAAATTAATTAATTAATTTTCGGCGAAATATTTTTTCGTCAATGCGCCTCTGAACTTGGGGGCGGGGCTTGTTTCTGCTATCCAGCGCGCGGCCCAGGTCGGTTCCAGTGGCGGACTCGGGACGATAATTCCGGCGAAAACGAAGAGATGAAGTGAAGACAGTTGCAGGTTAGAGATTCCTCTGTAGATCTTGGAAAAGGGTGAAGAAGTAAAACACGAAGTCAGTCGAGTGAAGAGAAGTATATTTTGAGGAAAGGAAGGAAAAACGAGTTCTTTAATTTTTAATAACTTTTTTAAACGTGCGCATTTTACTGCGTCGTCGAACTTTTGTCAGTGATTTGAGGGAATACCTTTTCCACTGTCGTGTCATGTGTGTGCAGTGTTATTTATATATGTATACTTATATTAAGTATTTGTGTGATAATATCTGTTTTATTTTTGGCTCGACGAGCCTTTTGATCTCTCTTGCCATTATTAATCCGAATTTAATCTACCATAGTTGGGCATGGCGACTACACCCAAAGGGATACGACAGCTCATGTCGGCGGCCCTGGTGGCGCAGTTAAGGTTCGGCGTCCTCCCGCCCCTCCCGGGGGTCTCAGTGAAGCGACGATGGTGAAGACGGTGGAGATGAGGTGACGATGCTGGAGAAGACGGCGAAGAAGGCGCAAAGATGTGGCGTGGCTAAATGAGCTTTCTTTGCTCCTTATCACTTACTTCGCTACATGCTCTACCGTCTGAGGGACTGTAGGCTATAAGAGCGAACATGAAGAACTCTGCTAGACCTTTAAGGAGCATAAATACATATATTTATAAGATCAAGTGTAGGTGTAGAGTGTGGGGATGGGAAGGTGTCGGCTGCGGCCTGTGTGATTGGAGCTTCCCCGCATTCGCATATGTATTGAAGACATATTCGGTGAGAAAACCGCAGAAAACTCACCGAGGGAAGTCGAGCTTCAGAGGACCTCTGGGCTCTACCGTTCTGTGATATTAACACATTCGGCTTGTTAGTGGAGTGTGAGTGTTGTAGTGTGTATAATGTAACTTGAAGTCCAAGGCGTTGGTTCGCCCCTCTTAATTTTCTCCTTCAGCCGCGTACCGCCCATCGGTCCTGGTGGCGTGTCGTGTCCCGGCCGCTCCTCTGGATATGTAATGTTAAAACGCTGGGCAGTATCGAGTTATCCGTGACTTTATACATTTAGCGGATAAGAGTATATACCATTGCTAGTGATAAAGGCCCCGTTACGCTTGTCCTCCCTGGCCCTCGTCATGTTCGAGATCTCTCTCCGCTTCCGATCGGCTGAGTATGATGTGGTTTGGGAGTCTGTATTTGTATCTGAAAGGTAGTTCATCCATTCTCTTATGACGCCCGAGTTTTGCGATGAGCGGGTTTGAGTGCGAATTTAGATGTATTTTACTGTAGAAGTCCAGTGTCATTTTGTGGCAGTACTCCTTAATGGAGTACTCTTTTGTCCTCTGGTGTAGTTTCTTAAGATTTGCGCCCAGCATTGTCTTACAGATGATTTTGAGTGCTTTGTTCTGCGCCGTCTGGAGCGTGTTGTAAATATAATCTGGAATGCTGCCCCAGACGGGTGCCGCGTATGTTATTACCGAACGCACTATGAGTTTGTACACCAGTAGTTTGTTTTTCCGGGATAAGAAGGAATTTCGGCTGAAGATGGGTCTCAGCGCTGCGAAGGCCGCGACTGCTTTCTTTCTGGCTTCACCGGTGTGGAGCCTCCACAATAGTTTGGAGTCCATGTGGACCCCGAGGTATTTAACCGACTTACGCCATTCCACAGCGCTGTTGCCCATCCTCAGGAGGGGGAGGCTGCCCACCCTCCGTTTTGTGAACATGACCGCCTCTGTCTTGCCGTCGTTGATCTTTAGGCGCCACTTTCGATAATATTTTGCCAAGGTATCCAAGGCCCTCTGGAGGTATTTACTTGCCCTGATGGGGCGTGAGGATCGCGCGTAACAAGCTGCGTCATCCGTGAAGAAGGCGACGGAGCAATTTTCCGGTACCGGAATATCATGTGTGTTTAGAGTGAACAGGTGCGGTCCGATCAGGCTGCCCTGGGGCACTCCCATTGGGATATTTCTGGGGGTGGAGAGCCCCCCGCTCACCCGAACGACGAATTGTCGCTCGGATAGGTAGGAGCGTAGAATTTGTATGATGTAAGACGGTGTGCCCGTCTCAATCAGTTTGTGTATTAAGCCGTCGTGCCAGACCGTGTCGAAGGCCTTCTCCAGGTCCAGCAGGACCATACCCGTGTAATAATTCATATTGAATCCCATCGACACGTCCTCGACCACGCGGGTTAGTTGGTGAACGGTGGAGTGCTGTGTTCTAAAGCCGAATTGCTCGTGTTGTAGAGCATTGTGCTGGGTATGATATGGAGTGTACCTGTTCAGTATCACCTTCTCCAGGACTTTTCCAAGAACCGGGAGGAGGCTTATGGGTCTGTAACTGGATGGGTTGCTTTTGTCCTTGTTCAGCTTGTGTATCGGTACTATTACGGCCATTTTCCACCTGGATGGGAAGTGACCGGTGTGTAGGCACTAGTCTGAGGGGAATACCTGACTTGTGCAGTTTGAATATGAGTCCGTTATGCCAGACTGTGTCGAAGGCTTTCGCCACGTCTAGTGAAAGGAGGGTCGTGAGGCCTTTGGCTCTGAAGGATTTGATTATGTGTTCTACAACGCGAAGAAGCTGATGGCTGGTAGAGTGTAATGGCCTAAATCCGTGTTGCGAATCTGGAATGATGTTGCGTGAGTAAGTTTCAGTCGAGAGACGTTCGAGGATTAATTTCTCGAGCACTTTACCTAGAGTTGGGAGCAGGCTGATCGGTCTGTGATTTTCGGGGATAATGTGGCTTTTACCCGGTTTGGGGAACATGATGACGTCGGCGTTTTTGAATGGGGTTGGAAAGAATTTATGTCGAAGGCAGGCATTGTAGATGGCGGTAAGGGCGTAAATGGCTTTTTTCGGAAGTTTTTTCAAGGTGAGATTATTGATTTTATCGGGGCCGGGTGCTTTTTTATTAATGAGATTTTTTATGATAGATTGTATTTCTATCGGTGAGAAGAAGTCTGTGGTGGGGGGGGTTTGCTCATTTAATATGTCGACGACTGCGTTGTCGACCATTATTGAGTGAGAGGGGTCAGAGAGGTCTGCATTAGGCGAGAATATGTTTGCTAGAGAGTCAGCAAAGGTCTCTGCGCGGTCGCGAGCAGAGAAAACGGGGCCATTTGGTCCTTGAAGAGAGCTGGGTCGGGAGGGCGTATTTCTAAGGCAACGCGTTAATTTCCATTTGAGTCCATCATTATATTCGAGGGACTCGACGAAGTCTGACCATTTGTCATTGCGGAGTTGCTGTAGGAGGTGTTTAATTTTTTTGACTAATCTGTTGTAGTCGGTCTTGTAAGAGGGGACAGCTGTGTTTTGCCACAGTTTTCTGGTTTTGTTTTTTTCCATAATCAGTATTTTGATATGTGGAGGAAGGGGAAGTTCGGGTTTATTGGCTGGGTATATAATTTGGTATATTTTAGGGGTCTATATTAACGGAAAGTTGGTCAGAGTAAGCGCCCGTTAGCCGCGAGGAAAACCCACGTTCGGGGCTCGGGGGGCCGCTTAGACTGACCGCCTTATGGCCTAGTCTCGATGGCTCGGCCGCAACACAATTTCCGCCGCGGTCGCGAGCTCATTCGGATTCAAACTTCTTTTTCTGAAGGAATATGTGGATATAACATGGGTTTGACATATTACATATATTTTAAACATTAATATTTTAGATATTATTAAGGGCATTCATAACATACATGAAGTTTATATTATTATAACAGAGTTCATACATAGTTTATCTACGAATATTTCGGTGAATTTGCCTCCAGATCTACACAGCATTGTCGATATCATTATACCACATACACCCACAAGGGTGACGGCACACGTCCGATACACATATTATAACTTACTTATTATTGATAAGCGATGTTAATAACCCTCAAATAACTAAAAACAAGTGTTTTGTGAGTTAACAATTTTTTGAGCATTTTCGTCTATTGAGACTAAAACCCTTTCAAGTTAAGTCAATTTTTTTTGTCTGATTTCATATTATAACTTACTTATTATTGATAAGCGATGTTAATAACCCTAAAATAACTAAAAATAAAGTGTTTTGTGAGTCGAAATTTTTTTGCGCCTTTCAGTCTCAATATATAAGAAACTATCAAGTTTCGTCAATTTTTTTTTGTTTGATTTCATAATAATACTTACTGATTATTGATAAGCGATATTAAAAACCCTCAAATAACTCAAAATAAAGTGTTTTGTGAGTTGAAATTTTTTTGCGCCTTTTAGTCTCAATATAAACAACTATCAAGTTTCGTCAATTTTTTTTTGTTTGATTTCGTATTAATACTTACTGATTATTGATAAGCGATATTAAAAACCCTCAAATAACTAAAAATAAAGTGTTTTGTGAGTCGAATTTTTTTTGCGCCTTTTAGTCTCAATATCAAGTTTTGTCAATTTTTTTTTGTTTGATTTGATATTAATACTTTCTGATTATTGATCAGCGATATTAAAAACCCTCAAATAACTAAAAATAAAGTGTTTTGTGAGTTGAAATTTTTTTTGCGCCTTTTAGTCTCAATATATAAGAAACTATCAAGTTTCGTCAATTTTTTTTTGTTTGATTTCATATTAATACTTACTGATAATGGATCAGCGATATTAAAAACCCTTAAATAACTAAAAATAAAGTGTTTTGTGAGTCGAAATTTTTTGGCGCCTTTTAGTCTCAATATATAAGACACTATCAAGTTTCGTCAATTTTTTTTTGTTTGATTTCATATTAATACTTACTGATTATTGATCAGCGATATTAAAAACCCTCAAATAACTAAAAATAAAGTGTTTTGTGAGTCGAAATTTTTTTGCGCCTTTTAGTCTCAATATATAAGAAACTATCAAGTTTCGTCAATTTTTTTTTTGTTTAATTCCATAATAATACTTACTGATTATTGATCAGCGATGTTAAAAACCCTCAAATAACTAAAAATAAAGTGTTTTGTGAGTCGAAATTTTTTTGCGCGTTTTAGTCTCAATATATAAGAAACTATCAAGTTTCGTAAATTTTTTTTTGTTTAATTCCATAATAATACTTAATGATTATTGATCAGCGATATTAAAAACCCTAAAATAACTAAAAATAAAGTGTTTTGTGAGTCGAAATTTCTTTGCGCCTTTTAGTCTCAATATATAAGAAACTATCAAGTTTCGTCAATTTTTTTTGTTTAATTTCATATTAATACTTACTGATTATTGATCAGCGATGTTAAAAACCCTCAAATAACTAAAAATAAAGTGTTTTGTGAATCGAAATTTTTTTGCGCGTTTTAGTCTCAATATATATGAAACTATCAAGTTTCGTAAATTTTTTTTTGTTTAATTCCATAATAATACTTAATGATTATTGATCAGCGATATTAAAAACCCTTAAATAACTAAAAATAAAGTGTTTTGTGAGTCGAAATTTTTTTGCGCCTTTTAGTCTCAATATATAAGAAACTATCAAGTTTCGTCAATTTTTTTTGTTTAATTTGATATTAATACTTACTGATTATTGATCAGCGATATTAAAAACCCTCAAATAACTAAAAATAAAGTGTTTTGTGAGTCGAAATTTCTTTGCGCCTTTTAGTCTCAATATATAAGAAACTATCAAGTTTCGTCAATTTTTTTTTGTTTGATTTGATATTAATACTTTCTGATTATTGATCAGCGATATTAAAAACCATCAAATAACTCAAAATAAAGTGTTTTGTGAGTCGAAATTTTTTTGCGCGTTTTATTCTCAATATATAAGAAACTATCAAGTTTCGTCAATTTTTTTTTGTTTGATTTCATATTAATACTTACTCATTATTGATCAGCGATATTAAAAACCCTCAAATAACTAAAAATAAAGTGTTTTGTGAGTCGAAATTTTTTTGCGCCTTTTAGTCTCAATATATAAGAAACTATAAAGTTTTGTCAATTTTTTTTTTGTTTAATTCCATAATAATACTTACTGATTATTGATCAGCGATATTAAAAACCCTCAAATAACTAAAAATAAAGTGTTTTGTGAGTTGAAATTTTTTTGCGCTTTTAGTCTCAATATATAAGAAACTATCAAGTTTCGTAATTTTTTTTTTGTTTGATTTGATATTAATACTTTCTGATTATTGATCAGCGATATTAAAAACCCTCAAATAACTAAAAATAAAGTGTTTTGTGAGTCGAAATTTTTTGCGCCTTTTAGTCTCAATATATAAGAAACTATCAAGTTTCGTCAATTTTTTTTGTTTGATTTCATATTAATACTTACTGATTGTTGATCAGCGATATTAAAACCCTCAAATAACTAAAAATAAAGTGTTTTGTGAGTCGAAAATTTTTGGCGCCTTTTAGTCTCAATATATAAGAAACTATCAAGTTTCGTCAATTTTTTTTTGTTTGATTTCATATTGATACTTACTCATTATTGATCAGCGATATAAAAAACCCTCAAATAACTAAAAATAAAGTGTTTTGTGAGTCGAAATTTTTTTGCGCGTTTAAGTCTCAATATATAAGAAACTATCAAGTTTCGTCAATTTTTTTTTGTTTAATTCCATAATAATACTTACTGATTATTGATCAGCGATATTAAAAACCCTCAAATAACTAAAAATAAAGTGTTTTGTGAGTTGAAATTTTTTTGCGCTTGTAGTCTCAATATATAAGAAACTATCAAGTTTCGTAAATTTTTTTTTGTTTGATTTGATATTAATACTTACTGATTATTGATCAGCGATATTAAAAACCCTTAAATAACTAAAAATAAAGTGTTTTGTGAGTCGAAATTTTTTGGCGCCTTTTAGTCTCAATATATAAGACACTATCAAGTTTCGTCAATTTTTTTTTGTTTGATTTCATATTAATACTTACTGATTATTGATCAGCGATATTAAAAACCCTCAAATAACTAAAAATAAAGTGTTTTGTGAGTCGAAATTTTTTTGCGCCTTTTAGTCTCAATATATAAGAAACTATCAAGTTTCGTCAATTTTTTTTTTGTTTAATTCCATAATAATACTTACTGATTATTGATCAGCGATGTTAAAAACCCTCAAATAACTAAAAATAAAGTGTTTTGTGAGTCGAAATTTTTTTGCGCGTTTTAGTCTCAATATATAAGAAACTATCAAGTTTCGTAAATTTTTTTTTGTTTAATTCCATAATAATACTTAATGATTATTGATCAGCGATATTAAAAACCCTAAAATAACTAAAAATAAAGTGTTTTGTGAGTCGAAATTTCTTTGCGCCTTTTAGTCTCAATATATAAGAAACTATCAAGTTTCGTCAATTTTTTTTGTTTAATTTCATATTAATACTTACTGATTATTGATCAGCGATGTTAAAAACCCTCAAATAACTAAAAATAAAGTGTTTTGTGAATCGAAATTTTTTTGCGCGTTTTAGTCTCAATATATATGAAACTATCAAGTTTCGTAAATTTTTTTTTGTTTAATTCCATAATAATACTTAATGATTATTGATCAGCGATATTAAAAACCCTTAAATAACTAAAAATAAAGTGTTTTGTGAGTCGAAATTTTTTTGCGCCTTTTAGTCTCAATATATAAGAAACTATCAAGTTTCGTCAATTTTTTTTGTTTAATTTGATATTAATACTTACTGATTATTGATCAGCGATATTAAAAACCCTCAAATAACTAAAAATAAAGTGTTTTGTGAGTCGAAATTTCTTTGCGCCTTTTAGTCTCAATATATAAGAAACTATCAAGTTTCGTCAATTTTTTTTTGTTTGATTTGATATTAATACTTTCTGATTATTGATCAGCGATATTAAAAACCATCAAATAACTCAAAATAAAGTGTTTTGTGAGTCGAAATTTTTTTGCGCGTTTTATTCTCAATATATAAGAAACTATCAAGTTTCGTCAATTTTTTTTTGTTTGATTTCATATTAATACTTACTCATTATTGATCAGCGATATTAAAAACCCTCAAATAACTAAAAATAAAGTGTTTTGTGAGTCGAAATTTTTTTGCGCCTTTTAGTCTCAATATATAAGAAACTATCAAGTTTTGTCAATTTTTTTTTTGTTTAATTCCATAATAATACTTACTGATTATTGATCAGCGATATTAAAAACCCTCAAATAACTAAAAATAAAGTGTTTTGTGAGTTGAAATTTTTTTGCGCTTTTAGTCTCAATATATAAGAAACTATCAAGTTTCGTAATTTTTTTTTTGTTTGATTTGATATTAATACTTTCTGATTATTGATCAGCGATATTAAAAACCCTCAAATAACTAAAAATAAAGTGTTTTGTGAGTCGAAATTTTTTGCGCCTTTTAGTCTCAATATATAAGAAACTATCAAGTTTCGTCAATTTTTTTTGTTTGATTTCATATTAATACTTACTGATTGTTGATCAGCGATATTAAAACCCTCAAATAACTAAAAATAAAGTGTTTTGTGAGTCGAAAATTTTTGGCGCCTTTTAGTCTCAATATATAAGAAACTATCAAGTTTCGTCAATTTTTTTTTGTTTGATTTCATATTGATACTTACTCATTATTGATCAGCGATATAAAAAACCCTCAAATAACTAAAAATAAAGTGTTTTGTGAGTCGAAATTTTTTTGCGCGTTTAAGTCTCAATATATAAGAAACTATCAAGTTTCGTCAATTTTTTTTTTGTTTAATTCCATAATAATACTTACTGATTATTGATCAGCGATATTAAAAACCCTCAAATAACTAAAAATAAAGTGTTTTGTGAGTAAAAATTTTTTTGCGCGTTTTATTCTCAATATATAAAAAACTATCAAGTTTCGTCAATTTTTTTTTGTTTGATTTCATATTAATACTTACTGATTATTGATCAGCGATATTAAAAACCCTCAAATAACTAAAAATAAAGTGTTTTGTGAGTCGAAATTTTTTTGCGCCTTTTAGTCTCAATATATAAGAAACTATCAAGTTTCGTAAATTTTTTTTTGTTTAATTCCATAATAATACTTACTGATTATTGATCAGCGATATTAAAAACCCTCAAATAACTAAAAATAAAGTGTTTTGTGAGTTGAAATTTTTTTGCGCTTTTAGTCTCAATATATAAGAAACTATCAAGTTTCGTCAATTTTTTTTGTTTAATTTGATATTAATACTTACTGATTATTGATCAGCGATATTAAAAACCCTCAAATAACTAAAAATAACGTGTTTTGTGAGTCGAATTTTTTTTGCGCCTTTTAGTCTCAATATCAAGTTTTGTCAATTTATTTTTGTTTGATTTGATAATAATACTTTCTGATTATTGATCAGCGATATTAAAAACCCTCAAATAACTAAAAATAAAGTGTTTTGTGAGTTGAAATTTTTTTTGCGCCTTTTAGTCTCAATATATAAGAAACTATCAAGTTTCGTCAATTTTTTTTGTTTGATTTCATATTAATACTTACTGATAATGGATCAGCGATATTAAAAACCCTTAAATAACTAAAAATAAAGTGTTTTGTGAGTCGAAATTTTTTGGCGCCTTTTAGTCTCAATATATAAGACACTATCAAGTTTCGTCAATTTTTTTTTGTTTGATTTCATATTAATACTTACTGATTATTGATCAGCGATATTAAAAACCCTCAAATAACTAAAAATAAAGTGTTTTGTGAGTCGAAATTTTTTTGCGCCTTTTAGTCTCAATATATCAGAAACTATCAAGTTTCGTCAATTTTTTTTTGTTTAATTCCATAATAATACTTACTGATTATTGATCAGCGATGTTAAAAACCCTCAAATAACTAAAATTAAAGTGTTTTGTGAGTCGAAATTTTTTTGCGCGTTTTAGTCTCAATATATAAGAAACTATCAAGTTTCGTAAATTTTTTTTTGTTTAATTCCATAATAATACTTAATGATTATTGATCAGCGATATTAAAAACCCTAAAATAACTAAAAATAAAGTGTTTTGTGAGTCGAAATTTCTTTGCGCCTTTTAGTCTCAATATATAAGAAACTATCAAGTTTCGTCAATTTTTTTTGTTTAATTTCATATTAATACTTACTGATTGTTGATCAGCGATGTTAAAAACCCTCAAATAACTAAAAATAAAGTGTTTTGTGAGTCGAAATTTTTTTGCGCGTTTTAGTCTCAATATATATGAAACTATCAAGTTTCGTAAATTTTTTTTTGTTTAATTCCATAATAATACATAATGATTATTGATCAGCGATATAAAAAACCCTCAAATAACTAAAAATAAAGTGTTTTGTGAGTCGAAATTTCTTTGCGCCTTTTAGTCTCAACATATAAGAAACTATCAAGTTTCGTCAATTTTTTTTTGTTTGATTTGATATTAATACTTTCTGATTATTGATCAGCGATATTAAAAACCATCAAATAACTCAAAATAAAGTGTTTTGTGGGTAAAAATTTTTTGCGCGTTTTATTCTCAATATATAAGAAACTATCAAGTTTCGTCAATTTTTTTTGTTTGATTTCATATTAATACTTACTGATTATTGATCAGCGATATTAAAAACCCTCAAATAACTAAAAATAAAGTGTTTTGTGAGTCGAATTTTTTTTGCGCCTTTTAGTCTCAATATATAAGAGACTATCAAGTTTCGTCAATTGTTTTTGTTTGATTTCATATTAATACTTACTGATTATTGATCAGCGATATTAAAACCCTCAAATAACTAAAAATAAAGTGTTTTGTGAGTCGAAATTTTTTGGTGCCTTTTAGTCTTAATATATAAGACACTATCAAGTTTCGTCAATTTTTTTTTGTTTGATTTCATATTAATACTTACTGATTATTGATCAGCGATATTAAAAACCCTCAAATAACTAAAAATAAAGTGTTTTGTGAGTCGAAATTTCTTTGCGCCTTTTAGTCTCAATATATAAGAAACTATCAAGTTTCGTAAATTTTTTTTTGTTTAATTCCATAATAATACTTAATGATTATAAATCAGCGATATTAAAAACCATCAAATAACTCAAAATAAAGTGTTTTGTGAGTCGAAATTTTTTTGCGCCTTTTAGTCTCAATATATAAGAAACTATCAAGTTTCGTCAATTTTTTTTTGTTTGATTTGATATTAATACTTTCTGATTATTGATTAGCGATATTAAAAACCATCAAATAACTCAAAATAAAGTGTTTTGTGAGTTAAAATTTTTTTGCGCGTTTTATTCTCAATATATAAGTGATGGATAGAAACTATCAAGTTTCGTCAATTTTTTTTGTTTAATTTCATATTAATACTTACTGATTATTGATCAGCGATATTAAAAACCCTCAAATAACTAAAAATAAAGTGTTTTGTGACTGGAAATTTCTTTGCGCCTTTTAGTCTCAATATATAAGAAACTATCAAGTTTCGTCAATTTTTTTTGTTTGATTTCATATTAATACTTACTGATTATTGATCAGCGATATTAAAACCCTCAAATAACTAAAAATAAAGTGTTTTGTGAGTCGAAATTTTTTGGCGCCTTTTAGTCTCAATATATAAGACACTATCAAGTTTCGTCAATTTTTTTTGTTTGATTTCATATTAATACTTACTGATTATTGATCAGCGATATTAAAAACCCTCAAATAACTAAAAATAAAGTGTTTTGTGAGTCGAAATTTTTTTGCGCCTTTTAGTCTCAATATATAAGAAACTATCAAGTTTCGTCAATTTTTTTTTGTTTAATTCCATAATAATACTTACTGATTATTGATCAGCGATGTTAAAAACCCTCAAATAACTAAAAATAAAGTGTTTTGTGAGTCGAAATTTTTTTGCGCGTTTTAGTCTCAATATATATGAAACTATCAAGTTTCGTAATTTTTTTTTTGTTTAATTCCATAATAATACTTAATGATTATTGATCAGCGATATTAAAAACCCTTAAATAACTAAAAATAAAGTGTTTTGTGAGTCGAAATTTTTTTGCGCCTTTTAGTCTCAATATATAAGAAACTATCAAGTTTCGTCAATTTTTTTTGTTTAATTTGATATTAATACTTACTGATTATTGATCAGCGATATTAAAAACCCTCAAATAACTAAAAATAAAGTGTTTTGTGAGTCGAAATTTCTTTGCGCCTTTTAGTCTCAATATATAAGAAACTATCAAGTTTCGTCAATTTTTTTTTGTTTGATTTGATATTAATACTTTCTGATTATTGATCAGCGATATTAAAAACCATCAAATAACTCAAAATAAAGTGTTTTGTGAGTCGAAATTTTTTTGCGCCGTTTAGTCTCAATATATAAGAAACTATCAAGTTTCGTCAATTTTTTTTTGTTTAATTCCATAATAATACTTACTGATTATTTATCAGCGATATTAAAAACCCTCAAATAACTAAAAATAAAGTGTTTTGTGAGTTGAAATTTTTTTGCGCTTTTAGTCTCAATATATAAGAAACTATCAAGTTTCGTAAATTTTTTTTTGTTTGATTTGATATTAATACTTTCTGATTATTGATCAGCGATATTAAAAACCATCAAATAACTCAAAATAAAGTGTTTTGTGAGTTAAAATTTTTTTGCGCGTTTTATTCTCAATATATAAGTGATGGATAGAAACTATCAAGTTTCGTCAATTTTTTTTTTGTTTGATTTCATATTAATACTTACTGATTATTGATCAGCGATATTAAAAACCCTCAAATAACTAAAAATAAAGTGTTTTGTGAGTCGAATTTTTTTTGCGCCTTTTAGTCTCAATATATAAGAAACTATCAAGTTTCGTCAATTTTTTTTGTTTGATTTCATATTAATACTTACTGATTATTGATCAGCGATATAAAAACCATCAAATAACTCAAAATAAAGTGTTTTGTGAGTTAAAATTTTTTTGCGCGTTTTATTCTCAATATATAAGTGATGGATAGAAACTATCAAGTTTCGTCAATTTTTTTTTTGTTTGATTTCATATTAATACTTACTGATTATTGATCAGCGATATTAAAAACCCTCAAATAACTAAAAATAAAGTGTTTTGTGAGTCGAAATTTTTTTGCGCCTTTTAGTCTCAATATATAAGAAACTATCAAGTTTCGTCAATTTTTTTTGTTTGATTTCATATTAATACTTACTGATTATTGATCAGCGATATTAAAACCCTCAAATAACTAAAAATAAAGTGTTTTGTGAGTCGAAATTTTTTTGCGCGTTTTAGTCTCAATATATATGAAACTATCAAGTTTCGTAATTTTTTTTTTGTTTAATTCCATAATAATACTTAATGATTATTGATCAGCGATATTAAAAACCCTTAAATAACTAAAAATAAAGTGTTTTGTGAGTCGAATTTTTTTTGCGCCTTTTAGTCTCAATATATAAGAAACTATCAAGTTTCGTCAATTTTTTTTGTTTAATTTGATATAAATACTTACTGATTATTGATCAGCGATATTAAAAACCCTCAAATAACTAAAAATAAAGTGTTTTGTGAGTCGAAATTTCTTTGCGCCTTTTAGTCTCAATATATAAGAAACTATCAAGTTTCGTCAATTTTTTTTTGTTTGATTTGATATTAATACTTTCTGATTATTGATCAGCGATATTAAAAACCATCAAATAACTCAAAATAAAGTGTTTTGTGAGTCGAAATTTTTTTGCGCCGTTTAGTCTCAATATATAAGAAACTATCAAGTTTCGTCAATTTTTTTTTGTTTAATTCCATAATAATACTTACTGATTATTTATCAGCGATATTAAAAACCCTCAAATAACTAAAAATAAAGTGTTTTGTGAGTTGAAATTTTTTTGCGCTTTTAGTCTCAATATATAAGAAACTATCAAGTTTCGTAAATTTTTTTTTGTTTGATTTGATATTAATACTTTCTGATTATTGATCAGCGATATTAAAAACCATCAAATAACTCAAAATAAAGTGTTTTGTGAGTTAAAATTTTTTTGCGCGTTTTATTCTCAATATATAAGTGATGGATAGAAACTATCAAGTTTCGTCAATTTTTTTTTTGTTTGATTTCATATTAATACTTACTGATTATTGATCAGCGATATTAAAAACCCTCAAATAACTAAAAATAAAGTGTTTTGTGAGTCGAAATTTTTTTGCGCCTTTTAGTCTCAATATATAAGAAACTAT
The DNA here is from genome assembly GCA_949825065.1 of Odontocerum albicorne. Classification (NCBI taxonomy): domain Eukaryota; kingdom Metazoa; phylum Arthropoda; class Insecta; order Trichoptera; family Odontoceridae; genus Odontocerum; species Odontocerum albicorne. Next base: position 147,434 of record OX463845.1, on the reverse strand, counting down.
CAAGTTTCGTCAATTTTTTTTGTTTGATTTCATATTAATACTTACTGATTATTGATCAGCGATATTAAAACCCTCAAATAACTAAAAATAAAGTGTTTTGTGAGTTGAAATTTTTTGGCGCCTTTTAGTCTCAATATATAAGAAACTATCAAGTTTCGTCAATTTTTTTTTGTTTGATTTCATATTAATACTTACTCATTATTGATCAGCGATATTAAAAACCCTCAAATAACTAAAAATAAAGTGTTTTGTGAGTCGAAATTTTTTTGCGCCTTTTAGTCTCAATATATAAGAAACTATCAAGTTTCGTCAATTTTTTTTTGTTTAATTCCATAATAATACTTACTGATTATTGATCAGCGATATTCAAAACCCTCAAATAACTAAAAATAAAGTGTTTTGTGAGTTGAAATTTTTTTGCGCTTTTAGTCTCAATATATAAGAAACTATCAAGTTTCGTAATTTTTTTTTTGTTTGATTTGATATTAATACTTATTGATTATTGATCAGCGATATTAAAAACCCTCAAATAACTAAAAATAAAGTGTTTTGTGAGTTAAAATTTTTTTGCGCGTTTTATTCTCAATATATAAGTGATGGATAGAAACTATCAAGTTTCGTCAATTTTTTTTTGTTTAATTTCATATTAATACTTACTGATTATTGATCAGCGATATTAAAAACCCTCAAATAACTAAAAATAAAGTGTTTTGTGAGTCGAAATTTTTTTGCGCCTTTTAGTCTCAATATATAACAAACTATCAAGTTTAGTCAATTATTTTTGTTTGATTTCATATTAATACTTACTGATTATTGATCAGCGATATTAAAACCCTCAAATAACTATAAATAAAGTGTTTTGTGAGTCGAAATTTTTTTGCGCGTTTTAGTCTCAATATATATGAAACTATCAAGTTTCGTAAAATTTTTTTTGTTTAATTCCATAATAATACATAATGATTATTGATCAGCGATATAAAAAACCCTCAAATAACTAAAAATAAAGTGTTTTGTGAGTCGAAATTTTTTGGTGCTTTTTAGTCTTAATATATAAGACACTATAAAGTTTCGTCAATTATTTTTTGTTTGATTTCATATTAATACTTACTGATTATTGATCAGCGATATTAAAAACCCTCAAATAACTAAAAATAAAGTGTTTTGTGAGTCGAAATTTTTTTGCGCCTTTTAGTCTCAATATATAAGAAACTATCAAGTTTCGTCAATTTTTTTTGTTTGATTTCATAATAATACTTACTGATTATTGATCAGCGATATTAAAACCCTCAAATAACTAAAAATAAAGTGTTTTGTGAGTCGAAATTTTTTTGCGCGTTTTATTCTCAATATATAAGAAACTATCAAGTTTCGTCAATTTTTTTTTGTTTGATTTCATATTAATACTTACTCATTATTGATCAGCGATATTAAAAACCCTCAAATAACTATAAATAAAGTGTTTTGTGAGTCGAAATTTTTTTGCGCCTTTTAGTCTCAATATATAAGAAACTATCAAGTTTCGTCAATTTTTTTTTGTTTAATTCCATAATAATACTTACTGATTATTGATCAGCGATATTAAAAACCCTCAAATAACTAAAAATAAAGTGTTTTGTGAGTTGAAATTTTTTTGCGCTTTTAGTCTCAATATATAAGAAACTATCAAGTTTCGTAATTTTTTTTTTGTTTGACTTGATATTAATACTTTCTGATTATTGATCAGCGATATTAAAAACCCTCAAATAACTAAAAATAAAGTGTTTTGTGAGTCGAAATTTTTTTGCGCCTTTTAGTCTCAATATATAAGAAACTATCAAGTTTTGTCAATTTTTTTTGTTTGATTTCATATTAATACTTACTGATTATTGATCAGCGATATTAAAACCCTCAAATAACTAAAAATAAAGTGTTTTGTGAGTCGAAAATTTTTGGCGCCTTTTAGTCTCAATATATAAGAAACTATCAAGTTTCGTCAATTTTTTTTTGTTTGATTTCATATTGATACTTACTCATTATTGATCAGCGATATAAAAAACCCTCAAATAACTAAAAATAAAGTGTTTTGTGAGTCGAAATTTTTTTGCGTGTTTAAGTCTCAATATATAAGAAACTATCAAGTTTCGTCAATTTTTTTTTGTTTAATTCCATAATAATACTTACTGATTATTGATCAGCGATATTAAAAACCCTCAAATAACTAAAAATAAAGTGTTTTGTGAGTTGAAATTTTTTTGCGCTTTTAGTCTCAATATATAAGAAACTATCAAGTTTCGTAAATTTTTTTTTGTTTGATTTGATATTAATACTTACTGATTATTGATCAGCGATATTAAAAACCCTCAAATAACTAAAAATAAAGTGTTTTGTGAGTTAAAATTTTTTTGCGCGTTTTATTCTCAATATATAAAAAACTATCAAGTTTCGTCAATTTTTTTTTGTTTGATTTCATATTAATACTTACTGATTATTGATCAGCGATATTAAAAACCCTCAAATAACTAAAAATAAAGTGTTTTGTGAGTCGAAATTTTTTTGCGCCTTTTAGTCTCAATATATAAGAAACTATCAAGTTTCGTAAATTTTTTTTTGTTTAATTCCATAATAATACTTACTGATTATTGATCAGCGATATTAAAAACCCTCAAATAACTAAAAATAAAGTGTTTTGTGAGTTGAAATTTTTTTGCGCTTTTAGTCTCAATATATAAGAAACTATCAAGTTTCGTCAATTTTTTTTGTTTAATTTGATATTAATACTTACTGATTATTGATCAGCGATATTAAAAACCCTCAAATAACTAAAAATAAAGTGTTTTGTGAGTCGAATTTTTTTTGCGCCTTTTAGTCTCAATATCAAGTTTTGTCAATTTTTTTTTGTTTGATTTGATAATAATACTTTCTGATTATTGATCAGCGATATTAAAAACCCTCAAATAACTAAAGATAAAGTGTTTTGTGAGTTGAAATTTTTTTTGCGCCTTTTAGTCTCAATATAAAAGAAACTATCAAGTTTCGTCAATTTTTTTTTGTTTGATTTCATATTAATACTTACTGATAATGGATCAGCGATATTAAAAACCCTCAAATAACTAAAAATAAAGTGTTTTGTGAGTCGAAATTTTTTTGCGCCTTTTAGTCTCAATATATAAGAAACTATCAAGTTTCGTAAATTTTTTTTTGTTTAATTCCATAATAATACTTACTGATTATTGATCAGCGATATTAAAAACCCTCAAATAACTAAAAATAAAGTGTTTCGTGAGTCGAAATTTTTTTGCGCGTTTTAGTCTCAATATATAAGAAACTATCAAGTTTCGTAAATTTTTTTTTGTTTAATTCCATAATAATACTTAATGATTATTGATCAGCGATATTAAAAACCCTAAAATAACTAAAAATAAAGTGTTTTGTGAGTCGAAATTTCTTTGCGCCTTTTAGTCTCAATAAATAAGAAACTATCAAGTTTCGTCAATTTTTTTTGTTTAATTTAATATTAATACTTACTGATTGTTGATCAGCGATGTTAAAAACCCTCAAATAACTAAAAATAAAGTGTTTTGTGAGTCGAAATTTTTTTGCGCGTTTTAGTCTCAATATATATGAAACTATCAAGTTTCGTAAATTTTTTTTTGTTTAATTCCATAATAATACATAATGATTATTGATCAGCGATATAAAAAACCCTCAAATAACTAAAAATAAAGTGTTTTGTGAGTCGAAATTTCTTTGCGCCTTTTAGTCTCAACATATAAGAAACTATCAAGTTTCGTCAATTTTTTTTTGTTTGATTTGATATTAATACTTTCTGATTATTGATCAGCGATATTAAAAACCATCAAATAACTCAAAATAAAGTGTTTTGTGGGTTAAAATTTTTTTGCGCGTTTTATTCTCAATATATAAGAAACTATCAAGTTTCGTCAATTTTTTTTGTTTGATTTCATATTAATACTTACTGATTATTGATCAGCGATATTAAAAACCCTCAAATAACTAAAAATAAAGTGTTTTGTGAGTCGAAATTTTTTTGCGCCTTTTAGTCTCAATATATAAGAGACTATCAAGTTTCGTCAATTGTTTTTGTTTGATTTCATATTAATACTTACTGATTATTGATCAGCGATATTAAAACCCTCAAATAACTAAAAATAAAGTGTTTTGTGAGTCGAAATTTTTTGGTGCCTTTTAGTCTTAATATATAAGACACTATCAAGTTTCGTCAATTTTTTTTTGTTTGATTTCATATTAATACTTACTGATTGTTGATCAGCGATGTTAAAAACCCTCAAATAACTAAAAATAAAGTGTTTTGTGAGTCGAAATTTTTTTGCGCGTTTTAGTCTCAATATATATGAAACTATCAAGTTTCGTAAATTTTTTTTTGTTTAATTCCATAATAATACATAATGATTATTGATCAGCGATATAAAAAACCCTCAAATAACTAAAAATAAAGTGTTTTGTGAGTCGAAATTTCTTTGCGCCTTTTAGTCTCAACATATAAGAAACTATCAAGTTTCGTCAATTTTTTTTTGTTTGATTTGATATTAATACTTTCTGATTATTGATCAGCGATATTAAAAACCATCAAATAACTCAAAATAAAGTGTTTTGTGGGTAAAAATTTTTTGCGCGTTTTATTCTCAATATATAAGAAACTATCAAGTTTCGTCAATTTTTTTTGTTTGATTTCATATTAATACTTACTGATTATTGATCAGCGATATTAAAAACCCTCAAATAACTAAAAATAAAGTGTTTTGTGAGTCGAATTTTTTTTGCGCCTTTTAGTCTCAATATATAAGAGACTATCAAGTTTCGTCAATTGTTTTTGTTTGATTTCATATTAATACTTACTGATTATTGATCAGCGATATTAAAACCCTCAAATAACTAAAAATAAAGTGTTTTGTGAGTCGAAATTTTTTGGTGCCTTTTAGTCTTAATATATAAGACACTATCAAGTTTCGTCAATTTTTTTTTGTTTGATTTCATATTAATACTTACTGATTATTGATCAGCGATATTAAAAACCCTCAAATAACTAAAAATAAAGTGTTTTGTGAGTCGAAATTTCTTTGCGCCTTTTAGTCTCAATATATAAGAAACTATCAAGTTTCGTAAATTTTTTTTTGTTTAATTCCATAATAATACTTAATGATTATAAATCAGCGATATAAAAAACCATCAAATAACTCAAAATAAAGTGTTTTGTGAGTCGAAATTTTTTTGCGCGTTTTAGTCTCAATATATATGAAACTATCAAGTTTCGTAAATTTTTTTTTGTTTAATTCCATAATAATACATAATGATTATTGATCAGCGATATAAAAAACCCTCAAATAACTAAAAATAAAGTGTTTTGTGAGTCGAAATTTCTTTGCGCCTTTTAGTCTCAACATATAAGAAACTATCAAGTTTCGTCAATTTTTTTTTGGTGATTTGATATTAATACTTTCTGATTATTGATCAGCGATATTAAAAACCATCAAATAACTCAAAATAAAGTGTTTTGTGGGTAAAAATTTTTTGCGCGTTTTATTCTCAATATATAAGAAACTATCAAGTTTCGTCAATTTTTTTTGTTTGATTTCATATTAATACTTACTGATTATTGATCAGCGATATTAAAAACCCTCAAATAACTAAAAATAAAGTGTTTTGTGAGTCGAATTTTTTTTGCGCCTTTTAGTCTCAATATATAAGAGACTATCAAGTTTCGTCAATTGTTTTTGTTTGATTTCATATTAATACTTACTGATTATTGATCAGCGATATTAAAACCCTCAAATAACTAAAAATAAAGTGTTTTGTGAGTCGAAATTTTTTGGTGCCTTTTAGTCTTAATATATAAGACACTATCAAGTTTCGTCAATTTTTTTTTGTTTGATTTCATATTAATACTTACTGATTATTGATCAGCGATATTAAAAACCCTCAAATAACTAAAAATAAAGTGTTTTGTGAGTCGAAATTTCTTTGCGCCTTTTAGTCTCAATATATAAGAAACTATCAAGTTTCGTAAATTTTTTTTTGTTTAATTCCATAATAATACTTAATGATTATAAATCAGCGATATTAAAAACCATCAAATAACTCAAAATAAAGTGTTTTGTGAGTCGAAATTTTTTTGCGCCTTTTAGTCTCAATATATAAGAAACTATCAAGTTTCGTCAATTTTTTTTTGTTTGATTTGATATTAATACTTTCTGATTATTGATTAGCGATATTAAAAACCATCAAATAACTCAAAATAAAGTGTTTTGTGAGTTAAAATTTTTTTGCGCGTTTTATTCTCAATATATAAGTGATGGATAGAAACTATCAAGTTTCGTCAATTTTTTTTGTTTAATTTCATATTAATACTTACTGATTATTGATCAGCGATATTAAAAACCCTCAAATAACTAAAAATAAAGTGTTTTGTGACTGGAAATTTCTTTGCGCCTTTTAGTCTCAATATATAAGAAACTATCAAGTTTCGTCAATTTTTTTTGTTTGATTTCATATTAATACTTACTGATTATTGATCAGCGATATTAAAACCCTCAAATAACTAAAAATAAAGTGTTTTGTGAGTCGAAATTTTTTGGCGCCTTTTAGTCTCAATATATAAGACACTATCAAGTTTCGTCAATTTTTTTTGTTTGATTTCATATTAATACTTACTGATTATTGATCAGCGATATTAAAAACCCTCAAATAACTAAAAATAAAGTGTTTTGTGAGTCGAAATTTTTTTGCGCCTTTTAGTCTCAATATATAAGAAACTATCAAGTTTCGTCAATTTTTTTTTGTTTAATTCCATAATAATACTTACTGATTATTGATCAGCGATGTTAAAAACCCTCAAATAACTAAAAATAAAGTGTTTTGTGAGTCGAAATTTTTTTGCGCGTTTTAGTCTCAATATATATGAAACTATCAAGTTTCGTAATTTTTTTTTTGTTTAATTCCATAATAATACTTAATGATTATTGATCAGCGATATTAAAAACCCTTAAATAACTAAAAATAAAGTGTTTTGTGAGTCGAAATTTTTTTGCGCCTTTTAGTCTCAATATATAAGAAACTATCAAGTTTCGTCAATTTTTTTTGTTTAATTTGATATTAATACTTACTGATTATTGATCAGCGATATTAAAAACCCTCAAATAACTAAAAATAAAGTGTTTTGTGAGTCGAAATTTCTTTGCGCCTTTTAGTCTCAATATATAAGAAACTATCAAGTTTCGTCAATTTTTTTTTGTTTGATTTGATATTAATACTTTCTGATTATTGATCAGCGATATTAAAAACCATCAAATAACTCAAAATAAAGTGTTTTGTGAGTCGAAATTTTTTTGCGCCGTTTAGTCTCAATATATAAGAAACTATCAAGTTTCGTCAATTTTTTTTTGTTTAATTCCATAATAATACTTACTGATTATTTATCAGCGATATTAAAAACCCTCAAATAACTAAAAATAAAGTGTTTTGTGAGTTGAAATTTTTTTGCGCTTTTAGTCTCAATATATAAGAAACTATCAAGTTTCGTAAATTTTTTTTTGTTTGATTTGATATTAATACTTTCTGATTATTGATCAGCGATATTAAAAACCATCAAATAACTCAAAATAAAGTGTTTTGTGAGTTAAAATTTTTTTGCGCGTTTTATTCTCAATATATAAGTGATGGATAGAAACTATCAAGTTTCGTCAATTTTTTTTTTGTTTGATTTCATATTAATACTTACTGATTATTGATCAGCGATATTAAAAACCCTCAAATAACTAAAAATAAAGTGTTTTGTGAGTCGAAATTTTTTTGCGCCTTTTAGTCTCAATATATAAGAAACTATCAAGTTTCGTCAATTTTTTTTGTTTGATTTCATATTAATACTTACTGATTATTGATCAGCGATATTAAAAACCATCAAATAACTCAAAATAAAGTGTTTTGTGAGTTAAAATTTTTTTGCGCGTTTTATTCTCAATATATAAGTGATGGATAGAAACTATCAAGTTTCGTCAATTTTTTTTTTGTTTGATTTCATATTAATACTTACTGATTATTGATCAGCGATATTAAAAACCCTCAAATAACTAAAAATAAAGTGTTTTGTGAGTCGAAATTTTTTTGCGCCTTTTAGTCTCAATATATAAGAAACTATCAAGTTTCGTCAATTTTTTTTGTTTGATTTCATATTAATACTTACTGATTATTGATCAGCGATATTAAAACCCTCAAATAACTAAAAATAAAGTGTTTTGTGAGTCGAAATTTTTTTGCGCGTTTTAGTCTCAATATATATGAAACTATCAAGTTTCGTAATTTTTTTTTTGTTTAATTCCATAATAATACTTAATGATTATTGATCAGCGATATTAAAAACCCTTAAATAACTAAAAATAAAGTGTTTTGTGAGTCGAATTTTTTTTGCGCCTTTTAGTCTCAATATATAAGAAACTATCAAGTTTCGTCAATTTTTTTTGTTTAATTTGATATAAATACTTACTGATTATTGATCAGCGATATTAAAAACCCTCAAATAACTAAAAATAAAGTGTTTTGTGAGTCGAAATTTCTTTGCGCCTTTTAGTCTCAATATATAAGAAACTATCAAGTTTCGTCAATTTTTTTTTGTTTGATTTGATATTAATACTTTCTGATTATTGATCAGCGATATTAAAAACCATCAAATAACTCAAAATAAAGTGTTTTGTGAGTCGAAATTTTTTTGCGCCGTTTAGTCTCAATATATAAGAAACTATCAAGTTTCGTCAATTTTTTTTTGTTTAATTCCATAATAATACTTACTGATTATTTATCAGCGATATTAAAAACCCTCAAATAACTAAAAATAAAGTGTTTTGTGAGTCGAAATTTTTTTGCGCCTTTTAGTCTCAATATATAAGAAACTATCAAGTTTCGTCAATTTTTTTTGTTTGATTTCATATTAATACTTACTGATTATTGATCAGCGATATTAAAACCCTCAAATAACTAAAAATAAAGTGTTTTGTGAGTTGAAATTTTTTGGCGCCTTTTAGTCTCAATATATAAGAAACTATCAAGTTTCGTCAATTTTTTTTTGTTTGATTTCATATTAATACTTACTCATTATTGATCAGCGATATTAAAAACCCTCAAATAACTAAAAATAAAGTGTTTTGTGAGTCGAAATTTTTTTGCGCCTTTTAGTTTCAATATATAAGAAACTATCAAGTTTCGTCAATTTTTTTTTGTTTAATTCCATAATAATACTTACTGATTATTGATCAGCGATATTCAAAACCCTCAAATAACTAAAAATAAAGTGTTTTGTGAGTTGAAATTTTTTTGCGCTTTTAGTCTCAATATATAAGAAACTATCAAGTTTCGTAATTTTTTTTTTGTTTGATTTGATATTAATACTTATTGATTATTGATCAGCGATATTAAAAACCCTCAAATAACTAAAAATAAAGTGTTTTGTGAGTTAAAATTTTTTTGCGCGTTTTATTCTCAATATATAAGTGATGGATAGAAACTATCAAGTTTCGTCAATTTTTTTTTGTTTAATTTCATATTAATACTTACTGATTATTGATCAGCGATATTAAAAACCCTCAAATAACTAAAAATAAAGTGTTTTGTGAGTCGAAATTTTTTTGCGCCTTTTAGTCTCAATATATAACAAACTATCAAGTTTCGTCAATTATTTTTGTTTGATTTCATATTAATACTTACTGATTATTGATCAGCGATATTAAAACCCTCAAATAACTAAAAATAAAGTGTTTTGTGAGTCGAAATTTTTTGGCGCCTTTTAGTCTCAATATATAAGACACTATCAAGTTTCGTCAATTTTTTTTGTTTGATTTCATATTAATACTTACTGATTATTGATCAGCGATATTAAAAACCCTCAAATAACTAAAAATAAAGTGTTTTGTGAGTCGAAATTTTTTTGCGCCTTTTAGTCTCAATATATAAGAAACTATCAAGTTTCGTCAATTTTTTTTTGTTTAATTCCATAATAATACTTACTGATTATTGATCAGCGATATTAAAAACCCTCAAATAACTAAAAATAATGTGTTTTGTGAGTCGAAATTTTTTTGCGCGTTTTAGTCTCAATATATATGAAACTATCAAGTTTCGTAAAATTTTTTTTGTTTAATTCCATAATAATACATAATGATTATTGATCAGCGATATAAAAAACCCTCAAATAACTAAAAATAAAGTGTTTTGTGAGTCGAAATTTTTTGGTGCTTTTTAGTCTTAATATATAAGACACTATAAAGTTTCGTCAATTATTTTTTGTTTGATTTCATATTAATACTTACTGATTATTGATCAGCGATATTAAAAACCCTCAAATAACTAAAAATAAAGTGTTTTGTGAGTCGAAATTTTTTTGCGCCTTTTAGTCTCAATATATAAGAAACTATCAAGTTTCGTCAATTTTTTTTGTTTGATTTCATAATAATACTTACTGATTATTGATCAGCGATATTAAAACCCTCAAATAACTAAAAATAAAGTGTTTTGTGAGTCGAAATTTTTTTGCGCGTTTTATTCTCAATATATAAGAAACTATCAAGTTTCGTCAATTTTTTTTTGTTTGATTTCATATTAATACTTACTCATTATTGATCAGCGATATTAAAAACCCTCAAATAACTATAAATAAAGTGTTTTGTGAGTCGAAATTTTTTTGCGCCTTTTAGTCTCAATATATAAGAAACTATCAAGTTTCGTCAATTTTTTTTTGTTTAATTCCATAATAATACTTACTGATTATTGATCAGCGATATTAAAAACCCTCAAATAACTAAAAATAAAGTGTTTTGTGAGTTGAAATTTTTTTGCGCTTTTAGTCTCAATATATAAGAAACTATCAAGTTTCGTAATTTTTTTTTTGTTTGACTTGATATTAATACTTTCTGATTATTGATCAGCGATATTAAAAACCCTCAAATAACTAAAAAATAAAGTGTTTTGTGAGTCGAAATTTTTTTGCGCCTTTTAGTCTCAATATATAAGAAACTATCAAGTTTCGTCAATTTTTTTTGTTTGATTTCATATTAATACTTACTGATTATTGATCAGCGATATTAAAACCCTCAAATAACTAAAAATAAAGTGTTTTGTGAGTCGAAAATTTTTGGCGCCTTTTAGTCTCAATATATAAGAAACTATCAAGTTTCGTCAATTTTTTTTTGTTTGATTTCATATTGATACTTACTCATTATTGATCAGCGATATAAAAAACCCTCAAATAACTAAAAATAAAGTGTTTTGTGAGTCGAAATTTTTTTGCGTGTTTAAGTCTCAATATATAAGAAACTATCAAGTTTCGTCAATTTTTTTTTGTTTAATTCCATAATAATACTTACTGATTATTGATCAGCGATATTAAAAACCCTCAAATAACTAAAAATAAAGTGTTTTGTGAGTTGAAATTTTTTTGCGCTTTTAGTCTCAATATATAAGAAACTATCAAGTTTCGTAAATTTTTTTTTGTTTGATTTGATATTAATACTTACTGATTATTGATCAGCGATATTAAAACCCTCAAATAACTAAAAATAAAGTGTTTTGTGAGTCGAAATTTTTTTGCGCGTTTTATTCTCAATATATAAGAAACTATCAAGTTTCGTCAATTTTTTTTTGTTTGATTTCATATTAATACTTACTCATTATTGATCAGCGATATTAAAAACCCTCAAATAACTATAAATAAAGTGTTTTGTGAGTCGAAATTTTTTTGCGCCTTTTAGTCTCAATATATAAGAAACTATCAAGTTTCGTCAATTTTTTTTTGTTTAATTCCATAATAATACTTACTGATTATTGATCAGCGATATTAAAAACCCTCAAATAACTAAAAATAAAGTGTTTTGTGAGTTGAAATTTTTTTGCGCTTTTAGTCTCAATATATAAGAAACTATCAAGTTTCGTAATTTTTTTTTTGTTTGACTTGATATTAATACTTTCTGATTATTGATCAGCGATATTAAAAACCCTCAAATAACTAAAAATAAAGTGTTTTGTGAGTCGAAATTTTTTTGCGCCTTTTAGTCTCAATATATAAGAAACTATCAAGTTTCGTCAATTTTTTTTGTTTGATTTCATATTAATACTTACTGATTATTGATCAGCGATATTAAAACCCTCAAATAACTAAAAATAAAGTGTTTTGTGAGTCGAAAATTTTTGGCGCCTTTTAGTCTCAATATATAAGAAACTATCAAGTTTCGTCAATTTTTTTTTGTTTGATTTCATATTGATACTTACTCATTATTGATCAGCGATATAAAAAACCCTCAAATAACTAAAAATAAAGTGTTTTGTGAGTCGAAATTTTTTTGCGTGTTTAAGTCTCAATATATAAGAAACTATCAAGTTTCGTCAATTTTTTTTTGTTTAATTCCATAATAATACTTACTGATTATTGATCAGCGATATTAAAAACCCTCAAATAACTAAAAATAAAGTGTTTTGTGAGTTGAAATTTTTTTGCGCTTTTAGTCTCAATATATAAGAAACTATCAAGTTTCGTAAATTTTTTTTTGTTTGATTTGATATTAATACTTACTGATTATTGATCAGCGATATTAAAAACCCTCAAATAACTAAAAATAAAGTGTTTTGTGAGTTAAAATTTTTTTGCGCGTTTTATTCTCAATATATAAAAAACTATCAAGTTTCGTCAATTTTTTTTTGTTTGATTTCATATTAATACTTACTGATTATTGATCAGCGATATTAAAAACCCTCAAATAACTAAAAATAAAGTGTTTTGTGAGTCGAAATTTTTTTGCGCCTTTTAGTCTCAATATATAAGAAACTATCAAGTTTCGTAAATTTTTTTTTGTTTAATTCCATAATAATACTTACTGATTATTGATCAGCGATATTAAAAACCCTCAAATAACTAAAAATAAAGTGTTTTGTGAGTTGAAATTTTTTTGCGCTTTTAGTCTCAATATATAAGAAACTATCAAGTTTCGTCAATTTTTTTTGTTTAATTTGATATTAATACTTACTGATTATTGATCAGCGATATTAAAAACCCTCAAATAACTAAAAATAAAGTGTTTTGTGAGTCGAATTTTTTTTGCGCCTTTTAGTCTCAATATCAAGTTTTGTCAATTTTTTTTTGTTTGATTTGATAATAATACTTTCTGATTATTGATCAGCGATATTAAAAACCCTCAAATAACTAAAGATAAAGTGTTTTGTGAGTTGAAATTTTTTTTGCGCCTTTTAGTCTCAATATAAAAGAAACTATCAAGTTTCGTCAATTTTTTTTTGTTTGATTTCATATTAATACTTACTGATAATGGATCAGCGATATTAAAAACCCTCAAATAACTAAAAATAAAGTGTTTTGTGAGTCGAAATTTTTTTGCGCCTTTTAGTCTCAATATATAAGAAACTATCAAGTTTCGTAAATTTTTTTTTGTTTAATTCCATAATAATACTTACTGATTATTGATCAGCGATATTAAAAACCCTCAAATAACTAAAAATAAAGTGTTTCGTGAGTCGAAATTTTTTTGCGCGTTTTAGTCTCAATATATAAGAAACTATCAAGTTTCGTAAATTTTTTTTTGTTTAATTCCATAATAATACTTAATGATTATTGATCAGCGATATTAAAAACCCTAAAATAACTAAAAATAAAGTGTTTTGTGAGTCGAAATTTCTTTGCGCCTTTTAGTCTCAATATATAAGAAACTATCAAGTTTCGTCAATTTTTTTTGTTTAATTTCATATTAATACTTACTGATTGTTGATCAGCGATGTTAAAAACCCTCAAATAACTAAAAATAAAGTGTTTTGTGAGTCGAAATTTTTTTGCGCGTTTTAGTCTCAATATATATGAAACTATCAAGTTTCGTAAATTTTTTTTTGTTTAATTCCATAATAATACATAATGATTATTGATCAGCGATATAAAAAACCCTCAAATAACTAAAAATAAAGTGTTTTGTGAGTCGAAATTTCTTTGCGCCTTTTAGTCTCAACATATAAGAAACTATCAAGTTTCGTCAATTTTTATTTGTTTGATATGATATTAATACTTTCTGATTATTGATCAGCGATATTAAAAACCATCAAATAACTCAAAATAAAGTGTTTTGTGGGTTAAAATTTTTTTGCGCGTTTTATTCTCAATATATAAGAAACTATCAAGTTTCGTCAATTTTTTTTGTTTGATTTCATATTAATACTTACTGATTATTGATCAGCGATATTAAAAACCCTCAAATAACTAAAAATAAAGTGTTTTGTGAGTCGAAATTTTTTTGCGCCTTTTAGTCTCAATATATAAGAGACTATCAAGTTTCGTCAATTGTTTTTGTTTGATTTCATATTAATACTTACTGATTATTGATCAGCGATATTAAAACCCTCAAATAACTAAAAATAAAGTGTTTTGTGAGTCGAAATTTTTTGGTGCCTTTTAGTCTTAATATATAAGACACTATCAAGTTTCGTCAATTTTTTTTTGTTTGATTTCATATTAATACTTACTGATTATTGATCAGCGATATTAAAAACCCTCAAATAACTAAAAATAAAGTGTTTTGTGAGTCGAAATTTCTTTGCGCCTTTTAGTCTCAATATATAAGAAACTATCAAGTTTCGTAAATTTTTTTTTGTTTAATTCCATAATAATACTTAATGATTATAAATCAGCGATATTAAAAACCCTAAAATAACTAAAAATAAAGTGTTTTGTGAGTCGAAATTTTTTTGCGCCTTTTAGTCTCAATATATAAGAAACTATCAAGTTTCGTCAATTTTTTTTTGTTTGATTTGATATTAATACTTTCTAATTATTGATCAGCGATATTAAAAACCATCAAATAACTCAAAATAAAGTGTTTTGTGAGTTAAAATTTTTTTGCGCGTTTTATTCTCAATATATAAGTGATGGATAGAAACTATCAAGTTTCGTCAATTTTTTTTGTTTAATTTCATATTAATACTTACTGATTATTGATCAGCGATATTAAAAACCCTCAAATAACTAAAAATAAAGTGTTTTGTGACTGGAAATTTCTTTGCGCCTTTTAGTCTCAATATATAAGAAACTATCAAGTTTCGTCAATTTTTTTTGTTTGATTTCATATTAATACTTACTGATTATTGATCAGCGATATTAAAACCCTCAAATAACTAAAAATAAAGTGTTTTGTGAGTCGAAATTTTTTGGCGCCTTTTAGTCTCAATATATAAGACACTATCAAGTTTCGTCATTTTTTTTTGTTTGATTTCATATTAATACTTACTGATTATTGATCAGCGATATTAAAAACCCTCAAATAACTAAAAATAAAGTGTTTTGTGAGTCGAAATTTTTTTGCGCCTTTTAGTCTCAATATATAAGAAACTATCAAGTTTCGTCAATTTTTTTTTGTTTAATTCCATAATAATACTTACTGATTATTGATCAGCGATGTTAAAAACCCTCAAATAACTAAAAATAAAGTGTTTTGTGAGTCGAAATTTTTTTGCGCGTTTTAGTCTCAATATATAAGAAACTATCAAGTTTCGTAAATTTTTTTTTGTTTAATTCCATAATAATACTTAATAATTATTGATCAGCGATATTAAAAACCCTTAAATAACTAAAAATAAAGTGTTTTGTGAGTCGAAATTTTTTTGCGCCTTTTAGTCTCAATATATAAGAAACTATCAAGTTTCGTCAATTTTTTTTGTTTAATTTGATATTAATACTTACTGATTATTGATCAGCGATATTAAAAACCCTCAAATAACTAAAAATAAAGTGTTTTGTGACTGGAAATTTTTTTGCGCCTTTTAGTCTCAATATATAAGAAACTATCAAGTTTCGTCAATTTTTTTTTGTTTGATTTGATATTAATACTTTCTAATTATTGATCAGCGATATTAAAAACCATCAAATAACTCAAAATAAAGTGTTTTGTGAGTTAAAATTTTTTTGCGCGTTTTATTCTCAATATATAAGTGATGGATAGAAACTATCAAGTTTCGTCAATTTTTTTTGTTTAATTTCATATTAATACTTACTGATTATTGATCAGCGATATTAAAAACCCTCAAATAACTAAAAATAAAGTGTTTTGTGACTGGAAATTTCTTTGCGCCTTTTAGTCTCAATATATAAGAAACTATCAAGTTTCGTCAATTTTTTTTGTTTGATTTCATATTAATACTTACTGATTATTGATCAGCGATATTAAAACCCTCAAATAACTAAAAATAAAGTGTTTTGTGAGTCGAAATTTTTTGGCGCCTTTTAGTCTCAATATATAAGACACTATCAAGTTTCGTCATTTTTTTTTGTTTGATTTCATATTAATACTTACTGATTATTGATCAGCGATATTAAAAACCCTCAAATAACTAAAAATAAAGTGTTTTGTGAGTCGAAATTTTTTTGCGCCTTTTAGTCTCAATATATAAGAAACTATCAAGTTTCGTCAATTTTTTTTTGTTTAATTCCATAATAATACTTACTGATTATTGATCAGCGATGTTAAAAACCCTCAAATAACTAAAAATAAAGTGTTTTGTGAGTCGAAATTTTTTTGCGCGTTTTAGTCTCAATATATAAGAAACTATCAAGTTTCGTAAATTTTTTTTTGTTTAATTCCATAATAATACTTAATAATTATTGATCAGCGATATTAAAAACCCTTAAATAACTAAAAATAAAGTGTTTTGTGAGTCGAAATTTTTTTGCGCCTTTTAGTCTCAATATATAAGAAACTATCAAGTTTCGTCAATTTTTTTTGTTTAATTTGATATTAATACTTACTGATTATTGATCAGCGATATTAAAAACCCTCAAATAACTAAAAATAAAGTGTTTTGTGAGTCGAAATTTCTTTGCGCCTTTTAGTCTCAATATATAAGAAACTATCAAGTTTCGTCAATTTTTTTTTGTTTGATTTGATATTAATACTTTCTGATTATTGATCAGCGATATTAAAAACCATCAAATAACTCAAAATAAAGTGTTTTGTGAGTCGAAATTTTTTTGCGCCTTTTAGTCTCAATATATAAGAAACTATCAAGTTTCGTCAATTTTTTTTTGTTTAATTCCATAATAATACTTACTGATTATTTATCAGCGATATTAAAAACCCTCAAATAACTAAAAATAAAGTGTTTTGTGAGTTGAAATTTTTTTGCGCTTTTAGTCTCAATATATAAGAAACTATCAAGTTTCGTAAATTTTTTTTTGTTTGATTTGATATTAATACTTTCTGATTATTGATCAGCGATATTAAAAACCATCAAATAACTCAAAATAAAGTGTTTTGTGAGTTAAAATTTTTTTGCGCGTTTTATTCTCAATATATAAGTTATGGATAGAAACTATCAAGTTTCGTCAATTTTTTTTTTGTTTGATTTCATATTAATACTTACTGATTATTGATCAGCGATATTAAAAACCCTCAAATAACTAAAAATAAAGTGTTTTGTGAGTTGAAATTTTTTTGCGCTTTTAGTCTCAATATATAAGAAACTATCAAGTTTCGTAAATTTTTTTTTGTTTGATTTGATATTAATACTTACTGATTATTGATCAGCGATATTAAAAACCCTCAAATAACTAAAAATAAAGTGTTTTGTGAGTTAAAATTTTTTTGCGCGTTTTATTCTCAATATATAAGTAACTATCAAGTTTCGTCAATTTTTTTTTGTTTGATTTCATATTAATACTTACTGATTATTGATCAGCGATATTAAAAACCCTCAAATAACTAAAAATAAAGTGTTTTGTGAGTCGAAATTTTTTTGCGCCTTTTAGTCTCAATATATAAGAAACTATCAAGTTTCGTAAAGTTTAATTCCATAATAATACTTAATGATTATAAATCGGCGATATTAAAAACCCTAAAATAACTAAAAATAAAGTGTTTTGTGAGTCGAAATTTTTTTGCGCCTTTTAGTCTCAATATATAAGAAACTATCAAGTTTCGTCAATTTTTTTTTGTTTGATTTGATATTAATACTTTCTGATTATTGATCAGCGATATTAAAAACCATCAAATAACTCAAAATAAAGTGTTTTGTGAGTTAAAATTTTTTTGCGCGTTTTATTCTCAATAGTGATGGATAGAAACTATCAAGTTTCGTCAATTTTTTTTGTTTAATTTCATATTAATACTTACTGATTATTGATCAGCGATATTAAAAACCTTCAAATAACTAAAAATAAAGTGTTTTGTGACTGGAAATTTCTTTGCGCCTTTTAGTCTCAATATATAAGACACTATCAAGTTTCGTCAATTTTTTTTGTTTGATTTCATATTAATACTTACTGATTATTGATCAGCGATATTAAAAACCCTCAAATAACTAAAAATAAAGTGTTTTGTGAGTCGAAATTTTTTTGCGCCTTTTAGTCTCAATATATAAGCAACTATCAAGTTTCGTCAATTTTTTTTTGTTTAATTCCATAATAATACTTACTGATTATTGATCAGCGATGTTAAAAACCCTCAAATAACTAAAAATAAAGTGTTTTGTGAGTCGAAATTTTTTTGCGCGTTTTAGTCTCAATATATATGAAACTATCAAGTTTCGTAATTTTTTTTTTGTTTAATTCCATAATAATACTTAATGATTATTGATCAGCGATATTAAAAACCCTTAAATAACTAAAAATAAAGTGTTTTGTGAGTCGAAATTTTTTTGCGCCTTTTAGTCTCAATATATAAGAAACTATCAAGTTTCGTCAATTTTTTTTGTTTAATTTGATATTAATACTTACTGATTATTGATCAGCGATATTAAAAACCATCAAATAACTAAAAATAAAGTGTTTTGTGAGTCGAAATTTCTTTGCGCCTTTTAGTCTCAATATATAAGAAACTATCAAGTTTCGTAAATTTTTTTTTGTTTGATTTGATATTAATACTTTCTGATTATTGATCAGCGATATTAAAAACCATCAAATAACTCAAAATAAAGTGTTTTGTGAGTTAAAATTTTTTGCGCGTTTTATTCTCAATATATAAGTGATGGATAGAAACTATCAAGTTTCGTCAATTTTTTTTTTGTTTGATTTCATATTAATACTTACTGATTATTGATCAGCGATATTAAAAACCCTCAAATAACTAAAAATAAAGTGTTTTGTGAGTCGAAATTTTTTTGCGCCTTTTAGTCTCAATATATAAGAAACTATCAAGTTTCGTCAATTTTTTTTGTTTGATTTCATATTAATACTTACTGATTATTGATCAGCGATATTAAAACCCTCAAATAACTAAAAATAAAGTGTTTTGTGAGTCGAAATTTTTTGGCGCCTTTTAGTCTCAATATATAAGAAACTATCAAGTTTCGTCAATTTTTTTTTGTTTGATTTCATATTAATACTTACTCATTATTGATCAGCGATATTAAAAACCCTCAAATAACTAAAAATAAAGTGTTTTGTGAGTCGAAATTTTTTTGCGCCTTTTAGTCTCAATATATAAGAAACTATCAAGTTTCGTCAATTTTTTTTGTTTAATTCCATAATAATACTTACTGATTATTGATCAGCGATATTAAAAACCCTCAAATAACTAAAAATAAAGTGTTTTGTGAGTTGAAATTTTTTTGCGCTTTTAGTCTCAATATATAAGAAACTATCAAGTTTCGTAAATTTTTTTTTGTTTGATTTGATATTAATACTTACTGATTATTGATCAGCGATATTAAAAACCCTCAAATAACTAAAAATAAAGTGTTTTGTGAGTTAAAATTTTTTTGCGCGTTTTATTCTCAATATATAAGTAACTATCAAGTTTCGTCAATTTTTTTTTGTTTGATTTCATATTAATACTTACTGATTATTGATCAGCGATATTAAAAACCCTCAAATAACTAAAAACAAAGTGTTTTGTGAGTCGAAATTTTTTTGCGCGTTTTATTCTCAATATATAAGAAACTATCAAGTTTCGTAAATTTTTTTTTGTTTAATTCCATAATAATACTTACTGATTATTGATCAGCGATATTAAAAACCCTCAAATAACTAAAAATAAAGTGTTTTGTGAGTCGAAATTTTTTTGCGCCTTTTAGTCTCAATATATAAGAAACTATCAAGTTTCGTCAATTTTTTTTTGTTTAATTCCATAATAATACTTACTGATTATTGATCAGCGATATTAAAAACCCTCAAATAACTAAAAATAAAGGGTTTTGTGAGTTGAAATTTTTTTGCGCTTTTAGTCTCAATATATAAGAAACTATCAAGTTTCGTAAATTTTTTTTTGTTTGATTTCATATTAATACTTACTGATTATTGATCAGCGATATTAAAAACCCTCAAATAACTAAAAATAAAGTGTTTTGTGAGTCGAAATTTTTTGGCGCCTTTTAGTCTCAATATATAAGAAACTATCAAGTTTCGTCAATTTTTTTTTGTTTGATTTCATATTAATACTTACTGATTATTGATCAGCGATATTAAAAACCCTCAAATAACTAAAAATAAAGTGTTTTGTAAGTTGAAAATTTTTTGCGCCTTTTAGTCTCAATATATAAGACACTATCAAGTTTCGTAAATTTTTTTTTGTTTGATTTGATATTAATACTTTCCGATTATTGATCAGCGATATTAAAAACCCTCAAATAACTCAAAATAAAGTGTTTTGTGAGTTGAAATTTTTTGCGCCTTTTAGTCTCAATATATAAGAAACTATCAAGTTTCGTCAATTTTTTTTTGTTTGATTTGATATTAATACTTACTGATTATTGATCAGCGATATTAAAAACCCTCAAATAACTAAAATTAAAGTGTTTTGTGAGTCGAAATTTTTTGCGCCTTTTAGTCTCAATATATAAGAAACTATCAAGTTTCGTCAATTTTTTTTTGTTTGATTTGATATTAATACTTTCTGATTATTGATCAGCGATATTAAAAACCCTCAAATAACTAAAATTAAAGTGTTTTGTGAGTCGAAATTTTTTGCGCCTTTTAGTCTCAATATATAAGAAACTATCAAGTTTCGTCAATTTTTTTTTGTTTGATTTGATATTAATACTTACTGATTATTGATCAGCGATATAAAAAACCCTCAAATAACTAAAATTAAAGTGTTTTGTGAGTTGAAATTTTTTGCGCCTTTTAGTCTCAATATATAAGAAACTATCAAGTTTCGTCAATTTTTTTTTGTTTGATTTCATATTAATACTTACTGATTATTGATCAGCGATATTAAAAACCCTCAAATAACTAAAAATAAAGTGTTTTGTAAGTTGAAAATTTTTTGCGCCTTTTAGTCTCAATATATAAGAAACTATCAAGTTTCGTAAATTTTTTTTTGTTTGATTTGATATTAATACTTTCCGATTATTGATCAGCGATATTAAAAACCCTCAAATAACTCAAAATAAAGTGTTTTGTGATTTGAAATTTTTGGCGCCTTTTAGTCTCAATATATAAGACACTATCAAGTTTCGTCAATTTTTTGTTTGATTTCATATTTATACTTACTGATTATTGATCAGCGATATTAAAAACCCTACAATAACTAAAAATAAAGTGTTTTGTGAGTCGAAATTTTTTTGCGCCTTTTAGTCTCAATATATAAGAAACTATCAAGTTTCGTCAATTTTTTTTTTGTTTGATTTCATAATAATACTTACTGATTATTGATAAGCGATATTAAAAACCCTCAAATAACTCAAAATAAAGTGTTTTGTGATTTGAAATTTTTTGCGCCTTTTAGTCTCAATATATAAGACACTATCAAGTTTCGTCAATTTTTTGTTTGATTTCATATTTATACTTACTGATTATTGATCAGCGATATTAAAAACCCTACAATAACTAAAAATAAAGTGTTTTGTGAGTCGAAATTTTTTTGCGCCTTTTAGTCTCAACATATAAGAAACTATCAAGTTTCGTCAATTTTTTTTTGTTTGATTTCATAATAATACTACACTGATTATTGATCAGCGATATTAAAAACCCTCAAATAACTAAAAATAAAGTGTTTTGTGAGTCGAAATTTTTTTGCGCCTTTTAGTCTCAATATTTAAGAAACTATCAAGTTTCGTCAATTTTTTTTGTTTAATTTGATATTAATACTTACTGATTATTGATCAGCGATATTAAAAACCCTCAAATAACTAAAAATAAAGTGTTTTGTGAGTCGAAATTTCTTTGCGCCTTTTAGTCTCAATATATAAGAAACTATCAAGTTTCGTCAATTTTTTTTTGTTTGATTTGATATTAATACTTTCTGATTATTGATCAGCGATATTAAAAACCATCAAATAACTCAAAATTAAGTGTTTTGTGAGTCGAAATTTTTTTGCGCGTTTTATTCTCAATATATAAGAAACTATCAAGTTTCGTCAATTTTTTTTTGTTTGATTTCATATTAATACTTACTCATTATTGATCAGCGATATTAAAAACCCTCAAATAACTAAAAATAAAGTGTTTTGTGAGTCGAAATTTTTTTGCGCCTTTTAGTCTCAATATATAAGAAACTATCAAGTTTCGTCAATTTTTTTTGTTTAATTTGATATTAATACTTACTGATTATTGATCAGCGATATTAAAAACCCTCAAATAACTAAAAATAAAGTGTTTTGTGAGTCGAAATTTCTTTGCGCCTTTTAGTCTCAATATATAAGAAACTATCAAGTTTCGTCAATTTTTTTTTGTTTGATTTGATATTAATACTTTCTGATTATTGATCAGCGATATTAAAAACCATCAAATAACTCAAAATAAAGTGTTTTGTGAGTCGAAATTTTTTTGCGCGTTTTATTCTCAATATATAAGAAACTATCAAGTTTCGTCAATTTTTTTTTGTTTGATTTCATATTAATACTTACTCATTATTGATCAGCGATATTAAAAACCCTCAAATAACTAAAAATAAAGTGTTTTGTGAGTCGAAATTTTTTTGCGCCTTTTAGTCTCAATATATAAGAAACTATCAAGTTTCGTCAATTTTTTTTTGTTTAATTCCATAATAATACTTACTCATTATTGATCAGCGATATTAAAAACCATCAAATAACTCAAAATAAAGTGTTTTGTGAGTCGAAATTTTTTTGCGCGTTTTATTCTCAATATATAAGAAACTATCAAGTTTCGTCAATTTTTTTTTGTTTGATTTCATATTAATACTTACTCATTATTGATCAGCGATATTAAAAACCCTCAAATAACTAAAAATAAAGTGTTTCGTGAGTCAAAATTTTTTTGCGCCTTTTAGTCTCAATATATAAGAAACTATCAAGTTTCGTCAATTTTTTTTGTTTAATTCCATAATAATACTTACTGATTATTGATCAGCGATATTTAAAACCCTCAAATAACTAAAAATAAAGTGTTTTGTGAGTTGAAATTTTTTTGCGCTTTTAGTCTCAATATATAAGAAACTATCAAGTTTCGTAAATTTTTTTTTGTTTGATTTGATATTAATACTTACTGATTATTGATCAGCGATATTAAAAACCCTCAAATAACTAAAAATAAAGTGTTTTCTGAGTCGAAATTTTTTTGCGCCTTTTAGTCTCAATATATAAGAAACTATCAAGTTTCGTCAATTTTTTTTTGTTTAATTCCATAATAAAACTTACTGATTATTGATCAGCGATATTAAAAACCCTCAAATAACTAAAAATAAAGGGTTTTGTGAGTTGAAATTTTTTTGCGCTTTTAGTCTCAATATATAAGAAAATATCAAGTTTCGTAAATTTTTTTTTGTTTGATTTGATATTAATACTTACTGATTATTGATCAGCGATATTAAAAACCCTCAAATAACTAAAAATAAAGTGTTTTGTAAGTTGAAATTTTTTTGCGCCTTTTAGTCTCAATATATAAGACACTATCAAGTTTCGTAAATTTTTTTTTGTTTGATTTGATATTAATACTTTCCGATTATTGATCAGCGATATTAAAAACCCTCAAATAACTCAAAATAAAGTGTTTTGTGAGTTGAAATTTTTTGCGCCTTTTAGTCTCAATATATAAGAAACTATCAAGTTTCGTCAATTTTTTTTTGTTTGATTTGATATTAATACTTACTGATTATTGATCAGCGATATTAAAAACCCTCAAATAACTAAAAATAAAGTGTTTTGTGAGTCGAATTTTTTTTGCGCCTTTTAGTCTCAATATATAAGAAACTATCAAGTTTCGTCAATTTTTTTTGTTTAATTTGATATTAATACTTACTGATTATTGATCAGCAATATTAAAAACCCTCAAATAACTAAAAATTAAGTGTTTTGTGAGTCGAAATTTCTTTGCGCCTTTTAGTCTCAATATATAAGAAACTATCAAGTTTCGTCAATTTTTTTTTGTTTGATTTGATATTAATACTTTCTGATTATTGATCAGCGATATTAAAAACCATCAAATAACTCAAAATAAAGTGTTTTGTGAGTCGAAATTTTTTTGCGCGTTTTATTCTCAATATATAAGAAACTATCAAGTTTCGTCAATTTTTTTTTGTTTGATTTCATATTAATACTTACTCATTATTGATCAGCGATATTAAAAACCCTCAAATAACTAAAAATAAAGTGTTTCGTGAGTCGAAATTTTTTTGCGCCTTTTAGTCTCAATATATAAGAAACTATCAAGTTTCGTCAATTTTTTTTGTTTGATTTGATATTAATACTTACTGATTATTGATCAGCGATATTAAAAACCCTCAAATAACTAAAAATAAAGTGTTTTCTGAGCCGAAATTTTTTTGCGCCTTTTAGTCTCAATATATAAGAAACTATCAAGTTTCGTCAATTTTTTTTTGTTTAATTCCATAATAAAACTTACTGATTATTGATCAGCGATATTAAAAACCCTCAAATAACTAAAAATAAAGGGTTTTGTGAGTTGAAATTTTTTTGCGCTTTTAGTCTCAATATATAAGAAACTATCAAGTTTCGTAAATTTTTTTTTGTTTGATTTGATATTAATACTTACTGATTATTGATCAGCGATATTAAAAACCCTCAAATAACTAAAAATAAAGTGTTTTGTAAGTTGAAATTTTTTTGCGCCTTTTAGTCTCAATATATAAGACACTATCAAGTTTCGTAAATTTTTTTTTGTTTGATTTGATATTAATACTTTCCGATTATTGATCAGCGATATTAAAAACCCTCAAATAACTCAAAATAAAGTGTTTTGTGAGTTGAAATTTTTTGCGCCTTTTAGTCTCAATATATAAGAAACTATCAAGTTTCGTCAATTTTTTTTTGTTTGATTTGATATTAATACTTACTGATTATTGATCAGCGATATTAAAAACCCTCAAATAACTAAAAATAAAGTGTTTTGTGAGTCGAATTTTTTTTGCGCCTTTTAGTCTCAATATATAAGAAACTATCAAGTTTCGTCAATTTTTTTTTGTTTGATTTCATATTAATACTTACTGATTATTGATCAGCGATATGAAAAACCCTCAAATAACTAAAAATAAAGTGTTTTGTAAGTTGAAATTTTTTTGCGCCATTTAGTCTCAATATATAAGAAACTATCAAGTTTCGTCAATTTTTTTTTGTTTGATTTGATATTAATAATTTCCGATTATTGATCAGCGATATTAAAAACCCTCAAATAACTCAAAATAAAGTGTTTTGTGATTTGAAATTTTTTGCGCCTTTTAGTCTCAATATATAAGACACTATCAAGTTTCGTCAATTTTTTGTTTGATTTCATATTTATACTTACTGATTATTGATCAGCGATATTAAAAACCCTACAATAACTAAAAATAAAGTGTTTTGTGAGTCCAAATTTTTTTGCGCCTTTTAGTCTCAACATATAAGAAACTATCAAGTTTCGTCAATTTTTTTTTGTTTGATTTCATAATAATACTACACTGATTATTGATCAGCGATATTAAAAACCCTCAAATAACTAAAAATAAAGTGTTTTGTGAGTCGAAATTTTTTTGCGCCTTTTAGTCTCAATATATAAGAAACTATCAAGTTTCGTCAATTTTTTTTGTTTGATTTCATATTAATACTTACTCATTATTGATCAGCGATATTAAAAACCCTCAAATAACTAAAAATAAAGTGTTTCGTGAGTCGAAATTTTTTTGCGCCTTTTAGTCTCAATATATAAGAAACTATCAAGTTTCGTCAATTTTTTTTTGTTTGATTTGATATTAATACTTTCTGATTATTGATCAGCGATATTAAAAACCATCAAATAACTCAAAATAAAGTGTTTTGTGAGTTAAAATTTTTTTGCGCGTTTTATTCTCAATATATAAGTGATGGATAGAAACTATCAAGTTTCGTCAATTTTTTTTGTTTAATTTCATATTAATACTTACTGATTATTGATCAGCGATATTAAAAACCTTCAAATAACTAAAAATAAAGTGTTTTGTGACTGGAAATTTCTTTGCGCCTTTTAGTCTCAATATATAAGACACTATCAAGTTTCGTCAATTTTTTTTGTTTGATTTCATATTAATACTTACTGATTATTGATCAGCGATATTAAAAACCCTCAAATAACTAAAAATAAAGTGTTTTGTGAGTCGAAATTTTTTTGCGCCTTTTAGTCTCCATATATATGAAACTATCAAGTTTCGTAATTTTTTTTTTGTTTAATTCCATAATAATACTTAATGATTATTGATCAGCGATATTAAAAACCCTTAAATAACTAAAAATAAAGTGTTTTGTGAGTCGAAATTTTTTTGCGCCTTTTAGTCTCAATATATATGAAACTATCAAGTTTCGTCAATTTTTTTTTGTTTAATTCCATAATAATACTTACTGATTATTGATCAGCGATGTTAAAAACCCTCAAATAACTAAAAATAAAGTGTTTTGTGAGTCGAAATTTTTTTGCGCGTTTTAGTCTCAATATATATGAAACTATCAAGTTTCGTAATTTTTTTTTTGTTTAATTCCATAATAATACTTAATGATTATTGATCAGCGATATTAAAAACCCTTAAATAACTAAAAATAAAGTGTTTTGTGAGTCGAAATTTCTTTGCGCCTTTTAGTCTCAATATATAAGAAACTATCAAGTTTCGTCAATTTTTTTTTGTTTGATTTGATATTAATACTTTCTGAATATTGATCAGCGATATTAAAAACCATCAAATAACTCAAAATAAAGTGTTTTGTGAGTCGAAATTTTTTTGCGCCTTTTAGTCTCAATATATAAGAAACTATCAAGTTTCGTCAATTTTTTTTTGTTTAATTCCATAATAATACTTACTGATTATTTATCAGCGATATTAAAAACCCTCAAATAACTAAAAATAAAGTGTTTTGTGAGTTGAAATTTTTTTGCGCTTCTAGTCTCAATATATAAGAAACTATCAAGTTTCGTAAATTTTTTTTTGTTTGATTTGATATTAATACTTTCTGATTATTGATCAGCGATATTAAAAACCATCAAATAACTCAAAATAAAGTGTTTTGTGAGTTAAAATTTTTTGCGCGTTTTATTCTCAATATATAAGTGATGGATAGAAACTATCAAAATTCGTCAATTTTTTTTTTGTTTGATTTCATATTAATACTTACTGATTATTGATCAGCGATATTAAAAACCCTCAAATAACTAAAAATAAAGTGTTTTGTGAGTCGAAATTTTTTTGCGCCTTTTAGTCTCAATATATAAGAAACTATCAAGTTTCGTCAATTTTTTTTGTTTGATTTCATATTAATACTTACTGATTATTGATCAGCGATATTAAAACCCTCAAATAACTAAAAATAAAGTGTTTTGTGAGTCGAAATTTTTTGGCGCCTTATAGTCTCAATATATAAGAAACTATCAAGTTTCGTCAATTTTTTTTTGTTTGATTTCATATTAATACTTACTGATTATTGATCAGCGATATTAAAAACCCTCAAATAACTAAAAATAAAGTGTTTTGTGAGTCGAAATTTCTTTGCGCCTTTTAGTCTCAATATATAAGAAACTATCAAGTTTCGTCAATTTTTTTTTGTTTAATTCCATAATAATACTTACTGATTATTGATCAGCGATATTAAAAACCCTCAAATAACTAAAAATAAAGTGTTTTGTGAGTTGAAATTTTTTTGCGCTTTTAGTCTCAATATATAAGA
Source organism: Odontocerum albicorne (assembly GCA_949825065.1). NCBI lineage: Eukaryota > Metazoa > Arthropoda > Insecta > Trichoptera > Odontoceridae > Odontocerum > Odontocerum albicorne. Next base: position 119,375 of record OX463845.1, on the reverse strand, counting down.
AACTATCAAGTTTCGTAAATTTTTTTTTGTTTGATTTGATATTAATACTTACTGATTATTGATCAGCGATATTAAAAACCCTCAAATAACTAAAAATAAAGTGTTTTGTGAGTCGAAATTTTTTTGCGCGTTTTATTCTCAATATATAAGAAACTATCAAGTTTCGTAAATTTTTTTTTGTTTAATTCCATAATAATACTTACTGATTATTGATCAGCGATATTAAAAACCCTCAAATAACTAAAAATAAAGTGTTTTGTGAGTCGAAATTTTTTTGCGCCTTTTAGTCTCAATATATAAGAAACTATCAAGTTTCGTCAATTTTTTTTTGTTTAATTCCATAATAATACTTACTGATTATTGATCAGCGATATTAAAAACCCTCAAATAACTAAAAATAAAGGGTTTTGTGAGTTGAAATTTTTTTGCGCTTTTAGTCTCAATATATAAGAAACTATCAAGTTTCGTAAATTTTTTTTTGTTTGATTTCATATTAATACTTACTCATTATTGATCAGCGATATTAAAAACCCTCAAATAACTAAAAATAAAGTGTTTCGTGAGTCGAAATTTTTTTGCGCCTTTTAGTCTCAATATATAAGAAACTATCAAGTTTCGTCAATTTTTTTTTGTTTGATTTCATATTAATACTTACTGATTATTGATCAGCGATATTAAAAACCCTCAAATAACTAAAAATAAAGTGTTTTGTAAGTTGAAAATTTTTTGCGCCTTTTAGTCTCAATATATAAGACACTATCAAGTTTCGTAAATTTTTTTTTGTTTGATTTGATATTAATACTTTCCGATTATTGATCAGCGATATTAAAAACCCTCAAATAACTCAAAATAAAGTGTTTTGTGAGTTGAAATTTTTTGCGCCTTTTAGTCTCAATATATAAGAAACTATCAAGTTTCGTCAATTTTTTTTTGTTTGATTTGATATTAATACTTACTGATTATTGATCAGCGATATTAAAAACCCTCAAATAACTAAAATTAAAGTGTTTTGTGAGTCGAAATTTTTTGCGCCTTTTAGTCTCAATATATAAGAAACTATCAAGTTTCGTCAATTTTTTTTTGTTTGATTTGATATTAATACTTACTGATTATTGATCAGCGATATTAAAAACCCTCAAATAACTAAAATTAAAGTGTTTTGTGAGTTGAAATTTTTTGCGCCTTTTAGTCTCAATATATAAGAAACTATCAAGTTTCGTCAATTTTTTTTTGTTTGATTTCATATTAATACTTACTGATTATTGATCAGCGATATTAAAAACCCTCAAATAACTAAAAATAAAGTGTTTTGTAAGTTGAAAATTTTTTGCGCCTTTTAGTCTCAATATATAAGAAACTATCAAGTTTCGTAAATTTTTTTTTGTTTGATTTGATATTAATACTTTCCGATTATTGATCAGCGATATTAAAAACCCTCAAATAACTCAAAATAAAGTGTTTTGTGATTTGAAATTTTTGGCGCCTTTTAGTCTCAATATATAAGACACTATCAAGTTTCGTCAATTTTTTGTTTGATTTCATATTTATACTTACTGATTATTGATCAGCGATATTCAAAACCCTACAATAACTAAAAATAAAGTGTTTTGTGAGTCGAAATTTTTTTGCGCCTTTTAGTCTCAACATATAAGAAACTATCAAGTTTCGTCAATTTTTTTTTTGTTTGATTTCATAATAATACTTACTGATTATTGATAAGCGATATTAAAAACCCTCAAATAACTCAAAATAAAGTGTTTTGTGATTTGAAATTTTTTGCGCCTTTTAGTCTCAATATATAAGACACTATCAAGTTTCGTCAATTTTTTGTTTGATTTCATATTTATACTTACTGATTATTGATCAGCGATATTAAAAACCCTACAATAACTAAAAATAAAGTGTTTTGTGAGTCGAAATTTTTTTGCGCCTTTTAGTCTCAACATATAAGAAACTATCAAGTTTCGTCAATTTTTTTTTGTTTGATTTCATAATAATACTACACTGATTATTGATCAGCGATATTAAAAACCCTCAAATAACTAAAAATAAAGTGTTTTGTGAGTCGAAATTTTTTGCGCCTTTTAGTCTCAATATATAAGAAACTATCAAGTTTCGTCAATTTTTTTTGTTTAATTTGATATTAATACTTACTGATTATTGATCAGCGATATTAAAAACCCTCAAATAACTAAAAATAAAGTGTTTTGTGAGTCGAAATTTCTTTGCGCCTTTTAGTCTCAATATATAAGAAACTATCAAGTTTCGTCAATTTTTTTTTGTTTGATTTGATATTAATACTTTCTGATTATTGATCAGCGATATTAAAAACCATCAAATAACTCAAAATTAAGTGTTTTGTGAGTCGAAATTTTTTTGCGCGTTTTATTCTCAATATATAAGAAACTATCAAGTTTCGTCAATTTTTTTTTGTTTGATTTCATATTAATACTTACTCATTATTGATCAGCGATATTAAAAACCCTCAAATAACTAAAAATAAAGTGTTTTGTGAGTCGAAATTTTTTTGCGCCTTTTAGTCTCAATATATAAGAAACTATCAAGTTTCGTCAATTTTTTTTTGTTTAATTCCATAATAATACTTACTGATTATTTATCAGCGATATTAAAAACCCTCAAATAACTAAAAATAAAGTGTTTTGTGAGTCGAAATTTCTTTGCGCCTTTTAGTCTCAATATATAAGAAACTATCAAGTTTCGTCAATTTTTTTTTGTTTGATTTGATATTAATACTTTCTGATTATTGATCAGCGATATTAAAAACCATCAAATAACTCAAAATAAAGTGTTTTGTGAGTCGAAATTTTTTTGCGCGTTTTATTCTCAATATATAAGAAACTATCAAGTTTCGTCAATTTTTTTTGTTTGATTTCATATTAATACTTACTGATTATTGATCAGCGATATTAAAAACCCTCAAATAACTAAAAATAAAGTGTTTTGTGAGTCGAAATTTTTTTGCGCCTTTTAGTCTCAATATATAAGAGACTATCAAGTTTCGTCAATTGTTTTTGTTTGATTTCATATTAATACTTACTGATTATTGATCAGCGATATTAAAACCCTCAAATAACTAAAAATAAAGTGTTTTGTGAGTCGAAATTTTTTGGTGCCTTTTAGTCTTAATATATAAGACACTATCAAGTTTCGTCAATTTTTTTTTGTTTGATTTCATATTAATACTTACTGATTATTGATCAGCGATATTAAAAACCCTCAAATAACTAAAAATAAAGTGTTTTGTGAGTCGAAATTTCTTTGCGCCTTTTAGTCTCAATATATAAGAAACTATCAAGTTTCGTAAATTTTTTTTTGTTTAATTCCATAATAATACTTAATGATTATAAATCAGCGATATTAAAAACCCTAAAATAACTAAAAATAAAGTGTTTTGTGAGTCGAAATTTTTTTGCGCCTTTTAGTCTCAATATATAAGAAACTATCAAGTTTCGTCAATTTTTTTTTGTTTGATTTGATATTAATACTTTCTAATTATTGATCAGCGATATTAAAAACCATCAAATAACTCAAAATAAAGTGTTTTGTGAGTTAAAATTTTTTTGCGCGTTTTATTCTCAATATATAAGTGATGGATAGAAACTATCAAGTTTCGTCAATTTTTTTTGTTTAATTTCATATTAATACTTACTGATTATTGATCAGCGATATTAAAAACCCTCAAATAACTAAAAATAAAGTGTTTTGTGACTGGAAATTTCTTTGCGCCTTTTAGTCTCAATATATAAGAAACTATCAAGTTTCGTCAATTTTTTTTGTTTGATTTCATATTAATACTTACTGATTATTGATCAGCGATATTAAAACCCTCAAATAACTAAAAATAAAGTGTTTTGTGAGTCGAAAATTTTTGGCGCCTTTTAGTCTCAATATATAAGAAACTATCAAGTTTCGTCAATTTTTTTTTGTTTGATTTCATATTGATACTTACTCATTATTGATCAGCGATATAAAAAACCCTCAAATAACTAAAAATAAAGTGTTTTGTGAGTCGAAATTTTTTTGCGCGTTTAAGTCTCAATATATAAGAAACTATCAAGTTTCGTCAATTTTTTTTTTGTTTAATTCCATAATAATACTTACTGATTATTGATCAGCGATATTAAAAACCCTCAAATAACTAAAAATAAAGTGTTTTGTGAGTTGAAATTTTTTTGCGCTTGTAGTCTCAATATATAAGAAACTATCAAGTTTCGTAAATTTTTTTTTGTTTGATTTGATATTAATACTTACTGATTATTGATCAGCGATATTAAAAACCCTCAAATAACTAAAAATAAAGTGTTTTGTGAGTAAAAATTTTTTTGCGCGTTTTATTCTCAATATATAAAAAACTATCAAGTTTCGTCAATTTTTTTTTGTTTGATTTCATATTAATACTTACTGATTATTGATCAGCGATATTAAAAACCCTCAAATAACTAAAAATAAAGTGTTTTGTGAGTCGAAATTTTTTTGCGCCTTTTAGTCTCAATATATAAGAAACTATCAAGTTTCGTAAATTTTTTTTTTGTTTAATTCCATAATAATACTTACTGATTATTGATCAGCGATATTAAAAACCCTCAAATAACTAAAAATAAAGTGTTTTGTGAGTCGAAATTTTTTTGCGCCTTTTAGTCTCAATATATAAGAAACTATCAAGTTTCGTCAATTTTTTTTTGTTTAATTCCATAATAATACTTACTGATTATTGATCAGCGATATTAAAAACCCTCAAATAACTAAAAATAAAGGGTTTTGTGAGTTGAAATTTTTTTGCGCTTTTAGTCTCAATATATAAGAAACTATCAAGTTTCGTAAATTTTTTTTTGTTTGATTTCATATTAATACTTACTCATTATTGATCAGCGATATTAAAAACCCTCAAATAACTAAAAATAAAGTGTTTCGTGAGTCGAAATTTTTTTGCGCCTTTTAGTCTCAATATATAAGAAACTATCAAGTTTCGTCAATTTTTTTTGTTTAATTCCATAATAATACTTACTGATTATTGATCAGCGATATTAAAAACCCTCAAATAACTAAAAATAAAGTGTTTTGTGAGTCGAAATTTTTTTGCGCCTTTTAGTCTCAATATATAAGAAACTATCAAGTTTCGTCAATTTTTTTTGTTTAATTCCATAATAATACTTACTGATTATTGATCAGCGATATTAAAAACCCTCAAATAACTAAAAATAAAGTGTTTTGTGAGTCGAAATTTTTTTGCGCCTTTTAGTCTCAATATATAAGAAACTATCAAGTTTCGTCAATTTTTTTTTGTTTAATTCCATAATAATACTTACTGATTATTGATCAGCGATATTAAAAACCCTCAAATAACTAAAAATAAAGGGTTTTGTGAGTTGAAATTTTCTTGCGCTTTTAGTCTCAATATATAAGAAACTATCAAGTTTCGTAAATTTTTTTTTGTTTGATTTCATATTAATACTTACTGATTATTGATCAGCGATATTAAAAACCCTCAAATAACTAAAAATAAAGTGTTTTGTGAGTCGAAATTTTTTTGCGCCTTTTAGTCTCAATATATAAGAAACTATCAAGTTTCGTCAATTTTTTTTGTTTGATTTCATATTAATACTTACTCATTATTGATCAGCGATATTAAAAACCCTCAAATAACTAAAAATAAAGTGTTTCGTGAGTCGAAATTTTTTTGCGCCTTTTAGTCTCAATATATAAGAAACTATCAAGTTTCGTCAATTTTTTTTTGTTTGATTTGATATTAATACTTTCTGATTATTGATCAGCGATATTAAAAACCATCAAATAACTCAAAATAAAGTGTTTTGTGAGTTAAAATTTTTTTGCGCGTTTTATTCTCAATATATAAGTGATGGATAGAAACTATCAAGTTTCGTCAATTTTTTTTGTTTAATTTCATATTAATACTTACTGATTATTGATCAGCGATATTAAAAACCTTCAAATAACTAAAAATAAAGTGTTTTGTGACTGGAAATTTCTTTGCGCCTTTTAGTCTCAATATATAAGACACTATCAAGTTTCGTCAATTTTTTTTGTTTGATTTCATATTAATACTTACTGATTATTGATCAGCGATATTAAAAACCCTCAAATAACTAAAAATAAAGTGTTTTGTGAGTCGAAATTTTTTTGCGCCTTTTAGTCTCAATATATATGAAACTATCAAGTTTCGTAATTTTTTTTTTGTTTAATTCCATAATAATACTTAATGATTATTGATCAGCGATATTAAAAACCCTTAAATAACTAAAAATAAAGTGTTTTGTGAGTCGAAATTTTTTTGCGCCTTTTAGTCTCAATATATATGAAACTATCAAGTTTCGTCAATTTTTTTTTGTTTAATTCCATAATAATACTTACTGATTATTGATCAGCGATGTTAAAAACCCTCAAATAACTAAAAATAAAGTGTTTTGTGAGTCGAAATTTTTTTGCGCGTTTTAGTCTCAATATATATGAAACTATCAAGTTTCGTAATTTTTTTTTTGTTTAATTCCATAATAATACTTAATGATTATTGATCAGCGATATTAAAAACCCTTAAATAACTAAAAATAAAGTGTTTTGTGAGTCGAAATTTCTTTGCGCCTTTTAGTCTCAATATATAAGAAACTATCAAGTTTCGTCAATTTTTTTTTGTTTGATTTGATATTAATACTTTCTGAATATTGATCAGCGATATTAAAAACCATCAAATAACTCAAAATAAAGTGTTTTGTGAGTCGAAATTTTTTTGCGCCTTTTAGTCTCAATATATAAGAAACTATCAAGTTTCGTCAATTTTTTTTTGTTTAATTCCATAATAATACTTACTGATTATTTATCAGCGATATTAAAAACCCTCAAATAACTAAAAATAAAGTGTTTTGTGAGTTGAAATTTTTTTGCGCTTCTAGTCTCAATATATAAGAAACTATCAAGTTTCGTAAATTTTTTTTTGTTTGATTTGATATTAATACTTTCTGATTATTGATCAGCGATATTAAAAACCATCAAATAACTCAAAATAAAGTGTTTTGTGAGTTAAAATTTTTTGCGCGTTTTATTCTCAATATATAAGTGATGGATAGAAACTATCAAAATTCGTCAATTTTTTTTTTGTTTGATTTCATATTAATACTTACTGATTATTGATCAGCGATATTAAAAACCCTCAAATAACTAAAAATAAAGTGTTTTGTGAGTCGAAATTTTTTTGCGCCTTTTAGTCTCAATATATAAGAAACTATCAAGTTTCGTCAATTTTTTTTGTTTGATTTCATATTAATACTTACTGATTATTGATCAGCGATATTAAAACCCTCAAATAACTAAAAATAAAGTGTTTTGTGAGTCGAAATTTTTTGGCGCCTTTTAGTCTCAATATATAAGAAACTATCAAGTTTCGTCAATTTTTTTTTGTTTGATTTCATATTAATACTTACTGATTATTGATCAGCGATATTAAAAACCCTCAAATAACTAAAAATAAAGTGTTTTGTGAGTCGAAATTTCTTTGCGCCTTTTAGTCTCAATATATAAGAAACTATCAAGTTTCGTCAATTTTTTTTTGTTTAATTCCATAATAATACTTACTGATTATTGATCAGCGATATTAAAAACCCTCAAATAACTAAAAATAAAGTGTTTTGTGAGTTGAAATTTTTTTGCGCTTTTAGTCTCAATATATAAGAAACTATCAAGTTTCGTAAATTTTTTTTTGTTTGATTTGATATTAATACTTACTGATTATTGATCAGCGATATTAAAAACCCTCAAATAACTAAAAATAAAGTGTTTTGTGAGTCGAAATTTTTTTGCGCGTTTTATTCTCAATATATAAGAAACTATCAAGTTTCGTAAATTTTTTTTTGTTTAATTCCATAATAATACTTACTGATTATTGATCAGCGATATAAAAAACCCTCAAATAACTAAAAATAAAGTGTTTTGTGAGTCGAAATTTTTTTGCGTGTTTAAGTCTCAATATATAAGAAACTATCAAGTTTCGTCAATTTTTTTTTGTTTAATTCCATAATAATACTTACTGATTATTGATCAGCGATATTAAAAACCCTCAAATAACTAAAAATAAAGTGTTTTGTGAGTTGAAATTTTTTTGCGCTTTTAGTCTCAATATATAAGAAACTATCAAGTTTCGTCAATTTTTTTTTGTTTGATTTGATATTAATACTTTCTGATTATTGATCAGCGATATTAAAAACCATCAAATAACTCAAAATAAAGTGTTTTGTGGGTTAAAATTTTTTTGCGCGTTTTATTCTCAATATATAAGAAACTATCAAGTTTCGTCAATTTTTTTTGTTTGATTTCATATTAATACTTACTGATTATTGATCAGCGATATTAAAAACCCTCAAATAACTAAAAATAAAGTGTTTTGTGAGTCGAAATTTTTTTGCGCCTTTTAGTCTCAATATATAAGAGACTATCAAGTTTCGTCAATTGTTTTTGTTTGATTTCATATTAATACTTACTGATTATTGATCAGCGATATTAAAACCCTCAAATAACTAAAAATAAAGTGTTTTGTGAGTCGAAATTTTTTGGTGCCTTTTAGTCTTAATATATAAGACACTATCAAGTTTCGTCAATTTTTTTTTGTTTGATTTCATATTAATACTTACTGATTATTGATCAGCGATATTAAAAACCCTCAAATAACTAAAAATAAAGTGTTTTGTGAGTCGAAATTTCTTTGCGCCTTTTAGTCTCAATATATAAGAAACTATCAAGTTTCGTAAATTTTTTTTTGTTTAATTCCATAATAATACTTAATGATTATAAATCAGCGATATTAAAAACCCTAAAATAACTAAAAATAAAGTGTTTTGTGAGTCGAAATTTTTTTGCGCCTTTTAGTCTCAATATATAAGAAACTATCAAGTTTCGTCAATTTTTTTTTGTTTGATTTGATATTAATACTTTCTAATTATTGATCAGCGATATTAAAAACCATCAAATAACTCAAAATAAAGTGTTTTGTGAGTTAAAATTTTTTTGCGCGTTTTATTCTCAATATATAAGTGATGGATAGAAACTATCAAGTTTCGTCAATTTTTTTTGTTTAATTTCATATTAATACTTACTGATTATTGATCAGCGATATTAAAAACCCTCAAATAACTAAAAATAAAGTGTTTTGTGACTGGAAATTTCTTTGCGCCTTTTAGTCTCAATATATAAGAAACTATCAAGTTTCGTCAATTTTTTTTTGTTTGATTTGATATTAATAATTTCCGATTATTGATCAGCGATATTAAAAACCCTCAAATAACTAAAAATAAAGTGTTTTGTAAGTTGAAATTTTTTTGCGCCATTTAGTCTCAATATATAAGAAACTATCAAGTTTCGTCAATTTTTTTTTGTTTGATTTGATATTAATAATTTCCGATTATTGATCAGCGATATTAAAAACCCTCAAATAACTCAAAATAAAGTGTTTTGTGATTTGAAATTTTTTGCGCCTTTTAGTCTCAATATAAAAGACACTATCAAGTTTCGTCAATTTTTTGTTTGATTTCATATTTATACTTACTGATTATTGATCAGCGATATTAAAAACCCTACAATAACTAAAAATAAAGTGTTTTGTGAGTCCAAATTTTTTTGCGCCTTTTAGTCTCAACATATAAGAAACTATCAAGTTTCGTCAATTTTTTTTTGTTTGATTTCATAATAATACTACACTGATTATTGATCAGCGATATTAAAAACCCTCAAATAACTAAAAATAAAGTGTTTTGTGAGTCGAAATTTTTTTGCGCCTTTTAGTCTCAATATATAAGAAACTATCAAGTTTCGTCAATTTTTTTTGTTTGATTTCATAATAATACTTACTGATTATTGATCAGCGATATTAAAACCCTCAAATAACTAAAAATAAAGTGTTTTGTGAGTCGAAATTTTTTTGCGCGTTTTATTCTCAATATATAAGAAACTATCAAGTTTCGTCAATTTTTTTTTGTTTGATTTCATATTAATACTTACTCATTATTGATCAGCGATATTAAAAACCCTCAAATAACTATAAATAAAGTGTTTTGTGAGTCGAAATTTTTTTGCGCCTTTTAGTCTCAATATATAAGAAACTATCAAGTTTCGTCAATTTTTTTTTGTTTAATTCCATAATAATACTTACTGATTATTGATCAGCGATATTAAAAACCCTCAAATAACTAAAAATAAAGTGTTTTGTGAGTTGAAATTTTTTTGCGCTTTTAGTCTCAATATATAAGAAACTATCAAGTTTCGTCAATTTTTTTTGTTTGATTTCATATTAATACTTACTGATTATTGATCAGCGATATTAAAACCCTCAAATAACTAAAAATAAAGTGTTTTGTGAGTCGAAAATTTTTGGCGCCTTTTAGTCTCAATATATAAGAAACTATCAAGTTTCGTCAATTTTTTTTTGTTTGATTTCATATTGATACTTACTCATTATTGATCAGCGATATAAAAAACCCTCAAATAACTAAAAATAAAGTGTTTTGTGAGTCGAAATTTTTTTGCGTGTTTAAGTCTCAATATATAAGAAACTATCAAGTTTCGTCAATTTTTTTTTGTTTAATTCCATAATAATACTTACTGATTATTGATCAGCGATATTAAAAACCCTCAAATAACTAAAAATAAAGTGTTTTGTGAGTTGAAATTTTTTTGCGCTTTTAGTCTCAATATATAAGAAACTATCAAGTTTCGTAAATTTTTTTTTGTTTGATTTGATATTAATACTTACTGATTATTGATCAGCGATATTAAAAACCCTCAAATAACTAAAAATAAAGTGTTTTGTGAGTTAAAATTTTTTTGCGCGTTTTATTCTCAATATATAAAAAACTATCAAGTTTCGTCAATTTTTTTTTGTTTGATTTCATATTAATACTTACTGATTATTGATCAGCGATATTAAAAACCCTCAAATAACTAAAAATAAAGTGTTTTGTGAGTCGAAATTTTTTTGCGCCTTTTAGTCTCAATATATAAGAAACTATCAAGTTTCGTAAATTTTTTTTTGTTTAATTCCATAATAATACTTACTGATTATTGATCAGCGATATTAAAAACCCTCAAATAACTAAAAATAAAGTGTTTTGTGAGTTGAAATTTTTTTGCGCTTTTAGTCTCAATATATAAGAAACTATCAAGTTTCGTCAATTTTTTTTGTTTAATTTGATATTAATACTTACTGATTATTGATCAGCGATATTAAAAACCCTCAAATAACTAAAAATAAAGTGTTTTGTGAGTCGAATTTTTTTTGCGCCTTTTAGTCTCAATATCAAGTTTTGTCAATTTTTTTTTGTTTGATTTGATAATAATACTTTCTGATTATTGATCAGCGATATTAAAAACCCTCAAATAACTAAAGATAAAGTGTTTTGTGAGTTGAAATTTTTTTTGCGCCTTTTAGTCTCAATATAAAAGAAACTATCAAGTTTCGTCAATTTTTTTTTGTTTGATTTCATATTAATACTTACTGATAATGGATCAGCGATATTAAAAACCCTCAAATAACTAAAAATAAAGTGTTTTGTGAGTCGAAATTTTTTTGCGCCTTTTAGTCTCAATATATAAGAAACTATCAAGTTTCGTAAATTTTTTTTTGTTTAATTCCATAATAATACTTACTGATTATTGATCAGCGATATTAAAAACCCTCAAATAACTAAAAATAAAGTGTTTTGTGAGTCGAAATTTTTTTGCGCGTTTTAGTCTCAATATATAAGAAACTATCAAGTTTCGTAAATTTTTTTTTGTTTAATTCCATAATAATACTTAATGATTATTGATCAGCGATATTAAAAACCCTAAAATAACTAAAAATAAAGTGTTTTGTGAGTCGAAATTTCTTTGCGCCTTTTAGTCTCAATATATAAGAAACTATCAAGTTTCGTCAATTTTTTTTGTTTAATTTCATATTAATACTTACTGATTGTTGATCAGCGATGTTAAAAACCCTCAAATAACTAAAAATAAAGTGTTTTGTGAGTCGAAATTTCTTTGCGCCTTTTAGTCTCAACATATAAGAAACTATCAAGTTTCGTCAATTTTTTTTTGTTTGATTTGATATTAATACTTTCTGATTATTGATCAGCGATATTAAAAACCATCAAATAACTCAAAATAAAGTGTTTTGTGGGTTAAAATTTTTTTGCGCGTTTTATTCTCAATATATAAGAAACTATCAAGTTTCGTCAATTTTTTTTGTTTGATTTCATATTAATACTTACTGATTATTGATCAGCGATATTAAAAACCCTCAAATAACTAAAAATAAAGTGTTTTGTGAGTCGAAATTTTTTTGCGCCTTTTAGTCTCAATATATAAGAGACTATCAAGTTTCGTCAATTGTTTTTGTTTGATTTCATATTAATACTTACTGATTATTGATCAGCGATATTAAAACCCTCAAATAACTAAAAATAAAGTGTTTTGTGAGTCGAAATTTTTTGGTGCCTTTTAGTCTTAATATATAAGACACTATCAAGTTTCGTCAATTTTTTTTTGTTTGATTTCATATTAATACTTACTGATTATTGATCAGCGATATTAAAAACCCTCAAATAACTAAAAATAAAGTGTTTTGTGAGTCGAAATTTCTTTGCGCCTTTTAGTCTCAATATATAAGAAACTATCAAGTTTCGTAAATTTTTTTTTGTTTAATTCCATAATAATACTTAATGATTATAAATCAGCGATATTAAAAACCCTAAAATAACTAAAAATAAAGTGTTTTGTGAGTCGAAATTTTTTTGCGCCTTTTAGTCTCAATATATAAGAAACTATCAAGTTTCGTCAATTTTTTTTTGTTTGATTTGATATTAATACTTTCTAATTATTGATCAGCGATATTAAAAACCATCAAATAACTCAAAATAAAGTGTTTTGTGAGTTAAAATTTTTTTGCGCGTTTTATTCTCAATATATAAGTGATGGATAGAAACTATCAAGTTTCGTCAATTTTTTTTGTTTAATTTCATATTAATACTTACTGATTATTGATCAGCGATATTAAAAACCCTCAAATAACTAAAAATAAAGTGTTTTGTGACTGGAAATTTCTTTGCGCCTTTTAGTCTCAATATATAAGAAACTATCAAGTTTCGTCAATTTTTTTTGTTTGATTTCATATTAATACTTACTGATTATTGATCAGCGATATTAAAACCCTCAAATAACTAAAATAAAGTGTTTTGTGAGTCGAAATTTTTTGGCGCTTTTAGTCTCAATATATAAGACACTATCAAGTTTCGTCATTTTTTTTGTTTGATTTCATATTAATACTTACTGATTATTGATCAGCGATATTAAAAACCCTCAAATAACTAAAATAAAGTGTTTTGTGAGTCGAAATTTTTTTGCGCCTTTTAGTCTCAATATATAAGAAACTATCAAGTTTCGTCAATTTTTTTTGTTTAATTCCATAATAATACTTACTGATTATTGATCAGCGATGTTAAAAACCCTCAAATAACTAAAAATAAAGTGTTTTGTGAGTCGAAATTTTTTTTGCGCGTTTTAGTCTCAATATATATGAAACTATCAAGTTTCGTAAATTTTTTTTTGTTTAATTCCATAATAATACTTAATAATTATTGATCAGCGATATTAAAAACCCTTAAATAACTAAAAATAAAGTGTTTTGTGAGTCGAAATTTTTTTGCGCCTTTTAGTCTCAATATATAAGAAACTATCAAGTTTCGTCAATTTTTTTTGTTTAATTTGATATTAATACTTACTGATTATTGATCAGCGATATTAAAAACCCTCAAATAACTAAAAATAAAGTGTTTTGTGAGTCGAAATTTCTTTGCGCCTTTTAGTCTCAATATATAAGAAACTATCAAGTTTCGTAAATTTTTTTTTGTTTGATTTGATATTAATACTTTCTGATTATTGATCAGCGATATTAAAAACCATCAAATAACTCAAAATAAAGTGTTTTGTGAGTTAAAATTTTTTTGCGCGTTTTATTCTCAATATATAAGTGATGGATAGAAACTATCAAGTTTCGTCAATTTTTTTTTTGTTTGATTTCATATTAATACTTACTGATTATTGATCAGCGATGTTAAAAACCCTCAAATAACTAAAAATAAAGTGTTTTGTGAGTTGAAATTTTTTTGCGCTTTTAGTCTCAATATATAAGAAACTATCAAGTTTCGTAAATTTTTTTTTGTTTGATTTGATATTAATACTTACTGATTATTGATCAGCGATATTAAAAACCCTCAAATAACTAAAAATAAAGTGTTTTGTGAGTTAAAATTTTTTTGCGCGTTTTATTCTCAATATATAAGTAACTATCAAGTTTCGTCAATTTTTTTTTGTTTGATTTCATATTAATACTTACTGATTATTGATCAGCGATATTAAAAACCCTCAAATAACTAAAAATAAAGTGTTTTGTGAGTCGAAATTTTTTTGCGCCTTTTAGTCTCAATATATAAGAAACTATCAAGTTTCGTAAATTTTTTTTTGTTTAATTCCATAATAATACTTACTGATTATTGATCAGCGATATTAAAAACCCTCAAATAACTAAAAATAAAGTGTTTTGTGAGTCGAAATTTTTTTGCGCTTTTAGTCTCAATATATAAGAAACTATCAAGTTTCGTAAATTTTTTTTTGTTTCATTCCATAATAATACTTACTGATTATTGATCAGCGATAATAAAAACCCTCAAATAACTAAAAATAAAGTGTTTTGTGAGTCGAAATTTTTTTGCGCGTTTTAGTCTCAATATATAAGAAACTATCAAGTTTCGTAAATTTTTTTTTGTTTAATTCCATAATAATACTTAATGATTATTGATCAGCGATATTAAAAACCCTAAAATAACTTAAAATAAAGTGTTTTGTGAGTCGAAATTTCTTTGCGCCTTTTAGTCTCAATATATAAGAAACTATCAAGTTTCGTCAATTTTTTTTGTTTAATTTCATATTAATACTTACTGATTGTTGATCAGCGATGTTAAAAACCCTCAAATAACTAAAAATAAAGTGTTTTGTGAGTCGAAATTTTTTTGCGCGTTTTAGTCTCAATATATATGAAACTATCAAGTTTCGTAAATTTTTTTTTGTTTAATTCCATAATAATACATAATGATTATTGATCAGCGATATAAAAAACCCTCAAATAACTAAAAATAAAGTGTTTTGTGAGTCGAAATTTCTTTGCGCCTTTTAGTCTCAACATATAAGAAACTATCAAGTTTCGTCAATTTTTTTTTGTTTGATTTGATATTAATACTTTCTGATTATTGATCAGCGATATTTAAAACCATCAAATAACTCAAAATAAAGTGTTTTGTGGGTTAAAATTTTTTTGCGCGTTTTATTCTCAATATATAAGAAACTATCAAGTTTCGTCAATTTTTTTTGTTTGATTTCATATTAATACTTACTGATTATTGATCAGCGATATTAAAAACCCTCAAATAACTAAAAATAAAGTGTTTTGTGAGTCGAAATTTTTTTGCGCCTTTTAGTCTCAATATATAAGAGACTATCAAGTTTCGTCAATTGTTTTTGTTTGATTTCATATTAATACTTACTGATTATTGATCAGCGATATTAAAACCCTCAAATAACTAAAAATAAAGTGTTTTGTGAGTCGAAATTTTTTGGTGCCTTTTAGTCTTAATATATAAGACACTATCAAGTTTCGTCAATTTTTTTTTGTTTGATTTCATATTAATACTTACTGATTATTGATCAGCGATATTAAAAACCCTCAAATAACTAAAAATAAAGTGTTTTGTGAGTCGAAATTTCTTTGCGCCTTTTAGTCTCAATATATAAGAAACTATCAAGTTTCGTAAATTTTTTTTTGTTTAATTCCATAATAATACTTAATGATTATAAATCGGCGATATTAAAAACCCTAAAATAACTAAAAATAAAGTGTTTTGTGAGTCGAAATTTTTTTGCGCCTTTTAGTCTCAATATATAAGAAACTATCAAGTTTCGTCAATTTTTTTTTGTTTGATTTGATATTAATACTTTCTGATTATTGATCAGCGATATTAAAAACCATCAAATAACTCAAAATAAAGTGTTTTGTGAGTTAAAATTTTTTTGCGCGTTTTATTCTCAATAGTGATGGATAGAAACTATCAAGTTTCGTCAATTTTTTTTGTTTAATTTCATATTAATACTTACTGATTATTGATCAGCGATATTAAAAACCTTCAAATAACTAAAAATAAAGTGTTTTGTGACTGGAAATTTCTTTGCGCCTTTTAGTCTCAATATATAAGACACTATCAAGTTTCGTCAATTTTTTTTGTTTGATTTCATATTAATACTTACTGATTATTGATCAGCGATATTAAAAACCCTCAAATAACTAAAAATAAAGTGTTTTGTGAGTCGAAATTTTTTTGCGCCTTTTAGTCTCAATATATAAGCAACTATCAAGTTTCGTCAATTTTTTTTTGTTTAATTCCATAATAATACTTACTGATTATTGATCAGCGATGTTAAAAACCCTCAAATAACTAAAAATAAAGTGTTTTGTGAGTCGAAATTTTTTTGCGCGTTTTAGTCTCAATATATATGAAACTATCAAGTTTCGTAATTTTTTTTTTGTTTAATTCCATAATAATACTTAATGATTATTGATCAGCGATATTAAAAACCCTTAAATAACTAAAAATAAAGTGTTTTGTGAGTCGAAATTTTTTTGCGCCTTTTAGTCTCAATATATAAGAAACTATCAAGTTTCGTCAATTTTTTTTGTTTAATTTGATATTAATACTTACTGATTATTGATCAGCGATATTAAAAACCATCAAATAACTAAAAATAAAGTGTTTTGTGAGTCGAAATTTCTTTGCGCCTTTTAGTCTCAATATATAAGAAACTATCAAGTTTCGTAAATTTTTTTTTGTTTGATTTGATATTAATACTTTCTGATTATTGATCAGCGATATTAAAAACCATCAAATAACTCAAAATAAAGTGTTTTGTGAGTTAAAATTTTTTGCGCGTTTTATTCTCAATATATAAGTGATGGATAGAAACTATCAAGTTTCGTCAATTTTTTTTTTGTTTGATTTCATATTAATACTTACTGATTATTGATCAGCGATATTAAAAACCCTCAAATAACTAAAAATAAAGTGTTTTGTGAGTCGAAATTTTTTTGCGCCTTTTAGTCTCAATATATAAGAAACTATCAAGTTTCGTCAATTTTTTTTGTTTGATTTCATATTAATACTTACTGATTATTGATCAGCGATATTAAAACCCTCAAATAACTAAAAATAAAGTGTTTTGTGAGTCGAAATTTTTTGGCGCCTTTTAGTCTCAATATATAAGAAACTATCAAGTTTCGTCAATTTTTTTTTGTTTGATTTCATATTAATACTTACTCATTATTGATCAGCGATATTAAAAACCCTCAAATAACTAAAAATAAAGTGTTTTGTGAGTCGAAATTTTTTTGCGCCTTTTAGTCTCAATATATAAGAAACTATCAAGTTTCGTCAATTTTTTTTGTTTAATTCCATAATAATACTTACTGATTATTGATCAGCGATATTAAAAACCCTCAAATAACTAAAAATAAAGTGTTTTGTGAGTTGAAATTTTTTTGCGCTTTTAGTCTCAATATATAAGAAACTATCAAGTTTCGTAAATTTTTTTTTGTTTGATTTGATATTAATACTTACTGATTATTGATCAGCGATATTAAAAACCCTCAAATAACTAAAAATAAAGTGTTTTGTGAGTTAAAATTTTTTTGCGCGTTTTATTCTCAATATATAAGTAACTATCAAGTTTCGTCAATTTTTTTTTGTTTGATTTCATATTAATACTTACTGATTATTGATCAGCGATATTAAAAACCCTCAAATAACTAAAAACAAAGTGTTTTGTGAGTCGAAATTTTTTTGCGCGTTTTATTCTCAATATATAAGAAACTATCAAGTTTCGTAAATTTTTTTTTGTTTAATTCCATAATAATACTTACTGATTATTGATCAGCGATATTAAAAACCCTCAAATAACTAAAAATAAAGTGTTTTGTGAGTCGAAATTTTTTTGCGCCTTTTAGTCTCAATATATAAGAAACTATCAAGTTTCGTCAATTTTTTTTTGTTTAATTCCATAATAATACTTACTGATTATTGATCAGCGATATTAAAAACCCTCAAATAACTAAAAATAAAGGGTTTTGTGAGTTGAAATTTTTTTGCGCTTTTAGTCTCAATATATAAGAAACTATCAAGTTTCGTAAATTTTTTTTTGTTTGATTTCATATTAATACTTACTGATTATTGATCAGCGATATTAAAAACCCTCAAATAACTAAAAATAAAGTGTTTTGTGAGTCGAAATTTTTTGGCGCCTTTTAGTCTCAATATATAAGAAACTATCAAGTTTCGTCAATTTTTTTTTGTTTGATTTCATATTAATACTTACTGATTATTGATCAGCGATATTAAAAACCCTCAAATAACTAAAAATAAAGTGTTTTGTAAGTTGAAAATTTTTTGCGCCTTTTAGTCTCAATATATAAGACACTATCAAGATTCGTAAATTTTTTTTTGTTTGATTTGATATTAATACTTTCCGATTATTGATCAGCGATATTAAAAACCCTCAAATAACTCAAAATAAAGTGTTTTGTGAGTTGAAATTTTTTGCGCCTTTTAGTCTCAATATATAAGAAACTATCAAGTTTCGTCAATTTTTTTTTGTTTGATTTGATATTAATACTTACTGATTATTGATCAGCGATATTAAAAACCCTCAAATAACTAAAATTAAAGTGTTTTGTGAGTCGAAATTTTTTGCGCCTTTTAGTCTCAATATATAAGAAACTATCAAGTTTCGTCAATTTTTTTTTGTTTGATTTGATATTAATACTTTCTGATTATTGATCAGCGATATTAAAAACCCTCAAATAACTAAAATTAAAGTGTTTTGTGAGTCGAAATTTTTTGCGCCTTTTAGTCTCAATATATAAGAAACTATCAAGTTTCGTCAATTTTTTTTTGTTTGATTTGATATTAATACTTACTGATTATTGATCAGCGATATAAAAAACCCTCAAATAACTAAAATTAAAGTGTTTTGTGAGTTGAAATTTTTTGCGCCTTTTAGTCTCAATATATAAGAAACTATCAAGTTTCGTCAATTTTTTTTTGTTTGATTTCATATTAATACTTACTGATTATTGATCAGCGATATTAAAAACCCTCAAATAACTAAAAATAAAGTGTTTTGTAAGTTGAAAATTTTTTGCGCCTTTTAGTCTCAATATATAAGAAACTATCAAGTTTCGTAAATTTTTTTTTGTTTGATTTGATATTAATACTTTCCGATTATTGATCAGCGATATTAAAAACCCTCAAATAACTCAAAATAAAGTGTTTTGTGATTTGAAATTTTTGGCGCCTTTTAGTCTCAATATATAAGACACTATCAAGTTTCGTCAATTTTTTGTTTGATTTCATATTTATACTTACTGATTATTGATCAGCGATATTAAAAACCCTACAATAACTAAAAATAAAGTGTTTTGTGAGTCGAAATTTTTTTGCGCCTTTTAGTCTCAATATATAAGAAACTATCAAGTTTCGTCAATTTTTTTTTTGTTTGATTTCATAATAATACTTACTGATTATTGATAAGCGATATTAAAAACCCTCAAATAACTCAAAATAAAGTGTTTTGTGATTTGAAATTTTTTGCGCCTTTTAGTCTCAATATATAAGACACTATCAAGTTTCGTCAATTTTTTGTTTGATTTCATATTTATACTTACTGATTTATTGATCAGCGATATTAAAAACCCTACAATAACTAAAAATAAAGTGTTTTGTGAGTCGAAATTTTTTTGCGCCTTTTAGTCTCAACATATAAGAAACTATCAAGTTTCGTCAATTTTTTTTTGTTTGATTTCATAATAATACTACACTGATTATTGATCAGCGATATTAAAAACCCTCAAATAACTAAAAATAAAGTGTTTTGTGAGTCGAAATTTTTTTGCGCCTTTTAGTCTCAATATTTAAGAAACTATCAAGTTTCGTCAATTTTTTTTGTTTAATTTGATATTAATACTTACTGGTTATTGATCAGCGATATTAAAAACCCTCAAATAACTAAAAATAAAGTGTTTTGTGAGTCGAAATTTCTTTGCGCCTTTTAGTCTCAATATATAAGAAACTATCAAGTTTCGTCAATTTTTTTTTGTTTGATTTGATATTAATACTTTCTGATTATTGATCAGCGATATTAAAAACCATCAAATAACTCAAAATTAAGTGTTTTGTGAGTCGAAATTTTTTTGCGCGTTTTATTCTCAATATATAAGAAACTATCAAGTTTCGTCAATTTTTTTTTGTTTGATTTCATATTAATACTTACTCATTATTGATCAGCGATATTAAAAACCCTCAAATAACTAAAAATAAAGTGTTTTGTGAGTCGAAATTTTTTTGCGCCTTTTAGTCTCAATATATAAGAAACTATCAAGTTTCGTCAATTTTTTTTGTTTAATTTGATATTAATACTTACTGATTATTGATCAGCGATATTAAAAACCCTCAAATAACTAAAAATAAAGTGTTTTGTGAGTCGAAATTTCTTTGCGCCTTTTAGTCTCAATATATAAGAAACTATCAAGTTTCGTCAATTTTTTTTTGTTTGATTTGATATTAATACTTTCTGATTATTGATCAGCGATATTAAAAACCATCAAATAACTCAAAATAAAGTGTTTTGTGAGTCGAAATTTTTTTGCGCGTTTTATTCTCAATATATAAGAAACTATCAAGTTTCGTCAATTTTTTTTTGTTTGATTTCATATTAATACTTACTCATTATTGATCAGCGATATTAAAAACCCTCAAATAACTAAAAATAAAGTGTTTTGTGAGTCGAAATTTTTTTGCGCCTTTTAGTCTCAATATATAAGAAACTATCAAGTTTCGTCAATTTTTTTTTGTTTAATTCCATAATAATACTTACTCATTATTGATCAGCGATATTAAAAACCATCAAATAACTCAAAATAAAGTGTTTTGTGAGTCGAAATTTTTTTGCGCGTTTTATTCTCAATATATAAGAAACTATCAAGTTTCGTCAATTTTTTTTTGTTTGATTTCATATTAATACTTACTCATTATTGATCAGCGATATTAAAAACCCTCAAATAACTAAAAATAAAGTGTTTCGTGAGTCAAAATTTTTTTGCGCCTTTTAGTCTCAATATATAAGAAACTATCAAGTTTCGTCAATTTTTTTTGTTTAATTCCATAATAATACTTACTGATTATTGATCAGCGATATTTAAAACCCTCAAATAACTAAAAATAAAGTGTTTTGTGAGTTGAAATTTTTTTGCGCTTTTAGTCTCAATATATAAGAAACTATCAAGTTTCGTAAATTTTTTTTTGTTTGATTTGATATTAATACTTACTGATTATTGATCAGCGATATTAAAAACCCTCAAATAACTAAAAATAAAGTGTTTTCTGAGTCGAAATTTTTTTGCGCCTTTTAGTCTCAATATATAAGAAACTATCAAGTTTCGTCAATTTTTTTTTGTTTAATTCCATAATAAAACTTACTGATTATTGATCAGCGATATTAAAAACCCTCAAATAACTAAAAATAAAGGGTTTTGTGAGTTGAAATTTTTTTGCGCTTTTAGTCTCAATATATAAGAAACTATCAAGTTTCGTAAATTTTTTTTTGTTTGATTTGATATTAATACTTACTGATTATTGATCAGCGATATTAAAAACCCTCAAATAACTAAAAATAAAGTGTTTTGTAAGTTGAAATTTTTTTGCGCCTTTTAGTCTCAATATATAAGACACTATCAAGTTTCGTAAATTTTTTTTTGTTTGATTTGATATTAATACTTTCCGATTATTGATCAGCGATATTAAAAACCCTCAAATAACTCAAAATAAAGTGTTTTGTGAGTTGAAATTTTTTGCGCCTTTTAGTCTCAATATATAAGAAACTATCAAGTTTCGTCAATTTTTTTTTGTTTGATTTGATATTAATACTTACTGATTATTGATCAGCGATATTAAAAACCCTCAAATAACTAAAAATAAAGTGTTTTGTGAGTCGAATTTTTTTTGCGCCTTTTAGTCTCAATATATAAGAAACTATCAAGTTTCGTCAATTTTTTTTGTTTAATTTGATATTAATACTTACTGATTATTGATCAGCAATATTAAAAACCCTCAAATAACTAAAAATTAAGTGTTTTGTGAGTCGAAATTTCTTTGCGCCTTTTAGTCTCAATATATAAGAAACTATCAAGTTTCGTCAATTTTTTTTTGTTTGATTTGATATTAATACTTTCTGATTATTGATCAGCGATATTAAAAACCATCAAATAACTCAAAATAAAGTGTTTTGTGAGTCGAAATTTTTTTGCGCGTTTTATTCTCAATATATAAGAAACTATCAAGTTTCGTCAATTTTTTTTTGTTTGATTTCATATTAATACTTACTCATTATTGATCAGCGATATTAAAAACCCTCAAATAACTAAAAATAAAGTGTTTCGTGAGTCGAAATTTTTTTGCGCCTTTTAGTCTCAATATATAAGAAACTATCAAGTTTCGTCAATTTTTTTTGTTTGATTTGATATTAATACTTACTGATTATTGATCAGCGATATTAAAAACCCTCAAATAACTAAAAATAAAGTGTTTTCTGAGCCGAAATTTTTTTGCGCCTTTTAGTCTCAATATATAAGAAACTATCAAGTTTCGTCAATTTTTTTTTGTTTAATTCCATAATAAAACTTACTGATTATTGATCAGCGATATTAAAAACCCTCAAATAACTAAAAATAAAGGGTTTTGTGAGTTGAAATTTTTTTGCGCTTTTAGTCTCAATATATAAGAAACTATCAAGTTTCGTAAATTTTTTTTTGTTTGATTTGATATTAATACTTACTGATTATTGATCAGCGATATTAAAAACCCTCAAATAACTAAAAATAAAGTGTTTTGTAAGTTGAAATTTTTTTGCGCCTTTTAGTCTCAATATATAAGACACTATCAAGTTTCGTAAATTTTTTTTTGTTTGATTTGATATTAATACTTTCCGATTATTGATCAGCGATATTAAAAACCCTCAAATAACTCAAAATAAAGTGTTTTGTGAGTTGAAATTTTTTGCGCCTTTTAGTCTCAATATATAAGAAACTATCAAGTTTCGTCAATTTTTTTTTGTTTGATTTGATATTAATACTTACTGATTATTGATCAGCGATATTAAAAACCCTCAAATAACTAAAAATAAAGTGTTTTGTGAGTCGAATTTTTTTTGCGCCTTTTAGTCTCAATATATAAGAAACTATCAAGTTTCGTCAATTTTTTTTTGTTTGATTTCATATTAATACTTACTGATTATTGATCAGCGATATGAAAAACCCTCAAATAACTAAAAATAAAGTGTTTTGTAAGTTGAAATTTTTTTGCGCCATTTAGTCTCAATATATAAGAAACTATCAAGTTTCGTCAATTTTTTTTTGTTTGATTTGATATTAATAATTTCCGATTATTGATCAGCGATATTAAAAACCCTCAAATAACTCAAAATAAAGTGTTTTGTGATTTGAAATTTTTTGCGCCTTTTAGTCTCAATATATAAGACACTATCAAGTTTCGTCAATTTTTTGTTTGATTTCATATTTATACTTACTGATTATTGATCAGCGATATTAAAAACCCTACAATAACTAAAAATAAAGTGTTTTGTGAGTCCAAATTTTTTTGCGCCTTTTAGTCTCAACATATAAGAAACTATCAAGTTTCGTCAATTTTTTTTTGTTTGATTTCATAATAATACTACACTGATTATTGATCAGCGATATTAAAAACCCTCAAATAACTAAAAATAAAGTGTTTTGTGAGTCGAAATTTTTTTGCGCCTTTTAGTCTCAATATATAAGAAACTATCAAGTTTCGTCAATTTTTTTTGTTTGATTTCATATTAATACTTACTCATTATTGATCAGCGATATTAAAAACCCTCAAATAACTAAAAATAAAGTGTTTCGTGAGTCGAAATTTTTTTGCGCCTTTTAGTCTCAATATATAAGAAACTATCAAGTTTCGTCAATTTTTTTTTGTTTGATTTGATATTAATACTTTCTGATTATTGATCAGCGATATTAAAAACCATCAAATAACTCAAAATAAAGTGTTTTGTGAGTTAAAATTTTTTTGCGCGTTTTATTCTCAATATATAAGTGATGGATAGAAACTATCAAGTTTCGTCAATTTTTTTTGTTTAATTTCATATTAATACTTACTGATTATTGATCAGCGATATTAAAAACCTTCAAATAACTAAAAATAAAGTGTTTTGTGACTGGAAATTTCTTTGCGCCTTTTAGTCTCAATATATAAGACACTATCAAGTTTCGTCAATTTTTTTTGTTTGATTTCATATTAATACTTACTGATTATTGATCAGCGATATTAAAAACCCTCAAATAACTAAAAATAAAGTGTTTTGTGAGTCGAAATTTTTTTGCGCCTTTTAGTCTCAATATATATGAAACTATCAAGTTTCGTAATTTTTTTTTTGTTTAATTCCATAATAATACTTAATGATTATTGATCAGCGATATTAAAAACCCTTAAATAACTAAAAATAAAGTGTTTTGTGAGTCGAAATTTTTTTGCGCCTTTTAGTCTCAATATATATGAAACTATCAAGTTTCGTCAATTTTTTTTTGTTTAATTCCATAATAATACTTACTGATTATTGATCAGCGATGTTAAAAACCCTCAAATAACTAAAAATAAAGTGTTTTGTGAGTCGAAATTTTTTTGCGCGTTTTAGTCTCAATATATATGAAACTATCAAGTTTCGTAATTTTTTTTTGTTTAATTCCATAATAATACTTAATGATTATTGATCAGCGATATTAAAAACCCTTAAATAACTAAAAATAAAGTGTTTTGTGAGTCGAAATTTCTTTGCGCCTTTTAGTCTCAATATATAAGAAACTATCAAGTTTCGTCAATTTTTTTTTGTTTGATTTGATATTAATACTTTCTGAATATTGATCAGCGATATTAAAAACCATCAAATAACTCAAAATAAAGTGTTTTGTGAGTCGAAATTTTTTTGCGCCTTTTAGTCTCAATATATAAGAAACTATCAAGTTTCGTCAATTTTTTTTTGTTTAATTCCATAATAATACTTACTGATTATTTATCAGCGATATTAAAAACCCTCAAATAACTAAAAATAAAGTGTTTTGTGAGTTGAAATTTTTTTGCGCTTCTAGTCTCAATATATAAGAAACTATCAAGTTTCGTAAATTTTTTTTTGTTTGATTTGATATTAATACTTTCTGATTATTGATCAGCGATATTAAAAACCATCAAATAACTCAAAATAAAGTGTTTTGTGAGTTAAAATTTTTTGCGCGTTTTATTCTCAATATATAAGTGATGGATAGAAACTATCAAAATTCGTCAATTTTTTTTTTGTTTGATTTCATATTAATACTTACTGATTATTGATCAGCGATATTAAAAACCCTCAAATAACTAAAAATAAAGTGTTTTGTGAGTCGAAATTTTTTTGCGCCTTTTAGTCTCAATATATAAGAAACTATCAAGTTTCGTCAATTTTTTTTGTTTGATTTCATATTAATACTTACTGATTATTGATCAGCGATATTAAAACCCTCAAATAACTAAAAATAAAGTGTTTTGTGAGTCGAAATTTTTTGGCGCCTTTTAGTCTCAATATATAAGAAACTATCAAGTTTCGTCAATTTTTTTTTGTTTGATTTCATATTAATACTTACTGATTATTGATCAGCGATATTAAAAACCCTCAAATAACTAAAAATAAAGTGTTTTGTGAGTCGAAATTTCTTTGCGCCTTTTAGTCTCAATATATAAGAAACTATCAAGTTTCGTCAATTTTTTTTTGTTTAATTCCATAATAATACTTACTGATTATTGATCAGCGATATTAAAAACCCTCAAATAACTAAAAATAAAGTGTTTTGTGAGTTGAAATTTTTTTGCGCTTTTAGTCTCAATATATAAGAAACTATCAAGTTTCGTAAATTTTTTTTTGTTTGATTTGATATTAATACTTACTGATTATTGATCAGCGATATTAAAAACCCTCAAATAACTAAAAATAAAGTGTTTTGTGAGTCGAAATTTTTTTGCGCGTTTTATTCTCAATATATAAGAAACTATCAAGTTTCGTAAATTTTTTTTTGTTTAATTCCATAATAATACTTACTGATTATTGATCAGCGATATTAAAAACCCTCAAATAACTAAAAATAAAGTGTTTTGTGAGTCGAAATTTTTTTGCGCCTTTTAGTCTCAATATATAAGAAACTATCAAGTTTCGTCAATTTTTTTTTGTTTAATTCCATAATAATACTTACTGATTATTGATCAGCGATATTAAAAACCCTCAAATAACTAAAAATAAAGGGTTTTGTGAGTTGAAATTTTTTTGCGCTTTTAGTCTCAATATATAAGAAACTATCAAGTTTCGTAAATTTTTTTTTGTTTGATTTCATATTAATACTTACTCATTATTGATCAGCGATATTAAAAACCCTCAAATAACTAAAAATAAAGTGTTTCGTGAGTCGAAATTTTTTTGCGCCTTTTAGTCTCAATATATAAGAAACTATCAAGTTTCGTCAATTTTTTTTGTTTAATTCCATAATAATACTTACTGATTATTGATCAGCGATATTAAAAACCCTCAAATAACTAAAAATAAAGTGTTTTGTGAGTCGAAATTTTTTTGCGCCTTTTAGTCTCAATATATAAGAAACTATCAAGTTTCGTCAATTTTTTTTGTTTAATTCCATAATAATACTTACTGATTATTGATCAGCGATATTAAAAACCCTCAAATAACTAAAAATAAAGTGTTTTGTGAGTCGAAATTTTTTTGCGCCTTTTAGTCTCAATATATAAGAAACTATCAAGTTTCGTCAATTTTTTTTTGTTTAATTCCATAATAATACTTACTGATTATTGATCAGCGATATTAAAAACCCTCAAATAACTAAAAATAAAGGGTTTTGTGAGTTGAAATTTTCTTGCGCTTTTAGTCTCAATATATAAGAAACTATCAAGTTTCGTAAATTTTTTTTTGTTTGATTTCATATTAATACTTACTGATTATTGATCAGCGATATTAAAAACCCTCAAATAACTAAAAATAAAGTGTTTTGTGAGTCGAAATTTTTTGGCGCCTTTTAGTCTCAATATATAAGAAACTATCAAGTTTCGTCAATTTTTTTTTGTTTGATTTCATATTAATACTTACTGATTATTGATCAGCGATATTAAAAACCCTCAAATAACTAAAAATAAAGTGTTTTGTAAGTTGAAAATTTTTTGCGCCTTTTAGTCTCAATATATAAGACACTATCAAGTTTCGTAAATTTTTTTTTGTTTGATTTGATATTAATACTTTCCGATTATTGATCAGCGATATTAAAAACCCTCAAATAACTCAAAATAAAGTGTTTTGTGAGTTGAAATTTTTTGCGCCTTTTAGTCTCAATATATAAGAAACTATCAAGTTTCGTCAATTTTTTTTTGTTTGATTTGATATTAATACTTACTGATTATTGATCAGCGATATTAAAAACCCTCAAATAACTAAAATTAAAGTGTTTTGTGAGTCGAAATTTTTTGCGCCTTTTAGTCTCAATATATAAGAAACTATCAAGTTTCGTCAATTTTTTTTTGTTTGATTTGATATTAATACTTTCTGATTATTGATCAGCGATATTAAAAACCCTCAAATAACTAAAATTAAAGTGTTTTGTGAGTCGAAATTTTTTGCGCCTTTTAGTCTCAATATATAAGAAACTATCAAGTTTCGTCAATTTTTTTTTGTTTGATTTGATATTAATACTTACTGATTATTGATCAGCGATATTAAAAACCCTCAAATAACTAAAATTAAAGTGTTTTGTGAGTTGAAATTTTTTGCGCCTTTTAGTCTCAATATATAAGAAACTATCAAGTTTCGTCAATTTTTTTTTGTTTGATTTCATATTAATACTTACTGATTATTGATCAGCGATATTAAAAACCCTCAAATAACTAAAAATAAAGTGTTTTGTAAGTTGAAAATTTTTTGCGCCTTTTAGTCTCAATATATAAGAAACTATCAAGTTTCGTAAATTTTTTTTTGTTTGATTTGATATTAATACTTTCCGATTATTGATCAGCGATATTAAAAACCCTCAAATAACTCAAAATAAAGTGTTTTGTGATTTGAAATTTTTGGCGCCTTTTAGTCTCAATATATAAGACACTATCAAGTTTCGTCAATTTTTTGTTTGATTTCATATTTATACTTACTGATTATTGATCAGCGATATTCAAAACCCTACAATAACTAAAAATAAAGTGTTTTGTGAGTCGAAATTTTTTTGCGCCTTTTAGTCTCAACATATAAGAAACTATCAAGTTTCGTCAATTTTTTTTTTGTTTGATTTCATAATAATACTTACTGATTATTGATAAGCGATATTAAAAACCCTCAAATAACTCAAAATAAAGTGTTTTGTGATTTGAAATTTTTTGCGCCTTTTAGTCTCAATATATAAGACACTATCAAGTTTCGTCAATTTTTTGTTTGATTTCATATTTATACTTACTGATTATTGATCAGCGATATTAAAAACCCTACAATAACTAAAAATAAAGTGTTTTGTGAGTCGAAATTTTTTTGCGCCTTTTAGTCTCAACATATAAGAAACTATCAAGTTTCGTCAATTTTTTTTTGTTTGATTTCATAATAATACTACACTGATTATTGATCAGCGATATTAAAAACCCTCAAATAACTAAAAATAAAGTGTTTTGTGAGTCGAAATTTTTTTGCGCCTTTTAGTCTCAATATATAAGAAACTATCAAGTTTCGTCAATTTTTTTTGTTTAATTTGATATTAATACTTACTGATTATTGATCAGCGATATTAAAAACCCTCAAATAACTAAAAATAAAGTGTTTTGTGAGTCGAAATTTCTTTGCGCCTTTTAGTCTCAATATATAAGAAACTATCAAGTTTCGTCAATTTTTTTTTGTTTGATTTGATATTAATACTTTCTGATTATTGATCAGCGATATTAAAAACCATCAAATAACTCAAAATTAAGTGTTTTGTGAGTCGAAATTTTTTTGCGCGTTTTATTCTCAATATATAAGAAACTATCAAGTTTCGTCAATTTTTTTTTGTTTGATTTCATATTAATACTTACTCATTATTGATCAGCGATATTAAAAACCCTCAAATAACTAAAAATAAAGTGTTTTGTGAGTCGAAATTTTTTTGCGCCTTTTAGTCTCAATATATAAGAAACTATCAAGTTTCGTCAATTTTTTTTTGTTTAATTCCATAATAATACTTACTGATTATTTATCAGCGATATTAAAAACCCTCAAATAACTAAAAATAAAGTGTTTTGTGAGTCGAAATTTCTTTGCGCCTTTTAGTCTCAATATATAAGAAACTATCAAGTTTCGTCAATTTTTTTTTGTTTGATTTGATATTAATACTTTCTGATTATTGATCAGCGATATTAAAAACCATCAAATAACTCAAAATAAAGTGTTTTGTGAGTCGAAATTTTTTTGCGCGTTTTATTCTCAATATATAAGAAACTATCAAGTTTCGTCAATTTTTTTTGTTTGATTTCATATTAATACTTACTGATTATTGATCAGCGATATTAAAAACCCTCAAATAACTAAAAATAAAGTGTTTTGTGAGTCGAAATTTTTTTGCGCCTTTTAGTCTCAATATATAAGAGACTATCAAGTTTCGTCAATTGTTTTTGTTTGATTTCATATTAATACTTACTGATTATTGATCAGCGATATTAAAACCCTCAAATAACTAAAAATAAAGTGTTTTGTGAGTCGAAATTTTTTGGTGCCTTTTAGTCTTAATATATAAGACACTATCAAGTTTCGTCAATTTTTTTTTGTTTGATTTCATATTAATACTTACTGATTATTGATCAGCGATATTAAAAACCCTCAAATAACTAAAAATAAAGTGTTTTGTGAGTCGAAATTTCTTTGCGCCTTTTAGTCTCAATATATAAGAAACTATCAAGTTTCGTAAATTTTTTTTTGTTTAATTCCATAATAATACTTAATGATTATAAATCAGCGATATTAAAAACCCTAAAATAACTAAAAATAAAGTGTTTTGTGAGTCGAAATTTTTTTGCGCCTTTTAGTCTCAATATATAAGAAACTATCAAGTTTCGTCAATTTTTTTTTGTTTGATTTGATATTAATACTTTCTAATTATTGATCAGCGATATTAAAAACCATCAAATAACTCAAAATAAAGTGTTTTGTGAGTTAAAATTTTTTTGCGCGTTTTATTCTCAATATATAAGTGATGGATAGAAACTATCAAGTTTCGTCAATTTTTTTTGTTTAATTTCATATTAATACTTACTGATTATTGATCAGCGATATTAAAAACCCTCAAATAACTAAAAATAAAGTGTTTTGTGACTGGAAATTTCTTTGCGCCTTTTAGTCTCAATATATAAGAAACTATCAAGTTTCGTCAATTTTTTTTGTTTGATTTCATATTAATACTTACTGATTATTGATCAGCGATATTAAAACCCTCAAATAACTAAAAATAAAGTGTTTTGTGAGTCGAAAATTTTTGGCGCCTTTTAGTCTCAATATATAAGAAACTATCAAGTTTCGTCAATTTTTTTTTGTTTGATTTCATATTGATACTTACTCATTATTGATCAGCGATATAAAAAACCCTCAAATAACTAAAAATAAAGTGTTTTGTGAGTCGAAATTTTTTTGCGCGTTTAAGTCTCAATATATAAGAAACTATCAAGTTTCGTCAATTTTTTTTTTGTTTAATTCCATAATAATACTTACTGATTATTGATCAGCGATATTAAAAACCCTCAAATAACTAAAAATAAAGTGTTTTGTGAGTTGAAATTTTTTTGCGCTTGTAGTCTCAATATATAAGAAACTATCAAGTTTCGTAAATTTTTTTTTGTTTGATTTGATATTAATACTTACTGATTATTGATCAGCGATATTAAAAACCCTCAAATAACTAAAAATAAAGTGTTTTGTGAGTAAAAATTTTTTTGCGCGTTTTATTCTCAATATATAAAAAACTATCAAGTTTCGTCAATTTTTTTTTGTTTGATTTCATATTAATACTTACTGATTATTGATCAGCGATATTAAAAACCCTCAAATAACTAAAAATAAAGTGTTTTGTGAGTCGAAATTTTTTTGCGCCTTTTAGTCTCAATATATAAGAAACTATCAAGTTTCGTAAATTTTTTTTTGTTTAATTCCATAATAATACTTACTGATTATTGATCAGCGATATTAAAAACCCTCAAATAACTAAAAATAAAGTGTTTTGTGAGTTGAAATTTTTTTGCGCTTTTAGTCTCAATATATAAGAAACTATCAAGTTTCGTCAATTTTTTTTGTTTAATTTGATATTAATACTTACTGATTATTAATCAGCGATATTAAAAACCCTCAAATAACTAAAAATAAAGTGTTTTGTGAGTCGAATTTTTTTTGCGCCTTTTAGTCTCAATATCAAGTTTTGTCAATTTATTTTTGTTTGATTTGATAATAATACTTTCTGATTATTGATCAGCGATATTAAAAACCCTCAAATAACTAAAAATAAAGTGTTTTGTGAGTTGAAATTTTTTTTGCGCCTTTTAGTCTCAATATATAAGAAACTATCAAGTTTCGTCAATTTTTTTTGTTTAATTTCATATTAATACTTACTGATAATGGATCAGCGATATTAAAAACCCTTAAATAACTAAAAATAAAGTGTTTTGTGAGTCGAAATTTTTTGGCGCCTTTTAGTCTCAATATATAAGACACTATCAAGTTTCGTCAATTTTTTTTTGTTTGATTTCATATTAATACTTACTCATTATTGATCAGCGATATTAAAAACCCTCAAATAACTAAAAATAAAGTGTTTTGTGAGTCGAAATTTTTTTGCGCCTTTTAGTCTCAATATATCAGAAACTATCAAGTTTCGTCAATTTTTTTTTGTTTAATTCCATAATAATACTTACTGATTATTGATCAGCGATGTTAAAAACCCTCAAATAACTAAAAATAAAGTGTTTTGTGAGTCGAAATTTTTTTGCGCGTTTTAGTCTCAATATATAAGAAACTATCAAGTTTCGTAAATTTTTTTTTGTTTAATTCCATAATAATACTTAATGATTATTGATCAGCGATATTAAAAACCCTAAAATAACTAAAAATAAAGTGTTTTGTGAGTCGAAATTTCTTTGCGCCTTTTAGTCTCAATATATAAGAAACTATCAAGTTTCGTCAATTTTTTTTGTTTAATTTCATATTAATACTTACTGATTGTTGATCAGCGATGTTAAAAACCCTCAAATAACTAAAAATAAAGTGTTTTGTGAGTCGAAATTTTTTTGCGCGTTTTAGTCTCAATATATATGAAACTATCAAGTTTCGTAAATTTTTTTTTGTTTAATTCCATAATAATACATAATGATTATTGATCAGCGATATAAAAAACCCTCAAATAACTAAAAATAAAGTGTTTTGTGAGTCGAAATTTCTTTGCGCCTTTTAGTCTCAACATATAAGAAACTATCAAGTTTCGTCAATTTTTTTTTGGTGATTTGATATTAATACTTTCTGATTATTGATCAGCGATATTAAAAACCATCAAATAACTCAAAATAAAGTGTTTTGTGGGTAAAAATTTTTTGCGCGTTTTATTCTCAATATATAAGAAACTATCAAGTTTCGTCAATTTTTTTTGTTTGATTTCATATTAATACTTACTGATTATTGATCAGCGATATTAAAAACCCTCAAATAACTAAAAATAAAGTGTTTTGTGAGTCGGATTTTTTTTGCGCCTTTTAGTCTCAATATATAAGAGACTATCAAGTTTCGTCAATTGTTTTTGTTTGATTTCATATTAATACTTACTGATTATTGATCAGCGATATTAAAACCCTCAAATAACTAAAAATAAAGTGTTTTGTGAGTCGAAATTTTTTGGTGCCTTTTAGTCTTAATATATAAGACACTATCAAGTTTCGTCAATTTTTTTTTGTTTGATTTCATATTAATACTTACTGATTATTGATCAGCGATATTAAAAACCCTCAAATAACTAAAAATAAAGTGTTTTGTGAGTCGAAATTTCTTTGCGCCTTTTAGTCTCAATATATAAGAAACTATCAAGTTTCGTAAATTTTTTTTTGTTTAATTCCATAATAATACTTAATGATTATAAATCAGCGATATTAAAAACCATCAAATAACTCAAAATAAAGTGTTTTGTGAGTCGAAATTTTTTTGCGCCTTTTAGTCTCAATATATAAGAAACTATCAAGTTTCGTCAATTTTTTTTTGTTTGATTTGATATTAATACTTTCTGATTATTGATTAGCGATATTAAAAACCATCAAATAACTCAAAATAAAGTGTTTTGTGAGTTAAAATTTTTTTGCGCGTTTTATTCTCAATATATAAGTGATGGATAGAAACTATCAAGTTTCGTCAATTTTTTTTGTTTAATTTCATATTAATACTTACTGATTATTGATCAGCGATATTAAAAACCCTCAAATAACTAAAAATAAAGTGTTTTGTGACTGGAAATTTCTTTGCGCCTTTTAGTCTCAATATATAAGAAACTATCAAGTTTCGTCAATTTTTTTTGTTTGATTTCATATTAATACTTACTGATTATTGATCAGCGATATTAAAACCCTCAAATAACTAAAAATAAAGTGTTTTGTGAGTCGAAATTTTTTGGCGCCTTTTAGTCTCAATATATAAGACACTATCAAGTTTCGTCAATTTTTTTTGTTTGATTTCATATTAATACTTACTGATTATTGATCAGCGATATTAAAAACCCTCAAATAACTAAAAATAAAGTGTTTTGTGAGTCGAAATTTTTTTGCGCCTTTTAGTCTCAATATATAAGAAACTATCAAGTTTCGTCAATTTTTTTTTGTTTAATTCCATAATAATACTTACTGATTATTTATCAGCGATATTAAAAACCCTCAAATAACTAAAAATAAAGTGTTTTGTGAGTTGAAATTTTTTTGCGCTTTTAGTCTCAATATATAAGAAACTATCAAGTTTCGTAAATTTTTTTTTGTTTGATTTGATATTAATACTTTCTGATTATTGATCAGCGATATTAAAAACCATCAAATAACTCAAAATAAAGTGTTTTGTGAGTTAAATTTTTTTTGCGCGTTTTATTCTCAATATATAAGTGATGGATAGAAACTATCAAGTTTCGTCAATTTTTTTTTTGTTTGATTTCATATTAATACTTACTGATTATTGATCAGCGATATTAAAAACCCTCAAATAACTAAAAATAAAGTGTTTTGTGAGTCGAAATTTTTTTGCGCCTTTTAGTCTCAATATATAAGAAACTATCAAGTTTCGTCAATTTTTTTTGTTTGATTTCATATTAATACTTACTGATTATTGATCAGCGATATTAAAAACCATCAAATAACTCAAAATAAAGTGTTTTGTGAGTTAAAATTTTTTTGCGCGTTTTATTCTCAATATATAAGTGATGGATAGAAACTATCAAGTTTCGTCAATTTTTTTTTTGTTTGATTTCATATTAATACTTACTGATTATTGATCAGCGATATTAAAAACCCTCAAATAACTAAAAATAAAGTGTTTTGTGAGTCGAAATTTTTTTGCGCCTTTTAGTCTCAATATATAAGAAACTATCAAGTTTCGTCAATTTTTTTTGTTTGATTTCATATTAATACTTACTGATTATTGATCAGCGATATTAAAACCCTCAAATAACTAAAAATAAAGTGTTTTGTGAGTCGAAATTTTTTTGCGCGTTTTAGTCTCAATATATATGAAACTATCAAGTTTCGTAATTTTTTTTTTGTTTAATTCCATAATAATACTTAATGATTATTGATCAGCGATATTAAAAACCCTTAAATAACTAAAAATAAAGTGTTTTGTGAGTCGAATTTTTTTTGCGCCTTTTAGTCTCAATATATAAGAAACTATCAAGTTTCGTCAATTTTTTTTGTTTAATTTGATATAAATACTTACTGATTATTGATCAGCGATATTAAAAACCCTTAAATAACTAAAAATAAAGTGTTTTGTGAGTCGAAATTTCTTTGCGCCTTTTAGTCTCAATATATAAGAAACTATCAAGTTTCGTCAATTTTTTTTTGTTTGATTTGATATTAATACTTTCTGATTATTGATCAGCGATATTAAAAACCATCAAATAACTCAAAATAAAGTGTTTTGTGAGTCGAAATTTTTTTGCGCCGTTTAGTCTCAATATATAAGAAACTATCAAGTTTCGTCAATTTTTTTTTGTTTAATTCCATAATAATACTTACTGATTATTTATCAGCGATATTAAAAACCCTCAAATAACTAAAAATAAAGTGTTTTGTGAGTTGAAATTTTTTTGCGCTTTTAGTCTCAATATATAAGAAACTATCAAGTTTCGTAAATTTTTTTTTGTTTGATTTGATATTAATACTTTCTGATTATTGATCAGCGATATTAAAAACCATCAAATAACTCAAAATAAAGTGTTTTGTGAGTTAAAATTTTTTTGCGCGTTTTATTCTCAATATATAAGTGATGGATAGAAACTATCAAGTTTCGTCAATTTTTTTTTTGTTTGATTTCATATTAATACTTACTGATTATTGATCAGCGATATTAAAAACCCTCAAATAACTAAAAATAAAGTGTTTTGTGAGTCGAAATTTCTTTGCGCCTTTTAGTCTCAATATATAAGAAACTATCAAGTTTCGTAAATTTTTTTTTGTTTAATTCCATAATAATACTTACTGATTATTGATCAGCGATATTAAAAACCCTCAAATAACTAAAAATAAAGTGTTTTGTGAGTCGAAATTTTTTTGCGCCTTTTAGTCTCAATATATAAGAAACTATCAAGTTTCGTCAATTTTTTTTGTTTGATTTCATATTAATACTTACTGATTATTGATCAGCGATATTAAAACCCTCAAATAACTAAAAATAAAGTGTTTTGTGAGTTGAAATTTTTTGGCGCCTTTTAGTCTCAATATATAAGAAACTATCAAGTTTCGTCAATTTTTTTTTGTTTGATTTCATATTAATACTTACTCATTATTGATCAGCGATATTAAAAACCCTCAAATAACTAAAAATAAAGTGTTTTGTGAGTCGAAATTTTTTTGCGCCTTTTAGTCTCAATATATAAGAAACTATCAAGTTTCGTCAATTTTTTTTTGTTTGATTTGATATTAATACTTTCTGATTATTGATCAGCGATATTAAAAACCATCAAATAACTCAAAATAAAGTGTTTTGTGAGTTAAAATTTTTTTGCGCGTTTTATTCTCAATATATAAGTGATGGATAGAAACTATCAAGTTTCGTCAATTTTTTTTTTGTTTGATTTCATATTAATACTTACTGATTATTGATCAGCGATATTAAAAACCCTCAAATAACTAAAAATAAAGTGTTTTGTGAGTCGAAATTTTTTTGCGCCTTTTAGTCTCAATATATAAGAAACTATCAAGTTTCGTCAATTTTTTTTGTTTGATTTCATATTAATACTTACTGATTATTGATCAGCGATATTAAAACCCTCAAATAACTAAAAATAAAGTGTTTTGTGAGTTGAAATTTTTTGGCGCCTTTTAGTCTCAATATATAAGAAACTATCAAGTTTCGTCAATTTTTTTTTGTTTGATTTCATATTAATACTTACTCATTATTGATCAGCGATATTAAAAACCCTCAAATAACTAAAAATAAAGTGTTTTGTGAGTCGAAATTTTTTTGCGCCTTTTAGTCTCAATATATAAGAAACTATCAAGTTTCGTAAATTTTTTTTTGTTTGATTTGATATTAATACTTTCTGATTATTGATCAGCGATATTAAAAACCATCAAATAACTCAAAATAAAGTGTTTTGTGAGTTAAAATTTTTTTGCGCGTTTTATTCTCAATATATAAGTGATGGATAGAAACTATCAAGTTTCGTCAATTTTTTTTTTGTTTGATTTCATATTAATACTTACTGATTATTGATCAGCGATATTAAAAACCCTCAAATAACTAAAAATAAAGTGTTTTGTGAGTCGAAATTTCTTTGCGCCTTTTAGTCTCAATATATAAGAAACTATCAAGTTTCGTAAATTTTTTTTTGTTTAATTCCATAATAATACTTACTGATTATTGATCAGCGATATTAAAAACCCTCAAATAACTAAAAATAAAGTGTTTTGTGAGTCGAAATTTTTTTGCGCCTTTTAGTCTCAATATATAAGAAACTATCAAGTTTCGTCAATTTTTTTTGTTTGATTTCATATTAATACTTACTGATTATTGATCAGCGATATTAAAACCCTCAAATAACTAAAAATAAAGTGTTTTGTGAGTTGAAATTTTTTGGCGCCTTTTAGTCTCAATATATAAGAAACTATCAAGTTTCGTCAATTTTTTTTTGTTTGATTTCATATTAATACTTACTCATTATTGATCAGCGATATTAAAAACCCTCAAATAACTAAAAATAAAGTGTTTTGTGAGTCGAAATTTTTTTGCGCCTTTTAGTCTCAATATATAAGAAACTATCAAGTTTCGTCAATTTTTTTTTGTTTAATTCCATAATAATACTTACTGATTATTGATCAGCGATATTAAAAACCCTCAAATAACTAAAAATAAAGTGTTTTGTGAGTTGAAATTTTTTTGCGCTTTTAGTCTCAATATATAAGAAACTATCAAGTTTCGTAAATTTTTTTTTGTTTGATTTGATATTAATAATTTCTGATTATTGATCAGCGATATTAAAAACCCTCAAATAACTAAAAATAAAGTGTTTTGTGAGTTAAAATTTTTTTGCGCGTTTTATTCTCAATATATAAGTGATGGATAGAAACTATCAAGTTTCGTCAATTTTTTTTTTGTTTGATTTCATATTAATACTTACTGATTATTGATCAGCGATATTAAAAACCCTCAAATAACTAAAAATAAAGTGTTTTGTGAGTCGAAATTTCTTTGCGCCTTTTAGTCTCAATATATAAGAAACTATCAAGTTTCGTAAATTTTTTTTTGTTTAATTCCATAATAATACTTACTGATTATTGATCAGCGATATTAAAAACCCTCAAATAACTAAAAATAAAGTGTTTTGTGAGTCGAAATTTTTTTGCGCCTTTTAGTCTCAATATATAAGAAACTATCAAGTTTCGTCAATTTTTTTTGTTTGATTTCATATTAATACTTACTGATTATTGATCAGCGATATTAAAACCCTCAAATAACTAAAAATAAAGTGTTTTGTGAGTTGAAATTTTTTGGCGCCTTTTAGTCTCAATATATAAGAAACTATCAAGTTTCGTCAATTTTTTTTTGTTTGATTTCATATTAATACTTACTCATTATTGATCAGCGATATTAAAAACCCTCAAATAACTAAAAATAAAGTGTTTTGTGAGTCGAATTTTTTTTGCGCCTTTTAGTCTCAATATATAAGAAACTATCAAGTTTCGTCAATTTTTTTTTGTTTAATTCCATAATAATACTTACTGATTATTGATCAGCGATATTAAAAACCCTCAAATAACTAAAAATAAAGTGTTTTGTGAGTTGAAATTTTTTTGCGCTTTTAGTCTCAATATATAAGAAACTATCAAGTTTCGTCAATTTTTTTTTGTTTGATTTCATATTAATACTTACTCATTATTGATCAGCGATATTAAAAACCCTCAAATAACTAAAAATAAAGTGTTTTGTGAGTCGAATTTTTTTTGCGCCTTTTAGTCTCAATATATAAGAAACTATCAAGTTTCGTCAATTTTTTTTTGTTTAATTCCATAATAATACTTACTGATTATTGATCAGCGATATTAAAAACCCTCAAATAACTAAAAATAAAGTGTTTTGTGAGTTGAAATTTTTTTGCGCTTTTAGTCTCAATATATAAGAAACTATCAAGTTTCGTAATTTTTTTTTTGTTTGATTTGATATTAATACTTATTGATTATTGATCAGCGATATTAAAAACCCTCAAATAACTAAAAATAAAGTGTTTTGTGAGTTAAAATTTTTTTGCGCGTTTTATTCTCAATATATAAGTGATGGATAGAAACTATCAAGTTTCGTCAATTTTTTTTGTTTAATTTCATATTAATACTTACTGATTATTGATCAGCGATATTAAAAACCCTCAAATAACTAAAAATAAAGTGTTTTGTGAGTCGAAATTTTTTTGCGCCTTTTAGTCTCAATATATAACAAACTATCAAGTTTCGTCAATTATTTTTGTTTGATTTCATATTAATACTTACTGATTATTGATCAGCGATATTAAAACCCTCAAATAACTAAAAATAAAGTGTTTTGTGAGTCGAAATTTTTTGGCGCCTTTTAGTCTCAATATATAAGACACTATCAAGTTTCGTCAATTTTTTTTGTTTGATTTCATATTAATACTTACTGATTATTGATCAGCGATATTAAAAACCCTCAAATAACTAAAAATAAAGTGTTTTGTGAGTCGAAATTTTTTTGCGCCTTTTAGTCTCAATATATAAGAAACTATCAAGTTTCGTCAATTTTTTTTTGTTTAATTCCATAATAATACTTACTGATTATTGATCAGCGATATTAAAAACCCTCAAATAACTAAAAATAAAGTGTTTTGTGAGTTAAAATTTTTTTGCGCGTTTTATTCTCAATATATAAGTGATGGATAGAAACTATCAAGTTTCGTCAATTTTTTTTTGTTTAATTTCATATTAATACTTACTGATTATTGATCAGCGATATTAAAAACCCTCAAATAACTAAAAATAAAGTGTTTTGTGAGTCGAAATTTTTTTGCGCCTTTTAGTCTCAATATATAACAAACTATCAAGTTTCGTCAATTATTTTTGTTTGATTTCATATTAATACTTACTGATTATTGATCAGCGATATTAAAACCCTCAAATAACTAAAAATAAAGTGTTTTGTGAGTCGAAATTTTTTGGCGCCTTTTAGTCTCAATATATAAGACACTATCAAGTTTCGTCAATTTTTTTTGTTTGATTTCATATTAATACTTACTGATTATTGATCAGCGATATTAAAAACCCTCAAATAACTAAAAATAAAGTGTTTTGTGAGTCGAAATTTTTTTGCGCCTTTTAGTCTCAATATATAAGAAACTATCAAGTTTCGTCAATTTTTTTTTGTTTAATTCCATAATAATACTTACTGATTATTGATCAGCGATATTAAAAACCCTCAAATAACTAAAAATAATGTGTTTTGTGAGTCGAAATTTTTTTGCGCGTTTTAGTCTCAATATATATGAAACTATCAAGTTTCGTAAAATTTTTTTTGTTTAATTCCATAATAATACATAATGATTATTGATCAGCGATATAAAAAACCCTAAAATAACTAAAAATAAAGTGTTTTGTGAGTCGAAATTTTTTGGTGCTTTTTAGTCTTAATATATAAGACACTATAAAGTTTCGTCAATTATTTTTTGTTTGATTTCATATTAATACTTACTGATTATTGATCAGCGATATTAAAAACCCTCAAATAACTAAAAATAAAGTGTTTTGTGAGTCGAAATTTTTTTGCGCCTTTTAGTCTCAATATATAAGAAACTATCAAGTTTCGTCAATTTTTTTTGTTTGATTTCATAATAATACTTACTGATTATTGATCAGCGATATTAAAACCCTCAAATAACTAAAAATAAAGTGTTTTGTGAGTCGAAATTTTTTTGCGCGTTTTATTCTCAATATATAAGAAACTATCAAGTTTCGTCAATTTTTTTTTGTTTGATTTCATATTAATACTTACTCATTATTGATCAGCGATATTAAAAACCCTCAAATAACTATAAATAAAGTGTTTTGTGAGTCGAAATTTTTTTGCGCCTTTTAGTCTCAATATATAAGAAACTATCAAGTTTCGTCAATTTTTTTTTGTTTAATTCCATAATAATACTTACTGATTATTGATCAGCGATATTAAAAACCCTCAAATAACTAAAAATAAAGTGTTTTGTGAGTTGAAATTTTTTTGCGCTTTTAGTCTCAATATATAAGAAACTATCAAGTTTCGTAATTTTTTTTTTGTTTGATTTGATATTAATACTTTCTGATTATTGATCAGCGATATTAAAAACCCTCAAATAACTAAAAATAAAGTGTTTTGTGAGTCGAAATTTTTTTGCGCCTTTTAGTCTCAATATATAAGAAACTATCAAGTTTCGTCAATTTTTTTTGTTTGATTTCATATTAATACTTACTGATTATTGATCAGCGATATTAAAACCCTAAAATAACTAAAAATAAAGTGTTTTGTGAGTCGAAAATTTTTGGCGCCTTTTAGTCTCAATATATAAGAAACTATCAAGTTTCGTCAATTTTTTTTTGTTTGATTTCATATTGATACTTACTCATTATTGATCAGCGATATAAAAAACCCTCAAATAACTCAAAATAAAGTGTTTTGTGAGTCGAAATTTTTTTGCGTGTTTAAGTCTCAATATATAAGAAACTATCAAGTTTCGTCAATTTTTTTTTGTTTAATTCCATAATTATACTTACTGATTATTGATCAGCGATATTAAAAACCCTCAAATAACTAAAAATAAAGTGTTTTGTGAGTTGAAATTTTTTTGCGCTTTTAGTCTCAATATATAAGAAACTATCAAGTTTCGTAAATTTTTTTTTGTTTGATTTGATATTAATACTTACTGATTATTGATCAGCGATATTAAAAACCCTCAAATAACTAAAAATAAAGTGTTTTGTGAGTTAAAATTTTTTTGCGCGTTTTATTCTCAATATATAAAAAACTATCAAGTTTCGTCAATTTTTTTTTGTTTGATTTCATATTAATACTTACTGATTATTGATCAGCGATATTAAAAACCCTCAAATAACTAAAAATAAAGTGTTTTGTGAGTCGAATTTTTTTTGCGCCTTTTAGTCTCAATATCAAGTTTTGTCAATTTTTTTTTGTTTGATTTGATAATAATACTTTCTGATTATTGATCAGCGATATTAAAAACCCTCAAATAACTAAAGATAAAGTGTTTTGTGAGTTGAAATTTTTTTTGCGCCTTTTAGTCTCAATATAAAAGAAACTATCAAGTTTCGTCAATTTTTTTTTGTTTGATTTCATATTAATACTTACTGATAATGGATCAGCGATATTAAAAACCCTTAAATAACTAAAAATAAAGTGTTTTGTGAGTCGAAATTTTTTTGCGCCTTTTAGTCTCAATATATAAGAAACTATCAAGTTTCGTAAATTTTTTTTTGTTTAATTCCATAATAATACTTAATGATTATTGATCAGCGATATTAAAAACCCTAAAATAACTAAAAATAAAGTGTTTTGTGAGTCGAAATTTCTTTGCGCCTTTTAGTCTCAATATATAAGAAACTATCAAGTTTCGTCAATTTTTTTTGTTTAATTTCATATTAATACTTACTGATTGTTGATCAGCGATGTTAAAAACCCTCAAATAACTAAAAATAAAGTGTTTTGTGAGTCGAAATTTTTTTGCGCGTTTTAGTCTCAATATATATGAAACTATCAAGTTTCGTAAATTTTTTTTTGTTTAATTCCATAATAATACATAATGATTATTGATCAGCGATATAAAAAACCCTCAAATAACTAAAAATAAAGTGTTTTGTGAGTCGAAATTTCTTTGCGCCTTTTAGTCTCAACATATAAGAAACTATCAAGTTTCGTCAATTTTTTTTTGTTTGATTTGATATTAATACTTTCTGATTATTGATCAGCGATATTAAAAACCATCAAATAACTCAAAATAAAGTGTTTTGTGGGTTAAAATTTTTTTGCGCGTTTTATTCTCAATATATAAGAAACTATCAAGTTTCGTCAATTTTTTTTGTTTGATTTCATATTAATACTTACTGATTATTGATCAGCGATATTAAAAACCCTCAAATAACTAAAAATAAAGTGTTTTGTGAGTCGAAATTTTTTTGCGCCTTTTAGTCTCAATATATAAGAGACTATCAAGTTTCGTCAATTGTTTTTGTTTGATTTCATATTAATACTTACTGATTATTGATCAGCGATATTAAAACCCTCAAATAACTAAAAATAAAGTGTTTTGTGAGTCGAAATTTTTTGGTGCCTTTTAGTCTTAATATATAAGACACTATCAAGTTTCGTCAATTTTTTTTTGTTTGATTTCATATTAATACTTACTGATTATTGATCAGCGATATTAAAAACCCTCAAATAACTAAAAATAAAGTGTTTTGTGAGTCGAAATTTCTTTGCGCCTTTTAGTCTCAATATATAAGAAACTATCAAGTTTCGTAAATTTTTTTTTGTTTAATTCCATAATAATACTTAATGATTATAAATCAGCGATATTAAAAACCCTAAAATAACTAAAAATAAAGTGTTTTGTGAGTCGAAATTTTTTTGCGCCTTTTAGTCTCAATATATAAGAAACTATCAAGTTTCGTCAATTTTTTTTTGTTTGATTTGATATTAATACTTTCTAATTATTGATCAGCGATATTAAAAACCATCAAATAACTCAAAATAAAGTGTTTTGTGAGTTAAAATTTTTTTGCGCGTTTTATTCTCAATATATAAGTGATGGATAGAAACTATCAAGTTTCGTCAATTTTTTTTGTTTAATTTCATATTAATACTTACTGATTATTGATCAGCGATATTAAAAACCCTCAAATAACTAAAAATAAAGTGTTTTGTGACTGGAAATTTCTTTGCGCCTTTTAGTCTCAATATATAAGAAACTATCAAGTTTCGTCAATTTTTTTTGTTTGATTTCATATTAATACTTACTGATTATTGATCAGCGATATTAAAACCCTCAAATAACTAAAAATAAAGTGTTTTGTGAGTCGAAATTTTTTGGCGCCTTTTAGTCTCAATATATAAGAAACTATCAAGTTTCGTCAATTTTTTTTTGTTTAATTCCATAATAATACTTACTGATTATTGATCAGCGATGTTAAAAACCCTCAAATAACTAAAAATAAAGTGTTTTGTGAGTCGAAATTTTTTTGCGCGTTTTAGTCTCAATATATATGAAACTATCAAGTTTCGTAAATTTTTTTTTTGTTTAATTCCATAATAATACTTAATAATTATTGATCAGCGATATTAAAAACCCTTAAATAACTAAAAATAAAGTGTTTTGTGAGTCGAAATTTTTTTGCGCCTTTTAGTCTCAATATATATGAAACT
Organism: Odontocerum albicorne; assembly: GCA_949825065.1. Lineage (NCBI taxonomy): Eukaryota > Metazoa > Arthropoda > Insecta > Trichoptera > Odontoceridae > Odontocerum > Odontocerum albicorne. The sequence continues at coordinate 74,969 of OX463845.1, read as the reverse complement.
ATCAAGTTTCGTAAATTTTTTTTTGTTTAATTCCATAATAATACTTAATGATTATTGATCAGCGATATTAAAAACCCTAAAATAACTAAAAATAAAGTGTTTTGTGAGTCGAAATTTCTTTGCGCCTTTTAGTCTCAATATATAAGAAACTATCAAGTTTCGTCAATTTTTTTTGTTTAATTTCATATTAATACTTACTGATTGTTGATCAGCGATGTTAAAAACCCTCAAATAACTAAAAATAAAGTGTTTTGTGAGTCGAAATTTTTTTGCGCGTTTTAGTCTCAATATATATGAAACTATCAAGTTTCGTAAATTTTTTTTTGTTTAATTCCATAATAATACATAATGATTATTGATCAGCGATATAAAAAACCCTCAAATAACTAAAAATAAAGTGTTTTGTGAGTCGAAATTTCTTTGCGCCTTTTAGTCTCAACATATAAGAAACTATCAAGTTTCGTCAATTTTTTTTTGGTGATTTGATATTAATACTTTCTGATTATTGATCAGCGATATTAAAAACCATCAAATAACTCAAAATAAAGTGTTTTGTGGGTAAAAATTTTTTGCGCGTTTTATTCTCAATATATAAGAAACTATCAAGTTTCGTCAATTTTTTTTGTTTGATTTCATATTAATACTTACTGATTATTGATCAGCGATATTAAAAACCCTCAAATAACTAAAAATAAAGTGTTTTGTGAGTCGGATTTTTTTTGCGCCTTTTAGTCTCAATATATAAGAGACTATCAAGTTTCGTCAATTGTTTTTGTTTGATTTCATATTAATACTTACTGATTATTGATCAGCGATATTAAAACCCTCAAATAACTAAAAATAAAGTGTTTTGTGAGTCGAAATTTTTTGGTGCCTTTTAGTCTTAATATATAAGACACTATCAAGTTTCGTCAATTTTTTTTTGTTTGATTTCATATTAATACTTACTGATTATTGATCAGCGATATTAAAAACCCTCAAATAACTAAAAATAAAGTGTTTTGTGAGTCGAAATTTCTTTGCGCCTTTTAGTCTCAATATATAAGAAACTATCAAGTTTCGTAAATTTTTTTTTGTTTAATTCCATAATAATACTTAATGATTATAAATCAGCGATATTAAAAACCATCAAATAACTCAAAATAAAGTGTTTTGTGAGTCGAAATTTTTTTGCGCCTTTTAGTCTCAATATATAAGAAACTATCAAGTTTCGTCAATTTTTTTTTGTTTGATTTGATATTAATACTTTCTGATTATTGATTAGCGATATTAAAAACCATCAAATAACTCAAAATAAAGTGTTTTGTGAGTTAAAATTTTTTTGCGCGTTTTATTCTCAATATATAAGTGATGGATAGAAACTATCAAGTTTCGTCAATTTTTTTTGTTTAATTTCATATTAATACTTACTGATTATTGATCAGCGATATTAAAAACCCTCAAATAACTAAAAATAAAGTGTTTTGTGACTGGAAATTTCTTTGCGCCTTTTAGTCTCAATATATAAGAAACTATCAAGTTTCGTCAATTTTTTTTGTTTGATTTCATATTAATACTTACTGATTATTGATCAGCGATATTAAAACCCTCAAATAACTAAAAATAAAGTGTTTTGTGAGTCGAAATTTTTTGGCGCCTTTTAGTCTCAATATATAAGACACTATCAAGTTTCGTCAATTTTTTTTGTTTGATTTCATATTAATACTTACTGATTATTGATCAGCGATATTAAAAACCCTCAAATAACTAAAAATAAAGTGTTTTGTGAGTCGAAATTTTTTTGCGCCTTTTAGTCTCAATATATAAGAAACTATCAAGTTTCGTCAATTTTTTTTTGTTTAATTCCATAATAATACTTACTGATTATTGATCAGCGATGTTAAAAACCCTCAAATAACTAAAAATAAAGTGTTTTGTGAGTCGAAATTTTTTTGCGCGTTTTAGTCTCAATATATATGAAACTATCAAGTTTCGTAATTTTTTTTTTGTTTAATTCCATAATAATACTTAATGATTATTGATCAGCGATATTAAAAACCCTTAAATAACTAAAAATAAAGTGTTTTGTGAGTCGAAATTTTTTTGCGCCTTTTAGTCTCAATATATAAGAAACTATCAAGTTTCGTCAATTTTTTTTGTTTAATTTGATATTAATACTTTCCGATTATTGATCAGCGATATTAAAAACCCTCAAATAACTAAAAATAAAGTGTTTTGTGAGTCGAAATTTCTTTGCGCCTTTTAGTCTCAATATATAAGAAACTATCAAGTTTCGTCAATTTTTTTTTGTTTGATTTGATATTAATACTTTCTGATTATTGATCAGCGATATTAAAAACCATCAAATAACTCAAAATAAAGTGTTTTGTGAGTCGAAATTTTTTTGCGCCGTTTAGTCTCAATATATAAGAAACTATCAAGTTTCGTCAATTTTTTTTTGTTTAATTCCATAATAATACTTACTGATTATTTATCAGCGATATTAAAAACCCTCAAATAACTAAAAATAAAGTGTTTTGTGAGTTGAAATTTTTTTGCGCTTTTAGTCTCAATATATAAGAAACTATCAAGTTTCGTAAATTTTTTTTTGTTTGATTTGATATTAATACTTTCTGATTATTGATCAGCGATATTAAAAACCATCAAATAACTCAAAATAAAGTGTTTTGTGAGTTAAAATTTTTTTGCGCGTTTTATTCTCAATATATAAGTGATGGATAGAAACTATCAAGTTTCGTCAATTTTTTTTTTGTTTGATTTCATATTAATACTTACTGATTATTGATCAGCGATATTAAAAACCCTCAAATAACTAAAAATAAAGTGTTTTGTGAGTCGAAATTTTTTTGCGCCTTTTAGTCTCAATATATAAGAAACTATCAAGTTTCGTCAATTTTTTTTGTTTGATTTCATATTAATACTTACTGATTATTGATCAGCGATATTAAAAACCATCAAATAACTCAAAATAAAGTGTTTTGTGAGTTAAAATTTTTTTGCGCGTTTTATTCTCAATATATAAGTGATGGATAGAAACTATCAAGTTTCGTCAATTTTTTTTTTGTTTGATTTCATATTAATACTTACTGATTATTGATCAGCGATATTAAAAACCCTCAAATAACTAAAAATAAAGTGTTTTGTGAGTCGAAATTTTTTTGCGCCTTTTAGTCTCAATATATAAGAAACTATCAAGTTTCGTCAATTTTTTTTGTTTGATTTCATATTAATACTTACTGATTATTGATCAGCGATATTAAAACCCTCAAATAACTAAAAATAAAGTGTTTTGTGAGTCGAAATTTTTTTGCGCGTTTTAGTCTCAATATATATGAAACTATCAAGTTTCGTAATTTTTTTTTTGTTTAATTCCATAATAATACTTAATGATTATTGATCAGCGATATTAAAAACCCTTAAATAACTAAAAATAAAGTGTTTTGTGAGTCGAATTTTTTTTGCGCCTTTTAGTCTCAATATATAAGAAACTATCAAGTTTCGTCAATTTTTTTTGTTTAATTTGATATAAATACTTACTGATTATTGATCAGCGATATTAAAAACCCTTAAATAACTAAAAATAAAGTGTTTTGTGAGTCGAAATTTCTTTGCGCCTTTTAGTCTCAATATATAAGAAACTATCAAGTTTCGTCAATTTTTTTTTGTTTGATTTGATATTAATACTTTCTGATTATTGATCAGCGATATTAAAAACCATCAAATAACTCAAAATAAAGTGTTTTGTGAGTCGAAATTTTTTTGCGCCGTTTAGTCTCAATATATAAGAAACTATCAAGTTTCGTCAATTTTTTTTTGTTTAATTCCATAATAATACTTACTGATTATTTATCAGCGATATTAAAAACCCTCAAATAACTAAAAATAAAGTGTTTTGTGAGTTGAAATTTTTTTGCGCTTTTAGTCTCAATATATAAGAAACTATCAAGTTTCGTAAATTTTTTTTTGTTTGATTTGATATTAATACTTTCTGATTATTGATCAGCGATATTAAAAACCATCAAATAACTCAAAATAAAGTGTTTTGTGAGTTAAAATTTTTTTGCGCGTTTTATTCTCAATATATAAGTGATGGATAGAAACTATCAAGTTTCGTCAATTTTTTTTTTGTTTGATTTCATATTAATACTTACTGATTATTGATCAGCGATATTAAAAACCCTCAAATAACTAAAAATAAAGTGTTTTGTGAGTCGAAATTTCTTTGCGCCTTTTAGTCTCAATATATAAGAAACTATCAAGTTTCGTAAATTTTTTTTTGTTTAATTCCATAATAATACTTACTGATTATTGATCAGCGATATTAAAAACCCTCAAATAACTAAAAATAAAGTGTTTTGTGAGTCGAAATTTTTTTGCGCCTTTTAGTCTCAATATATAAGAAACTATCAAGTTTCGTCAATTTTTTTTGTTTGATTTCATATTAATACTTACTGATTATTGATCAGCGATATTAAAACCCTCAAATAACTAAAAATAAAGTGTTTTGTGAGTTGAAATTTTTTGGCGCCTTTTAGTCTCAATATATAAGAAACTATCAAGTTTCGTCAATTTTTTTTTGTTTGATTTCATATTAATACTTACTCATTATTGATCAGCGATATTAAAAACCCTCAAATAACTAAAAATAAAGTGTTTTGTGAGTCGAAATTTTTTTGCGCCTTTTAGTCTCAATATATAAGAAACTATCAAGTTTCGTCAATTTTTTTTTGTTTGATTTGATATTAATACTTTCTGATTATTGATCAGCGATATTAAAAACCATCAAATAACTCAAAATAAAGTGTTTTGTGAGTTAAAATTTTTTTGCGCGTTTTATTCTCAATATATAAGTGATGGATAGAAACTATCAAGTTTCGTCAATTTTTTTTTTGTTTGATTTCATATTAATACTTACTGATTATTGATCAGCGATATTAAAAACCCTCAAATAACTAAAAATAAAGTGTTTTGTGAGTCGAAATTTTTTTGCGCCTTTTAGTCTCAATATATAAGAAACTATCAAGTTTCGTCAATTTTTTTTGTTTGATTTCATATTAATACTTACTGATTATTGATCAGCGATATTAAAACCCTCAAATAACTAAAAATAAAGTGTTTTGTGAGTTGAAATTTTTTGGCGCCTTTTAGTCTCAATATATAAGAAACTATCAAGTTTCGTCAATTTTTTTTTGTTTGATTTCATATTAATACTTACTCATTATTGATCAGCGATATTAAAAACCCTCAAATAACTAAAAATAAAGTGTTTTGTGAGTCGAAATTTTTTTGCGCCTTTTAGTCTCAATATATAAGAAACTATCAAGTTTCGTAAATTTTTTTTTGTTTGATTTGATATTAATACTTTCTGATTATTGATCAGCGATATTAAAAACCATCAAATAACTCAAAATAAAGTGTTTTGTGAGTTAAAATTTTTTTGCGCGTTTTATTCTCAATATATAAGTGATGGATAGAAACTATCAAGTTTCGTCAATTTTTTTTTTGTTTGATTTCATATTAATACTTACTGATTATTGATCAGCGATATTAAAAACCCTCAAATAACTAAAAATAAAGTGTTTTGTGAGTCGAAATTTCTTTGCGCCTTTTAGTCTCAATATATAAGAAACTATCAAGTTTCGTAAATTTTTTTTTGTTTAATTCCATAATAATACTTACTGATTATTGATCAGCGATATTAAAAACCCTCAAATAACTAAAAATAAAGTGTTTTGTGAGTCGAAATTTTTTTGCGCCTTTTAGTCTCAATATATAAGAAACTATCAAGTTTCGTCAATTTTTTTTGTTTGATTTCATATTAATACTTACTGATTATTGATCAGCGATATTAAAACCCTCAAATAACTAAAAATAAAGTGTTTTGTGAGTTGAAATTTTTTGGCGCCTTTTAGTCTCAATATATAAGAAACTATCAAGTTTCGTCAATTTTTTTTTGTTTGATTTCATATTAATACTTACTCATTATTGATCAGCGATATTAAAAACCCTCAAATAACTAAAAATAAAGTGTTTTGTGAGTCGAAATTTTTTTGCGCCTTTTAGTCTCAATATATAAGAAACTATCAAGTTTCGTCAATTTTTTTTTGTTTAATTCCATAATAATACTTACTGATTATTGATCAGCGATATTAAAAACCCTCAAATAACTAAAAATAAAGTGTTTTGTGAGTTGAAATTTTTTTGCGCTTTTAGTCTCAATATATAAGAAACTATCAAGTTTCGTAAATTTTTTTTTGTTTGATTTGATATTAATAATTTCTGATTATTGATCAGCGATATTAAAAACCCTCAAATAACTAAAAATAAAGTGTTTTGTGAGTTAAAATTTTTTTGCGCGTTTTATTCTCAATATATAAGTGATGGATAGAAACTATCAAGTTTCGTCAATTTTTTTTTTGTTTGATTTCATATTAATACTTACTGATTATTGATCAGCGATATTAAAAACCCTCAAATAACTAAAAATAAAGTGTTTTGTGAGTCGAAATTTCTTTGCGCCTTTTAGTCTCAATATATAAGAAACTATCAAGTTTCGTAAATTTTTTTTTGTTTAATTCCATAATAATACTTACTGATTATTGATCAGCGATATTAAAAACCCTCAAATAACTAAAAATAAAGTGTTTTGTGAGTCGAAATTTTTTTGCGCCTTTTAGTCTCAATATATAAGAAACTATCAAGTTTCGTCAATTTTTTTTGTTTGATTTCATATTAATACTTACTGATTATTGATCAGCGATATTAAAACCCTCAAATAACTAAAAATAAAGTGTTTTGTGAGTTGAAATTTTTTGGCGCCTTTTAGTCTCAATATATAAGAAACTATCAAGTTTCGTCAATTTTTTTTTGTTTGATTTCATATTAATACTTACTCATTATTGATCAGCGATATTAAAAACCCTCAAATAACTAAAAATAAAGTGTTTTGTGAGTCGAATTTTTTTTGCGCCTTTTAGTCTCAATATATAAGAAACTATCAAGTTTCGTCAATTTTTTTTTGTTTAATTCCATAATAATACTTACTGATTATTGATCAGCGATATTAAAAACCCTCAAATAACTATAAATAAAGTGTTTTGTGAGTTGAAATTTTTTTGCGCTTTTAGTCTCAATATATAAGAAACTATCAAGTTTCGTCAATTTTTTTTTGTTTGATTTCATATTAATACTTACTCATTATTGATCAGCGATATTAAAAACCCTCAAATAACTAAAAATAAAGTGTTTTGTGAGTCGAATTTTTTTTGCGCCTTTTAGTCTCAATATATAAGAAACTATCAAGTTTCGTCAATTTTTTTTTGTTTAATTCCATAATAATACTTACTGATTATTGATCAGCGATATTAAAAACCCTCAAATAACTAAAAATAAAGTGTTTTGTGAGTTGAAATTTTTTTGCGCTTTTAGTCTCAATATATAAGAAACTATCAAGTTTCGTAATTTTTTTTTTGTTTGATTTGATATTAATACTTATTGATTATTGATCAGCGATATTAAAAACCCTCAAATAACTAAAAATAAAGTGTTTTGTGAGTTAAAATTTTTTTGCGCGTTTTATTCTCAATATATAAGTGATGGATAGAAACTATCAAGTTTCGTCAATTTTTTTTTGTTTAATTTCATATTAATACTTACTGATTATTGATCAGCGATATTAAAAACCCTCAAATAACTAAAAATAAAGTGTTTTGTGAGTCGAAATTTTTTTGCGCCTTTTAGTCTCAATATATAACAAACTATCAAGTTTCGTCAATTATTTTTGTTTGATTTCATATTAATACTTACTGATTATTGATCAGCGATATTAAAACCCTCAAATAACTAAAAATAAAGTGTTTTGTGAGTCGAAATTTTTTGGCGCCTTTTAGTCTCAATATATAAGACACTATCAAGTTTCGTCAATTTTTTTTGTTTGATTTCATATTAATACTTACTGATTATTGATCAGCGATATTAAAAACCCTCAAATAACTAAAAATAAAGTGTTTTGTGAGTCGAAATTTTTTTGCGCCTTTTAGTCTCAATATATAAGAAACTATCAAGTTTCGTCAATTTTTTTTTGTTTAATTCCATAATAATACTTACTGATTATTGATCAGCGATATTAAAAACCCTCAAATAACTAAAAATAAAGTGTTTTGTGAGTTAAAATTTTTTTGCGCGTTTTATTCTCAATATATAAGTGATGGATAGAAACTATCAAGTTTCGTCAATTTTTTTTTGTTTAATTTCATATTAATACTTACTGATTATTGATCAGCGATATTAAAAACCCTCAAATAACTAAAAATAAAGTGTTTTGTGAGTCGAAATTTTTTTGCGCCTTTTAGTCTCAATATATAAGAAACTATCAAGTTTCGTCAATTTTTTTTTGTTTAATTCCATAATAATACTTACTGATTATTGATCAGCGATATTAAAAACCCTCAAATAACTAAAAATAATGTGTTTTGTGAGTCGAAATTTTTTTGCGCGTTTTAGTCTCAATATATATGAAACTATCAAGTTTCGTAAAATTTTTTTTGTTTAATTCCATAATAATACATAATGATTATTGATCAGCGATATAAAAAACCCTAAAATAACTAAAAATAAAGTGTTTTGTGAGTCGAAATTTTTTGGTGCTTTTTAGTCTTAATATATAAGACACTATAAAGTTTCGTCAATTATTTTTTGTTTGATTTCATATTAATACTTACTGATTATTGATCAGCGATATTAAAAACCCTCAAATAACTAAAAATAAAGTGTTTTGTGAGTCGAAATTTTTTTGCGCCTTTTAGTCTCAATATATAAGAAACTATCAAGTTTCGTCAATTTTTTTTGTTTGATTTCATAATAATACTTACTGATTATTGATCAGCGATATTAAAACCCTCAAATAACTAAAAATAAAGTGTTTTGTGAGTCGAAATTTTTTTGCGCGTTTTATTCTCAATATATAAGAAACTATCAAGTTTCGTCAATTTTTTTTTGTTTGATTTCATATTAATACTTACTCATTATTGATCAGCGATATTAAAAACCCTCAAATAACTATAAATAAAGTGTTTTGTGAGTCGAAATTTTTTTGCGCCTTTTAGTCTCAATATATAAGAAACTATCAAGTTTCGTCAATTTTTTTTTGTTTAATTCCATAATAATACTTACTGATTATTGATCAGCGATATTAAAAACCCTCAAATAACTAAAAATAAAGTGTTTTGTGAGTTGAAATTTTTTTGCGCTTTTAGTCTCAATATATAAGAAACTATCAAGTTTCGTAATTTTTTTTTTGTTTGATTTGATATTAATACTTTCTGATTATTGATCAGCGATATTAAAAACCCTCAAATAACTAAAAATAAAGTGTTTTGTGAGTCGAAATTTTTTTGCGCCTTTTAGTCTCAATATATAAGAAACTATCAAGTTTCGTCAATTTTTTTTGTTTGATTTCATATTAATACTTACTGATTATTGATCAGCGATATTAAAACCCTAAAATAACTAAAAATAAAGTGTTTTGTGAGTCGAAAATTTTTGGCGCCTTTTAGTCTCAATATATAAGAAACTATCAAGTTTCGTCAATTTTTTTTTGTTTGATTTCATATTGATACTTACTCATTATTGATCAGCGATATAAAAAACCCTCAAATAACTCAAAATAAAGTGTTTTGTGAGTCGAAATTTTTTTGCGTGTTTAAGTCTCAATATATAAGAAACTATCAAGTTTCGTCAATTTTTTTTTGTTTAATTCCATAATTATACTTACTGATTATTGATCAGCGATATTAAAAACCCTCAAATAACTAAAAATAAAGTGTTTTGTGAGTTGAAATTTTTTTGCGCTTTTAGTCTCAATATATAAGAAACTATCAAGTTTCGTAAATTTTTTTTTGTTTGATTTGATATTAATACTTACTGATTATTGATCAGCGATATTAAAAACCCTCAAATAACTAAAAATAAAGTGTTTTGTGAGTTAAAATTTTTTTGCGCGTTTTATTCTCAATATATAAAAAACTATCAAGTTTCGTCAATTTTTTTTTGTTTGATTTCATATTAATACTTACTGATTATTGATCAGCGATATTAAAAACCCTCAAATAACTAAAAATAAAGTGTTTTGTGAGTCGAATTTTTTTTGCGCCTTTTAGTCTCAATATCAAGTTTTGTCAATTTTTTTTTGTTTGATTTGATAATAATACTTTCTGATTATTGATCAGCGATATTAAAAACCCTCAAATAACTAAAGATAAAGTGTTTTGTGAGTTGAAATTTTTTTTGCGCCTTTTAGTCTCAATATAAAAGAAACTATCAAGTTTCGTCAATTTTTTTTTGTTTGATTTCATATTAATACTTACTGATAATGGATCAGCGATATTAAAAACCCTTAAATAACTAAAAATAAAGTGTTTTGTGAGTCGAAATTTTTTTGCGCCTTTTAGTCTCAATATATAAGAAACTATCAAGTTTCGTAAATTTTTTTTTGTTTAATTCCATAATAATACTTAATGATTATTGATCAGCGATATTAAAAACCCTAAAATAACTAAAAATAAAGTGTTTTGTGAGTCGAAATTTCTTTGCGCCTTTTAGTCTCAATATATAAGAAACTATCAAGTTTCGTCAATTTTTTTTGTTTAATTTCATATTAATACTTACTGATTGTTGATCAGCGATGTTAAAAACCCTCAAATAACTAAAAATAAAGTGTTTTGTGAGTCGAAATTTTTTTGCGCGTTTTAGTCTCAATATATATGAAACTATCAAGTTTCGTAAATTTTTTTTTGTTTAATTCCATAATAATACATAATGATTATTGATCAGCGATATAAAAAACCCTCAAATAACTAAAAATAAAGTGTTTTGTGAGTCGAAATTTCTTTGCGCCTTTTAGTCTCAACATATAAGAAACTATCAAGTTTCGTCAATTTTTTTTTGTTTGATTTGATATTAATACTTTCTGATTATTGATCAGCGATATTAAAAACCATCAAATAACTCAAAATAAAGTGTTTTGTGGGTTAAAATTTTTTTGCGCGTTTTATTCTCAATATATAAGAAACTATCAAGTTTCGTCAATTTTTTTTGTTTGATTTCATATTAATACTTACTGATTATTGATCAGCGATATTAAAAACCCTCAAATAACTAAAAATAAAGTGTTTTGTGAGTCGAAATTTTTTTGCGCCTTTTAGTCTCAATATATAAGAGACTATCAAGTTTCGTCAATTGTTTTTGTTTGATTTCATATTAATACTTACTGATTATTGATCAGCGATATTAAAACCCTCAAATAACTAAAAATAAAGTGTTTTGTGAGTCGAAATTTTTTGGTGCCTTTTAGTCTTAATATATAAGACACTATCAAGTTTCGTCAATTTTTTTTTGTTTGATTTCATATTAATACTTACTGATTATTGATCAGCGATATTAAAAACCCTCAAATAACTAAAAATAAAGTGTTTTGTGAGTCGAAATTTCTTTGCGCCTTTTAGTCTCAATATATAAGAAACTATCAAGTTTCGTAAATTTTTTTTTGTTTAATTCCATAATAATACTTAATGATTATAAATCAGCGATATTAAAAACCCTAAAATAACTAAAAATAAAGTGTTTTGTGAGTCGAAATTTTTTTGCGCCTTTTAGTCTCAATATATAAGAAACTATCAAGTTTCGTCAATTTTTTTTTGTTTGATTTGATATTAATACTTTCTAATTATTGATCAGCGATATTAAAAACCATCAAATAACTCAAAATAAAGTGTTTTGTGAGTTAAAATTTTTTTGCGCGTTTTATTCTCAATATATAAGTGATGGATAGAAACTATCAAGTTTCGTCAATTTTTTTTGTTTAATTTCATATTAATACTTACTGATTATTGATCAGCGATATTAAAAACCCTCAAATAACTAAAAATAAAGTGTTTTGTGACTGGAAATTTCTTTGCGCCTTTTAGTCTCAATATATAAGAAACTATCAAGTTTCGTCAATTTTTTTTGTTTGATTTCATATTAATACTTACTGATTATTGATCAGCGATATTAAAACCCTCAAATAACTAAAAATAAAGTGTTTTGTGAGTCGAAATTTTTTGGCGCCTTTTAGTCTCAATATATAAGAAACTATCAAGTTTCGTCAATTTTTTTTTGTTTAATTCCATAATAATACTTACTGATTATTGATCAGCGATGTTAAAAACCCTCAAATAACTAAAAATAAAGTGTTTTGTGAGTCGAAATTTTTTTGCGCGTTTTAGTCTCAATATATATGAAACTATCAAGTTTCGTAAATTTTTTTTTTGTTTAATTCCATAATAATACTTAATAATTATTGATCAGCGATATTAAAAACCCTTAAATAACTAAAAATAAAGTGTTTTGTGAGTCGAAATTTTTTTGCGCCTTTTAGTCTCAATATATAAGAAACTATCAAGTTTCGTCAATTTTTTTTGTTTAATTTGATATTAATACTTACTGATTATTGATCAGCGATATTAAAAACCCTCAAATAACTAAAAATAAAGTGTTTTGTGAGTCGAAATTTCTTTGCGCCTTTTAGTCTCAATATATAAGAAACTATCAAGTTTCGTCAATTTTTTTTTGTTTGATTTGATATTAATACTTTCTGATTATTGATCAGCGATATAAAAAACCATCAAATAACTCAAAATAAAGTGTTTTGTGAGTCGAAATTTTTTTGCGCCTTTTAGTCTCAATATATAAGAAACTATCAAGTTTCGTCAATTTTTTTTTGTTTAATTCCATAATAATACTTACTGATTATTTATCAGCGATATTAAAAACCCTCAAATAACTAAAAATAAAGTGTTTTGTGAGTTGAAATTTTTTTGCGCTTTTAGTCTCAATATATAAGAAACTATCAAGTTTCGTAAATTTTTTTTTGTTTGATTTGATATTAATACTTTCTGATTATTGATCAGCGATATTAAAAACCATCAAATAACTCAAAATAAAGTGTTTTGTGAGTTAAAATTTTTTTGCGCGTTTTATTCTCAATATATAAGTGATGGATAGAAACTATCAAGTTTCGTCAATTTTTTTTTTGTTTGATTTCATATTAATACTTACTGATTATTGATCAGCGATATTAAAAACCCTCAAATAACTAAAAATAAAGTGTTTTGTGAGTTGAAATTTTTTTGCGCTTTTAGTCTCAATATATAAGAAACTATCAAGTTTCGTAAATTTTTTTTTGTTTGATTTGATATTAATACTTACTGATTATTGATCAGCGATATAAAAAACCCTCAAATAACTAAAAATAAAGTGTTTTGTGAGTTAAAATTTTTTTGCGCGTTTTATTCTCAATATATAAGTAACTATCAAGTTTCGTCAATTTTTTTTTGTTTGATTTCATATTAATACTTACTGATTATTGATCAGCGATATTAAAAACCCTCAAATAACTAAAAATAAAGTGTTTTGTGAGTCGAAATTTTTTTGCGCCTTTTAGTCTCAATATATAAGAAACTATCAAGTTTCGTAAATTTTTTTTTGTTTAATTCCATAATAATACTTACTGATTATTGATCAGCGATATTAAAAACCCTCAAATAAGTAAAAATAAAGTGTTTTGTGAGTCGAAATTTTTTTGCGCCTTTTAGTCTCAATATATAAGAAACTATCAAGTTTCGTAAATTTTTTTTTGTTTAATTCCATAATAATACTTACTGATTATTGATCAGCGATATTAAAAACCCTCAAATAACTAAAAATAAAGTGTTTTGTGAGTCGAAATTTTTTTGCGCGTTTTAGTCTCAATATATAAGAAACTATCAAGTTTCGTAAATTTTTTTTTGTTTAATTCCATAATAATACTTAATGATTATTGATCAGCGATATTAAAAACCCTAAAATAACTTAAAATAAAGTGTTTTGTGAGTCGAAATTTCTTTGCGCCTTTTAGTCTCAATATATAAGAAACTATCAAGTTTCGTCAATTTTTTTTGTTTAATTTCATATTAATACTTACTGATTGTTGATCAGCGATGTTAAAAACCCTCAAATAACTAAAAATAAAGTGTTTTGTGAGTCGAAATTTTTTTGCGCGTTTTAGTCTCAATATATATGAAACTATCAAGTTTCGTAAATTTTTTTTTGTTTAATTCCATAATAATACATAATGATTATTGATCAGCGATATAAAAAACCCTCAAATAACTAAAAATAAAGTGTTTTGTGAGTCGAAATTTCTTTGCGCCTTTTAGTCTCAACATATAAGAAACTATCAAGTTTCGTCAATTTTTTTTTGTTTGATTTGATATTAATACTTTCTGATTATTGATCAGCGATATTAAAAACCGTCAAATAACTCAAAATAAAGTGTTTTGTGGGTTAAAATTTTTTTGCGCGTTTTATTCTCAATATATAAGAAACTATCAAGTTTCGTCAATTTTTTTTGTTTGATTTCATATTAATACTTACTGATTATTGATCAGCGATATTAAAAACCCTCAAATAACTAAAAATAAAGTGTTTTGTGAGTCGAAATTTTTTTTGCGCCTTTTAGTCTCAATATATAAGAGACTATCAAGTTTCGTCAATTGTTTTTGTTTGATTTCATATTAATACTTACTGATTATTGATCAGCGATATTAAAACCCTCAAATAACTAAAAATAAAGTGTTTTGTGAGTCGAAATTTTTTGGTGCCTTTTAGTCTTAATATATAAGACACTATCAAGTTTCGTCAATTTTTTTTTGTTTGATTTCATATTAATACTTACTGATTATTGATCAGCGATATTAAAAACCCTCAAATAACTAAAAATAAAGTGTTTTGTGAGTCGAAATTTCTTTGCGCCTTTTAGTCTCAATATATAAGAAACTATCAAGTTTCGTAAATTTTTTTTTGTTTAATTCCATAATAATACTTAATGATTATAAATCAGCGATATTAAAAACCCTAAAATAACTAAAAATAAAGTGTTTTGTGAGTCGAAATTTTTTTGCGCCTTTTAGTCTCAATATATAAGAAACTATCAAGTTTCGTCAATTTTTTTTTGTTTGATTTGATATTAATACTTTCTGATTATTGATCAGCGATATTAAAAACCATCAAATAACTCAAAATAAAGTGTTTTGTGAGTTAAAATTTTTTTGCGCGTTTTATTCTCAATATATAAGTGATGGATAGAAACTATCAAGTTTCGTCAATTTTTTTTGTTTAATTTCATATTAATACTTACTGATTATTGATCAGCGATATTAAAAATCTTCAAATAACTAAAAATAAAGTGTTTTGTGACTGGAAATTTCTTTGCGCCTTTTAGTCTCAATATATAAGACACTATCAAGTTTCGTCAATTTTTTTTGTTTGATTTCATATTAATACTTACTGATTATTGATCAGCGATATTAAAAACCCTCAAATAACTAAAAATAAAGTGTTTTGTGAGTCGAAATTTTTTTGCGCCTTTTAGTCTCAATATATAAGAAACTATCAAGTTTCGTCAATTTTTTTTTGTTTAATTCCATAATAATACTTACTGATTATTGATCAGCGATGTTAAAAACCCTCAAATAACTAAAAATAAAGTGTTTTGTGAGTCGAAATTTTTTTGCGCGTTTTAGTCTCAATATATATGAAACTATCAAGTTTCGTAATTTTTTTTTTGTTTAATTCCATAATAATACTTAATGATTATTGATCAGCGATATTAAAAACCCTTAAATAACTAAAAATAAAGTGTTTTGTGAGTCGAAATTTTTTTGCGCCTTTTAGTCTCAATATATAAGAAACTATCAAGTTTCGTCAATTTTTTTTGTTTAATTTGATATTAATACTTACTGATTATTGATCAGCGATATTAAAAACCATCAAATAACTAAAAATAAAGTGTTTTGTGAGTCGAAATTTCTTTGCGCCTTTTAGTCTCAATATATAAGAAACTATCAAGTTTCGTCAATTTTTTTTTGTTTGATTTGATATTAATACTTTCTGATTATTGATCAGCGATATTAAAAACCATCAAATAACTCAAAATAAAGTGTTTTGTGAGTCGAAATTTTTTTGCGCCTTTTAGTCTCAATATATAAGAAACTATCAAGTTTCGTCAATTTTTTTTTGTTTAATTCCATAATAATACTTACTGATTATTTATCAGCGATATTAAAAACCCTCAAATAACTAAAAATAAAGTGTTTTGTGAGTTGAAATTTTTTTGCGCTTCTAGTCTCAATATATAAGAAACTATCAAGTTTCGTAAATTTTTTTTTGTTTGATTTGATATTAATACTTTCTGATTATTGATCAGCGATATTAAAAACCATCAAATAACTCAAAATAAAGTGTTTTGTGAGTTAAAATTATTTGCGCGTTTTATTCTCAATATATAAGTGATGGATAGAAACTATCAAGTTTCGTCAATTTTTTTTTTGTTTGATTTCATATTAATACTTACTGATTATTGATCAGCGATATTAAAAACCCTCAAATAACTAAAAATAAAGTGTTTTGTGAGTCGAAATTTTTTTGCGCCTTTTAGTCTCAATATATAAGAAACTATCAAGTTTCGTCAATTTTTTTTGTTTGATTTCATATTAATACTTACTGATTATTGATCAGCGATATTAAAAACCCTCAAATAACTAAAAACAAAGTGTTTTGTGAGTCGAAATTTTTTTGCGCGTTTTATTCTCAATATATAAGAAACTATCAAGTTTCGTAAATTTTTTTTTGTTTAATTCCATAATAATACTTACTCATTATTGATCAGCGATATTAAAAACCCTCAAATAACTAAAAATAAAGTGTTTTGTGAGTCGAATTTTTTTTGCGCCTTTTAGTCTCAATATATAAGAAACTATCAAGTTTCGTCAATTTTTTTTTGTTTAATTCCATAATAATACTTACTGATTATTGATCAGCGATATTAAAAACCCTCAAAAAACTAAAAATAAAGTGTTTTGTGAGTTGAAATTTTTTTGCGCTTTTAGTCTCAATATATAAGAAACTATCAAGTTTCGTAAATTTTTTTTTGTTTGATTTGATATTAATACTTACTGATTATTGATCAGCGATATTTAAAACCCTCAAATAACTAAAAATAAAGTGTTTTGTGAGTTAAAATTTTTTTGCGCGTTTTATTCTCAATATATAAGTAACTATCAAGTTTCGTCAATTTTTTTTTGTTTGATTTCATATTAATACTTACTGATTATTGATCAGCGATATTAAAAACCCTCAAATAACTAAAAACAAAGTGTTTTGTGAGTCGAAATTTTTTTGCGCGTTTTATTCTCAATATATAAGAAACTATCAAGTTTCGTAAATTTTTTTTTGTTTAATTCCATAATAATACTTACTGATTATTGATCAGCGATATTAAAAACCCTCAAATAACTAAAAATAAAGTGTTTTGTGAGTCGAAATTTTTTTGCGCCTTTTAGTCTCAATATATAAGAAACTATCAAGTTTCGTCAATTTTTTTTTGTTTAATTCCATAATAATACTTACTGATTATTGATCAGCGATATTAAAAACCCTCAAATAACTAAAAATAAAGGGTTTTGTGAGTTGAAATTTTTTTGCGCTTTTAGTCTCAATATATAAGAAACTATCAAGTTTCGTCAATTTTTTTTTGTTTGATTTCATATTAATACTTACTGATTATTGATCAGCGATATTAAAAACCCTCAAATAACTAAAAATAAAGTGTTTTGTGAGTCGAAATTTCTTTGCGCCTTTTAGTCTCAATATATAAGAAACTATCAAGTTTCGTCAATTTTTTTTTGTTTGATTTGATATTAATACTTTCTGATTATTGATCAGCGATATTAAAAACCCTCAAATAACTAAAATTAAAGTGTTTTGTGAGTCGAAATTTTTTGCGCCTTTTAGTCTCAATATATAAGAAACTATCAAGTTTCGTCAATTTTTTTTTGTTTGATTTGATATTAATACTTACTGATTATTGATCAGCGATATTAAAAACCCTCAAATAACTAAAATTAAAGTGTTTTGTGAGTTGAAATTTTTTGCGCCTTTTAGTCTCAATATATAAGAAACTATCAAGTTTCGTCAATTTTTTTTTGTTTGATTTCATATTAATACTTACTGATTATTGATCAGCGATATTAAAAACCCTCAAATAACTAAAAATAAAGTGTTTTGTAAGTTGAAAATTTTTTGCGCCTTTTAGTCTCAATATATAAGAAACTATCAAGTTTCGTAAATTTTTTTTTGTTTGATTTGATATTAATACTTTCCGATTATTGATCAGCGATATTAAAAACCCTCAAATAACTCAAAATAAAGTGTTTTGTGATTTGAAATTTTTGGCGCCTTTTAGTCTCAATATATAAGACACTATCAAGTTTCGTCAATTTTTTGTTTGATTTCATATTTATACTTACTGATTATTGATCAGCGATATTAAAAACCCTACAATAACTAAAAATAAAGTGTTTTGTGAGTCGAAATTTTTTTGCGCCTTTTAGTCTCAACATATAAGAAACTATCAAGTTTCGTCAATTTTTTTTTTGTTTGATTTCATAATAATACTTACTGATTATTGATAAGCGATATTAAAAACCCTCAAATAACTCAAAATAAAGTGTTTTGTGATTTGAAATTTTTTGCGCCTTTTAGTCTCAATATATAAGACACTATCAAGTTTCGTCAATTTTTTGTTTGATTTCATATTTATACTTACTGATTATTGATCAGCGATATTAAAAACCCTACAATAACTAAAAATAAAGTGTTTTGTGAGTCGAAATTTTTTTGCGCCTTTTAGTCTCAACATATAAGAAACTATCAAGTTTCGTCAATTTTTTTTTGTTTGATTTCATAATAATACTACACTGATTATTGATCAGCGATATTAAAAACCCTCAAATAACTAAAAATAAAGTGTTTTGTGAGTCGAAATTTTTTTGCGCCTTTTAGTCTCAATATATAAGAAACTATCAAGTTTCGTCAATTTTTTTTGTTTAATTTGATATTAATACTTACTGATTATTGATCAGCGATATTAAAAACCCTCAAATAACTAAAAATAAAGTGTTTTGTGAGTCGAAATTTCTTTGCGCCTTTTAGTCTCAATATATAAGAAACTATCAAGTTTCGTCAATTTTTTTTTGTTTGATTTGATATTAATACTTTCTGATTATTGATCAGCGATATTAAAAACCATCAAATAACTCAAAATTAAGTGTTTTGTGAGTCGAAATTTTTTTGCGCGTTTTATTCTCAATATATAAGAAACTATCAAGTTTCGTCAATTTTTTTTTGTTTGATTTCATATTAATACTTACTCATTATTGATCAGCGATATTAAAAACCCTCAAATAACTAAAAATAAAGTGTTTTGTGAGTCGAAATTTTTTTGCGCCTTTTAGTCTCAATATATAAGAAACTATCAAGTTTCGTCAATTTTTTTTTGTTTAATTCCATAATAATACTTACTGATTATTTATCAGCGATATTAAAAACCCTCAAATAACTAAAAATAAAGTGTTTTGTGAGTCGAAATTTCTTTGCGCCTTTTAGTCTCAATATATAAGAAACTATCAAGTTTCGTCAATTTTTTTTTGTTTGATTTGATATTAATACTTTCTGATTATTGATCAGCGATATTAAAAACCATCAAATAACTCAAAATAAAGTGTTTTGTGAGTCGAAATTTTTTTGCGCGTTTTATTCTCAATATATAAGAAACTATCAAGTTTCGTCAATTTTTTTTGTTTGATTTCATATTAATACTTACTGATTATTGATCAGCGATATTAAAAACCCTCAAATAACTAAAAATAAAGTGTTTTGTGAGTCGAAATTTTTTTGCGCCTTTTAGTCTCAATATATAAGAGACTATCAAGTTTCGTCAATTGTTTTTGTTTGATTTCATATTAATACTTACTGATTATTGATCAGCGATATTAAAACCCTCAAATAACTAAAAATAAAGTGTTTTGTGAGTCGAAATTTTTTGGTGCCTTTTAGTCTTAATATATAAGACACTATCAAGTTTCGTCAATTTTTTTTTGTTTGATTTCATATTAATACTTACTGATTATTGATCAGCGATATTAAAAACCCTCAAATAACTAAAAATAAAGTGTTTTGTGAGTCGAAATTTCTTTGCGCCTTTTAGTCTCAATATATAAGAAACTATCAAGTTTCGTAAATTTTTTTTTGTTTAATTCCATAATAATACTTAATGATTATAAATCAGCGATATTAAAAACCCTAAAATAACTAAAAATAAAGTGTTTTGTGAGTCGAAATTTTTTTGCGCCTTTTAGTCTCAATATATAAGAAACTATCAAGTTTCGTCAATTTTTTTTTGTTTGATTTGATATTAATACTTTCTAATTATTGATCAGCGATATTAAAAACCATCAAATAACTCAAAATAAAGTGTTTTGTGAGTTAAAATTTTTTTGCGCGTTTTATTCTCAATATATAAGTGATGGATAGAAACTATCAAGTTTCGTCAATTTTTTTTGTTTAATTTCATATTAATACTTACTGATTATTGATCAGCGATATTAAAAACCCTCAAATAACTAAAAATAAAGTGTTTTGTGACTGGAAATTTCTTTGCGCCTTTTAGTCTCAATATATAAGAAACTATCAAGTTTCGTCAATTTTTTTTGTTTGATTTCATATTAATACTTACTGATTATTGATCAGCGATATTAAAACCCTCAAATAACTAAAAATAAAGTGTTTTGTGAGTCGAAAATTTTTGGCGCCTTTTAGTCTCAATATATAAGAAACTATCAAGTTTCGTCAATTTTTTTTTGTTTGATTTCATATTGATACTTACTCATTATTGATCAGCGATATAAAAAACCCTCAAATAACTAAAAATAAAGTGTTTTGTGAGTCGAAATTTTTTTGCGCGTTTAAGTCTCAATATATAAGAAACTATCAAGTTTCGTCAATTTTTTTTTTGTTTAATTCCATAATAATACTTACTGATTATTGATCAGCGATATTAAAAACCCTCAAATAACTAAAAATAAAGTGTTTTGTGAGTTGAAATTTTTTTGCGCTTGTAGTCTCAATATATAAGAAACTATCAAGTTTCGTAAATTTTTTTTTGTTTGATTTGATATTAATACTTACTGATTATTGATCAGCGATATTAAAAACCCTCAAATAACTAAAAATAAAGTGTTTTGTGAGTAAAAATTTTTTTGCGCGTTTTATTCTCAATATATAAAAAACTATCAAGTTTCGTCAATTTTTTTTTGTTTGATTTCATATTAATACTTACTGATTATTGATCAGCGATATTAAAAACCCTCAAATAACTAAAAATAAAGTGTTTTGTGAGTCGAAATTTTTTTGCGCCTTTTAGTCTCAATATATAAGAAACTATCAAGTTTCGTAAATTTTTTTTTGTTTAATTCCATAATAATACTTACTGATTATTGATCAGCGATATTAAAAACCCTCAAATAACTAAAAATAAAGTGTTTTGTGAGTTGAAATTTTTTTGCGCTTTTAGTCTCAATATATAAGAAACTATCAAGTTTCGTCAATTTTTTTTGTTTAATTTGATATTAATACTTTCTGATTATTAATCAGCGATATTAAAAACCCTCAAATAACTAAAAATAAAGTGTTTTGTGAGTCGAATTTTTTTTGCGCCTTTTAGTCTCAATATCAAGTTTTGTCAATTTATTTTTGTTTGATTTGATAATAATACTTTCTGATTATTGATCAGCGATATTAAAAACCCTCAAATAACTAAAAATAAAGTGTTTTGTGAGTTGAAATTTTTTTTGCGCCTTTTAGTCTCAATATATAAGAAACTATCAAGTTTCGTCAATTTTTTTTGTTTAATTTCATATTAATACTTATTGATAATGGATCAGCGATATTAAAAACCCTTAAATAACTAAAAATAAAGTGTTTTGTGAGTCGAAATTTTTTGGCGCCTTTTAGTCTCAATATATAAGACACTATCAAGTTTCGTCAATTTTTTTTTGTTTGATTTCATATTAATACTTACTCATTATTGATCAGCGATATTAAAAACCCTCAAATAACTAAAAATAAAGTGTTTTGTGAGTCGAAATTTTTTTGCGCCTTTTAGTCTCAATATATCAGAAACTATCAAGTTTCGTCAATTTTTTTTTGTTTAATTCCATAATAATACTTACTGATTATTGATCAGCGATGTTAAAAACCCTCAAATAACTAAAAATAAAGTGTTTTGTGAGTCGAAATTTTTTTGCGCGTTTTAGTCTCAATATATAAGAAACTATCAAGTTTCGTAAATTTTTTTTTGTTTAATTCCATAATAATACTTAATGATTATTGATCAGCGATATTAAAAACCCTAAAATAACTAAAAATAAAGTGTTTTGTGAGTCGAAATTTCTTTGCGCCTTTTAGTCTCAATATATAAGAAACTATCAAGTTTCGTCAATTTTTTTTGTTTGATTTCATATTAATACTTACTGATTGTTGATCAGCGATGTTAAAAACCCTCAAATAACTAAAAATAAAGTGTTTTGTGAGTCGAAATTTTTTTGCGCGTTTTAGTCTCAATATATATGAAACTATCAAGTTTCGTAAATTTTTTTTTGTTTAATTCCATAATAATACATAATGATTATTGATCAGCGATATAAAAAACCCTCAAATAACTAAAAATAAAGTGTTTTGTGAGTCGAAATTTCTTTGCGCCTTTTAGTCTCAACATATAAGAAACTATCAAGTTTCGTCAATTTTTTTTTGGTGATTTGATATTAATACTTTCTGATTATTGATCAGCGATATTAAAAACCATCAAATAACTCAAAATAAAGTGTTTTGTGGGTAAAAATTTTTTGCGCGTTTTATTCTCAATATATAAGAAACTATCAAGTTTCGTCAATTTTTTTTGTTTGATTTCATATTAATACTTACTGATTATTGATCAGCGATATTAAAAACCCTCAAATAACTAAAAATAAAGTGTTTTGTGAGTCGGATTTTTTTTGCGCCTTTTAGTCTCAATATATAAGAGACTATCAAGTTTCGTCAATTGTTTTTGTTTGATTTCATATTAATACTTACTGATTATTGATCAGCGATATTAAAACCCTCAAATAACTAAAAATAAAGTGTTTTGTGAGTCGAAATTTTTTGGTGCCTTTTAGTCTTAATATATAAGACACTATCAAGTTTCGTCAATTTTTTTTTGTTTGATTTCATATTAATACTTACTGATTATTGATCAGCGATATTAAAAACCCTCAAATAACTAAAAATAAAGTGTTTTGTGAGTCGAAATTTCTTTGCGCCTTTTAGTCTCAATATATAAGAAACTATCAAGTTTCGTAAATTTTTTTTTGTTTAATTCCATAATAATACTTAATGATTATAAATCAGCGATATTAAAAACCATCAAATAACTCAAAATAAAGTGTTTTGTGAGTCGAAATTTTTTTGCGCCTTTTAGTCTCAATATATAAGAAACTATCAAGTTTCGTCAATTTTTTTTTGTTTGATTTGATATTAATACTTTCTGATTATTGATTAGCGATATTAAAAACCATCAAATAACTCAAAATAAAGTGTTTTGTGAGTTAAAATTTTTTTGCGCGTTTTATTCTCAATATATAAGTGATGGATAGAAACTATCAAGTTTCGTCAATTTTTTTTGTTTAATTTCATATTAATACTTACTGATTATTGATCAGCGATATTAAAACCCTCAAATAACTAAAAATAAAGTGTTTTGTGACTGGAAATTTCTTTGCGCCTTTTAGTCTCAATATATAAGAAACTATCAAGTTTCGTCAATTTTTTTTGTTTGATTTCATATTAATACTTACTGATTATTGATCAGCGATATTAAAACCCTCAAATAACTAAAAATAAAGTGTTTTGTGAGTCGAAATTTTTTGGCGCCTTTTAGTCTCAATATATAAGACACTATCAAGTTTCGTCAATTTTTTTTGTTTGATTTCATATTAATACTTACTGATTATTGATCAGCGATATTAAAAACCCTCAAATAACTAAAAATAAAGTGTTTTGTGAGTCGAAATTTTTTTGCGCCTTTTAGTCTCAATATATAAGAAACTATCAAGTTTCGTCAATTTTTTTTTGTTTAATTCCATAATAATACTTACTGATTATTGATCAGCGATGTTAAAAACCCTCAAATAACTAAAAATAAAGTGTTTTGTGAGTCGAAATTTTTTTGCGCGTTTTAGTCTCAATATATATGAAACTATCAAGTTTCGTAATTTTTTTTTTGTTTAATTCCATAATAATACTTAATGATTATTGATCAGCGATATTAAAAACCCTTAAATAACTAAAAATAAAGTGTTTTGTGAGTCGAAATTTTTTTGCGCCTTTTAGTCTCAATATATAAGAAACTATCAAGTTTCGTCAATTTTTTTTGTTTAATTTGATATTAATACTTACTGATTATTGATCAGCGATATTAAAAACCCTCAAATAACTAAAAATAAAGTGTTTTGTGAGTCGAAATTTCTTTGCGCCTTTTAGTCTCAATATATAAGAAACTATCAAGTTTCGTCAATTTTTTTTTGTTTGATTTGATATTAATACTTTCTGATTATTGATCAGCGATATTAAAAACCATCAAATAACTCAAAATAAAGTGTTTTGTGAGTCGAAATTTTTTTGCGCCGTTTAGTCTCAATATATAAGAAACTATCAAGTTTCGTCAATTTTTTTTTGTTTAATTCCATAATAATACTTACTGATTATTTATCAGCGATATTAAAAACCCTCAAATAACTAAAAATAAAGTGTTTTGTGAGTTGAAATTTTTTTGCGCTTTTAGTCTCAATATATAAGAAACTATCAAGTTTCGTAAATTTTTTTTTGTTTGATTTGATATTAATACTTTCTGATTATTGATCAGCGATATTAAAAACCATCAAATAACTCAAAATAAAGTGTTTTGTGAGTTAAAATTTTTTTGCGCGTTTTATTCTCAATATATAAGTGATGGATAGAAACTATCAAGTTTCGTCAATTTTTTTTTTGTTTGATTTCATATTAATACTTACTGATTATTGATCAGCGATATTAAAAACCCTCAAATAACTAAAAATAAAGTGTTTTGTGAGTCGAAATTTTTTTGCGCCTTTTAGTCTCAATATATAAGAAACTATCAAGTTTCGTCAATTTTTTTTGTTTGATTTCATATTAATACTTACTGATTATTGATCAGCGATATTAAAAACCATCAAATAACTCAAAATAAAGTGTTTTGTGAGTTAAAATTTTTTTGCGCGTTTTATTCTCAATATATAAGTGATGGATAGAAACTATCAAGTTTCGTCAATTTTTTTTTTGTTTGATTTCATATTAATACTTACTGATTATTGATCAGCGATATTAAAAACCCTCAAATAACTAAAAATAAAGTGTTTTGTGAGTCGAAATTTTTTTGCGCCTTTTAGTCTCAATATATAAGAAACTATCAAGTTTCGTCAATTTTTTTTGTTTGATTTCATATTAATACTTACTGATTATTGATCAGCGATATTAAAACCCTCAAATAACTAAAAATAAAGTGTTTTGTGAGTCGAAATTTTTTTGCGCGTTTTAGTCTCAATATATATGAAACTATCAAGTTTCGTAATTTTTTTTTTGTTTAATTCCATAATAATACTTAATGATTATTGATCAGCGATATTAAAAACCCTTAAATAACTAAAAATAAAGTGTTTTGTGAGTCGAATTTTTTTTGCGCCTTTTAGTCTCAATATATAAGAAACTATCAAGTTTCGTCAATTTTTTTTGTTTAATTTGATATAAATACTTACTGATTATTGATCAGCGATATTAAAAACCCTTAAATAACTAAAAATAAAGTGTTTTGTGAGTCGAAATTTCTTTGCGCCTTTTAGTCTCAATATATAAGAAACTATCAAGTTTCGTCAATTTTTTTTTGTTTGATTTGATATTAATACTTTCTGATTATTGATCAGCGATATTAAAAACCATCAAATAACTCAAAATAAAGTGTTTTGTGAGTCGAAATTTTTTTGCGCCGTTTAGTCTCAATATATAAGAAACTATCAAGTTTCGTCAATTTTTTTTTGTTTAATTCCATAATAATACTTACTGATTATTTATCAGCGATATTAAAAACCCTCAAATAACTAAAAATAAAGTGTTTTGTGAGTTGAAATTTTTTTGCGCTTTTAGTCTCAATATATAAGAAACTATCAAGTTTCGTAAATTTTTTTTTGTTTGATTTGATATTAATACTTTCTGATTATTGATCAGCGATATTAAAAACCATCAAATAACTCAAAATAAAGTGTTTTGTGAGTTAAAATTTTTTTGCGCGTTTTATTCTCAATATATAAGTGATGGATAGAAACTATCAAGTTTCGTCAATTTTTTTTTTGTTTGATTTCATATTAATACTTACTGATTATTGATCAGCGATATTAAAAACCCTCAAATAACTAAAAATAAAGTGTTTTGTGAGTCGAAATTTTTTTGCGCCTTTTAGTCTCAATATATAAGAAACTATCAAGTTTCGTCAATTTTTTTTGTTTGATTTCATATTAATACTTACTGATTATTGATCAGCGATATTAAAACCCTCAAATAACTAAAAATAAAGTGTTTTGTGAGTCGAAATTTTTTTGCGCGTTTTAGTCTCAATATATATGAAACTATCAAGTTTCGTAATTTTTTTTTTGTTTAATTCCATAATAATACTTAATGATTATTGATCAGCGATATTAAAAACCCTTAAATAACTAAAAATAAAGTGTTTTGTGAGTCGAATTTTTTTTGCGCCTTTTAGTCTCAATATATAAGAAACTATCAAGTTTCGTCAATTTTTTTTGTTTAATTTGATATAAATACTTACTGATTATTGATCAGCGATATTAAAAACCCTTAAATAACTAAAAAATAAAGTGTTTTGTGAGTCGAAATTTCTTTGCGCCTTTTAGTCTCAATATATAAGAAACTATCAAGTTTCGTCAATTTTTTTTTGTTTGATTTGATATTAATACTTTCTGATTATTGATCAGCGATATTAAAAACCATCAAATAACTCAAAATAAAGTGTTTTGTGAGTCGAAATTTTTTTGCGCCGTTTAGTCTCAATATATAAGAAACTATCAAGTTTCGTCAATTTTTTTTTGTTTAATTCCATAATAATACTTACTGATTATTTATCAGCGATATTAAAAACCCTCAAATAACTAAAAATAAAGTGTTTTGTGAGTTGAAATTTTTTTTGCGCTTTTAGTCTCAATATATAAGAAACTATCAAGTTTCGTAAATTTTTTTTTGTTTGATTTGATATTAATACTTTCTGATTATTGATCAGCGATATTAAAAACCATCAAATAACTCAAAATAAAGTGTTTTGTGAGTTAAAATTTTTTTGCGCGTTTTATTCTCAATATATAAGTGATGGATAGAAACTATCAAGTTTCGTCAATTTTTTTTTTGTTTGATTTCATATTAATACTTACTGATTATTGATCAGCGATATTAAAAACCCTCAAATAACTAAAAATAAAGTGTTTTGTGAGTCGAAATTTTTTTGCGCCTTTTAGTCTCAATATATAAGAAACTATCAAGTTTCGTCAAATTTTTTTGTTTGATTTCATATTAATACTTACTGATTATTGATCAGCGATATTAAAACCCTCAAATAACTAAAAATAAAGTGTTTTGTGAGTTGAAATTTTTTGGCGCCTTTTAGTCTCAATATATAAGAAACTATCAAGTTTCGTCAATTTTTTTTTGTTTGATTTCATATTAATACTTACTCATTATTGATCAGCGATATTAAAAACCCTCAAATAACTAAAAATAAAGTGTTTTGTGAGTCGAAATTTTTTTGCGCCTTTTAGTCTCAATATATAAGAAACTATCAAGTTTCGTCAATTTTTTTTTGTTTAATTCCATAATAATACTTACTGATTATTGATCAGCGATATTAAAAACCCTCAAATAACTAAAAATAAAGTGTTTTGTGAGTTGAAATTTTTTTGCGCTTTTAGTCTCAATATATAAGAAACTATCAAGTTTCGTAATTTTTTTTTTGTTTGATTTGATATTAATACTTATTGATTATTGATCAGCGATATTAAAAACCCTCAAATAACTAAAAATAAAGTGTTTTGTGAGTTAAAATTTTTTTGCGCGTTTTATTCTCAATATATAAGTGATGGATAGAAACTATCAAGTTTCGTCAATTTTTTTTTGTTTAATTTCATATTAATACTTACTGATTATTGATCAGCGATATTAAAAACCCTCAAATAACTAAAAATAAAGTGTTTTGTGAGTCGAAATTTTTTTGCGCCTTTTAGTCTCAATATATAACAAACTATCAAGTTTCGTCAATTATTTTTGTTTGATTTCATATTAATACTTACTGATTATTGATCAGCGATATTAAAACCCTCAAATAACTAAAAATAAAGTGTTTTGTGAGTCGAAATTTTTTGGCGCCTTTTAGTCTCAATATATAAGACACTATCAAGTTTCGTCAATTTTTTTTGTTTGATTTCATATTAATACTTACTGATTATTGATCAGCGATATTAAAAACCCTCAAATAACTCAAAATAAAGTGTTTTGTGAGTCGAAATTTTTTTGCGCCTTTTAGTCTCAATATATAAGAAACTATCAAGTTTCGTCAATTTTTTTTTGTTTAATTCCATAATAATACTTACTGATTATTGATCAGCGATATTAAAAACCCTCAAATAACTAAAAATAAAGTGTTTTGTGAGTTAAAATTTTTTTGCGCGTTTTATTCTCAATATATAAGTGATGGATAGAAACTATCAAGTTTCGTCAATTTTTTTTTGTTTAATTTCATATTAATACTTACTGATTATTGATCAGCGATATTAAAAACCCTCAAATAACTAAAAATAAAGTGTTTTGTGAGTCGAAATTTTTTTGCGCCTTTTAGTCTCAATATATAACAAACTATCAAGTTTCGTCAATTATTTTTGTTTGATTTCATATTAATACTTACTGATTATTGATCAGCGATATTAAAACCCTCAAATAACTAAAAATAAAGTGTTTTGTGAGTCGAAATTTTTTGGCGCCTTTTAGTCTCAATATATAAGACACTATCAAGTTTCGTCAATTTTTTTTGTTTGATTTCATATTAATACTTACTGATTATTGATCAGCGATATTAAAAACCCTCAAATAACTAAAAATAAAGTGTTTTGTGAGTCGAAATTTTTTTGCGCCTTTTAGTCTCAATATATAAGAAACTATCAAGTTTCGTCAATTTTTTTTTGTTTAATTCCATAATAATACTTACTGATTATTGATCAGCGATATTAAAAACCCTCAAATAACTAAAAATAATGTGTTTTGTGAGTCGAAATTTTTTTGCGCGTTTTAGTCTCAATATATATGAAACTATCAAGTTTCGTAAAATTTTTTTTGTTTAATTCCATAATAATACATAATGATTATTGATCAGCGATATAAAAAACCCTAAAATAACTAAAAATAAAGTGTTTTGTGAGTCGAAATTTTTTGGTGCTTTTTAGTCTTAATATATAAGACACTATAAAGTTTCGTCAATTATTTTTTGTTTGATTTCATATTAATACTTACTGATTATTGATCAGCGATATTAAAAACCCTCAAATAACTAAAAATAAAGTGTTTTGTGAGTCGAAATTTTTTTGCGCCTTTTAGTCTCAATATATAAGAAACTATCAAGTTTCGTCAATTTTTTTTGTTTGATTTCATAATAATACTTACTGATTATTGATCAGCGATATTAAAACCCTCAAATAACTAAAAATAAAGTGTTTTGTGAGTCGAAATTTTTTTGCGCGTTTTATTCTCAATATATAAGAAACTATCAAGTTTCGTCAATTTTTTTTTGTTTGATTTCATATTAATACTTACTCATTATTGATCAGCGATATTAAAAACCCTCAAATAACTATAAATAAAGTGTTTTGTGAGTCGAAATTTTTTGCGCCTTTTAGTCTCAATATATAAGAAACTATCAAGTTTCGTCAATTTTTTTTTGTTTAATTCCATAATAATACTTACTGATTATTTATCAGCGATATTAAAAACCCTCAAATAACTAAAAATAAAGTGTTTTGTGAGTTGAAATTTTTTTGCGCTTTTAGTCTCAATATATAAGAAACTATCAAGTTTCGTAAATTTTTTTTTGTTTGATTTGATATTAATACTTTCTGATTATTGATCAGCGATATTAAAAACCATCAAATAACTCAAAATAAAGTGTTTTGTGAGTTAAAATTTTTTTGCGCGTTTTATTCTCAATATATAAGTGATGGATAGAAACTATCAAGTTTCGTCAATTTTTTTTTTGTTTGATTTCATATTAATACTTACTGATTATTGATCAGCGATATTAAAAACCCTCAAATAACTAAAAATAAAGTGTTTTGTGAGTCGAAATTTTTTTGCGCCTTTTAGTCTCAATATATAAGAAACTATCAAGTTTCGTCAATTTTTTTTGTTTGATTTCATATTAATACTTACTGATTATTGATCAGCGATATTAAAACCCTCAAATAACTAAAAATAAAGTGTTTTGTGAGTCGAAATTTTTTTGCGCGTTTTAGTCTCAATATATATGAAACTATCAAGTTTCGTAATTTTTTTTTTGTTTAATTCCATAATAATACTTAATGATTATTGATCAGCGATATTAAAAACCCTTAAATAACTAAAAATAAAGTGTTTTGTGAGTCGAAATTTTTTTGCGCCTTTTAGTCTCAATATATAAGAAACTATCAAGTTTCGTCAATTTTTTTTGTTTAATTTGATATTAATACTTACTGATTATTGATCAGCGATATTAAAAACCCTCAAATAACTAAAAATAAAGTGTTTTGTGAGTCGAAATTTCTTTGCGCCTTTTAGTCTCAATATATAAGAAACTATCAAGTTTCGTCAATTTTTTTTTGTTTGATTTGATATTAATACTTATTGATTATTGATCAGCGATATTAAAAACCATCAAATAACTCAAAATAAAGTGTTTTGTGAGTCGAAATTTTTTTGCGCCGTTTAGTCTCAATATATAAGAAACTATCAAGTTTCGTCAATTTTTTTTTGTTTAATTCCATAATAATACTTACTGATTATTTATCAGCGATATTAAAAACCCTCAAATAACTAAAAATAAAGTGTTTTGTGAGTTGAAATTTTTTTGCGCTTTTAGTCTCAATATATAAGAAACTATCAAGTTTCGTAAATTTTTTTTTGTTTGATTTGATATTAATACTTTCTGATTATTGATCAGCGATATTAAAAACCATCAAATAACTCAAAATAAAGTGTTTTGTGAGTTAAAATTTTTTTGCGCGTTTTATTCTCAATATATAAGTGATGGATAGAAACTATCAAGTTTCGTCAATTTTTTTTTTGTTTGATTTCATATTAATACTTACTGATTATTGATCAGCGATATTAAAAACCCTCAAATAACTAAAAATAAAGTGTTTTGTGAGTCGAAATTTTTTTGCGCCTTTTAGTCTCAATATATAAGAAACTATCAAGTTTCGTCAATTTTTTTTGTTTGATTTCATATTAATACTTACTGATTATTGATCAGCGATATTAAAAACCATCAAATAACTCAAAATAAAGTGTTTTGTGAGTTAAAATTTTTTTGCGCGTTTTATTCTCAATATATAAGTGATGGATAGAAACTATCAAGTTTCGTCAATTTTTTTTTTGTTTGATTTCATATTAATACTTACTGATTATTGATCAGCGATATTAAAAACCCTCAAATAACTAAAAATAAAGTGTTTTGTGAGTCGAAATTTTTTTGCGCCTTTTAGTCTCAATATATAAGAAACTATCAAGTTTCGTCAATTTTTTTTGTTTGATTTCATATTAATACTTACTGATTATTGATCAGCGATATTAAAACCCTCAAATAACTAAAAATAAAGTGTTTTGTGAGTCGAAATTTTTTTGCGCGTTTTAGTCTCAATATATATGAAACTATCAAGTTTCGTAATTTTTTTTTTGTTTAATTCCATAATAATACTTAATGATTATTGATCAGCGATATTAAAAACCCTTAAATAACTAAAAATAAAGTGTTTTGTGAGTCGAATTTTTTTTGCGCCTTTTAGTCTCAATATATAAGAAACTATCAAGTTTCGTCAATTTTTTTTGTTTAATTTGATATAAATACTTACTGATTATTGATCAGCGATATTAAAAACCCTTAAATAACTAAAAATAAAGTGTTTTGTGAGTCGAAATTTCTTTGCGCCTTTTAGTCTCAATATATAAGAAACTATCAAGTTTCGTCAATTTTTTTTTGTTTGATTTGATATTAATACTTTCTGATTATTGATCAGCGATATTAAAAACCATCAAATAACTCAAAATAAAGTGTTTTGTGAGTCGAAATTTTTTTGCGCCGTTTAGTCTCAATATATAAGAAACTATCAAGTTTCGTCAATTTTTTTTTGTTTAATTCCATAATAATACTTACTGATTATTTATCAGCGATATTAAAAACCCTCAAATAACTAAAAATAAAGTGTTTTGTGAGTTGAAATTTTTTTGCGCTTTTAGTCTCAATATATAAGAAACTATCAAGTTTCGTAAATTTTTTTTTGTTTGATTTGATATTAATACTTTCTGATTATTGATCAGCGATATTAAAAACCATCAAATAACTCAAAATAAAGTGTTTTGTGAGTTAAAATTTTTTTGCGCGTTTTATTCTCAATATATAAGTGATGGATAGAAACTATCAAGTTTCGTCAATTTTTTTTTTGTTTGATTTCATATTAATACTTACTGATTATTGATCAGCGATATTAAAAACCCTCAAATAACTAAAAATAAAGTGTTTTGTGAGTCGAAATTTTTTTGCGCCTTTTAGTCTCAATATATAAGAAACTATCAAGTTTCGTCAATTTTTTTTGTTTGATTTCATATTAATACTTACTGATTATTGATCAGCGATATTAAAACCCTCAAATAACTAAAAATAAAGTGTTTTGTGAGTCGAAATTTTTTTGCGCGTTTTAGTCTCAATATATATGAAACTATCAAGTTTCGTAATTTTTTTTTTGTTTAATTCCATAATAATACTTAATGATTATTGATCAGCGATATTAAAAACCCTTAAATAACTAAAAATAAAGTGTTTTGTGAGTCGAATTTTTTTTGCGCCTTTTAGTCTCAATATATAAGAAACTATCAAGTTTCGTCAATTTTTTTTGTTTAATTTGATATAAATACTTACTGATTATTGATCAGCGATATTAAAAACCCTTAAATAACTAAAAATAAAGTGTTTTGTGAGTCGAAATTTCTTTGCGCCTTTTAGTCTCAATATATAAGAAACTATCAAGTTTCGTCAATTTTTTTTTGTTTGATTTGATATTAATACTTTCTGATTATTGATCAGCGATATTAAAAACCATCAAATAACTCAAAATAAAGTGTTTTGTGAGTCGAAATTTTTTTGCGCCGTTTAGTCTCAATATATAAGAAACTAACAAGTTTCGTCAATTTTTTTTTGTTTAATTCCATAATAATACTTACTGATTATTTATCAGCGATATTAAAAACCCTCAAATAACTAAAAATAAAGTGTTTTGTGAGTTGAAATTTTTTTGCGCTTTTAGTCTCAATATATAAGAAACTATCAAGTTTCGTAAATTTTTTTTTGTTTGATTTGATATTAATACTTTCTGATTATTGATCAGCGATATTAAAAACCATCAAATAACTCAAAATAAAGTGTTTTGTGAGTTAAAATTTTTTTGCGCGTTTTATTCTCAATATATAAGTGATGGATAGAAACTATCAAGTTTCGTCAATTTTTTTTTTGTTTGATTTCATATTAATACTTACTGATTATTGATCAGCGATATTAAAAACCCTCAAATAACTAAAAATAAAGTGTTTTGTGAGTCGAAATTTTTTTGCGCCTTTTAGTCTCAATATATAAGAAACTATCAAGTTTCGTCAATTTTTTTTGTTTGATTTCATATTAATACTTACTGATTATTGATCAGCGATATTAAAACCCTCAAATAACTAAAAATAAAGTGTTTTGTGAGTTGAAATTTTTTGGCGCCTTTTAGTCTCAATATATAAGAAACTATCAAGTTTCGTCAATTTTTTTTTGTTTGATTTCATATTAATACTTACTCATTATTGATCAGCGATATTAAAAACCCTCAAATAACTAAAAATAAAGTGTTTTGTGAGTCGAAATTTTTTTGCGCCTTTTAGTCTCAATATATAAGAAACTATCAAGTTTCGTCAATTTTTTTTTGTTTAATTCCATAATAATACTTACTGATTATTGATCAGCGATATTAAAAACCCTCAAATAACTAAAAATAAAGTGTTTTGTGAGTTGAAATTTTTTTGCGCTTTTAGTCTCAATATATAAGAAACTATCAAGTTTCGTAATTTTTTTTTTGTTTGATTTGATATTAATACTTATTGATTATTGATCAGCGATATTAAAAACCCTCAAATAACTAAAAATAAAGTGTTTTGTGAGTTAAAATTTTTTTGCGCGTTTTATTCTCAATATATAAGTGATGGATAGAAACTATCAAGTTTCGTCAATTTTTTTTTGTTTAATTTCATATTAATACTTACTGATTATTGATCAGCGATATTAAAAACCCTCAAATAACTAAAAATAAAGTGTTTTGTGAGTCGAAATTTTTTTGCGCCTTTTAGTCTCAATATATAACAAACTATCAAGTTTCGTCAATTATTTTTGTTTGATTTCATATTAATACTTACTGATTATTGATCAGCGATATTAAAACCCTCAAATAACTAAAAATAAAGTGTTTTGTGAGTCGAAATTTTTTGGCGCCTTTTAGTCTCAATATATAAGACACTATCAAGTTTCGTCAATTTTTTTTGTTTGATTTCATATTAATACTTACTGATTATTGATCAGCGATATTAAAAACCCTCAAATAACTCAAAATAAAGTGTTTTGTGAGTCGAAATTTTTTTGCGCCTTTTAGTCTCAATATATAAGAAACTATCAAGTTTCGTCAATTTTTTTTTGTTTAATTCCATAATAATACTTACTGATTATTGATCAGCGATATTAAAAACCCTCAAATAACTAAAAATAAAGTGTTTTGTGAGTTAAAATTTTTTTGCGCGTTTTATTCTCAATATATAAGTGATGGATAGAAACTATCAAGTTTCGTCAATTTTTTTTTGTTTAATTTCATATTAATACTTACTGATTATTGATCAGCGATATTAAAAACCCTCAAATAACTAAAAATAAAGTGTTTTGTGAGTCGAAATTTTTTTGCGCCTTTTAGTCTCAATATATAACAAACTATCAAGTTTCGTCAATTATTTTTGTTTGATTTCATATTAATACTTACTGATTATTGATCAGCGATATTAAAACCCTCAAATAACTAAAAATAAAGTGTTTTGTGAGTCGAAATTTTTTGGCGCCTTTTAGTCTCAATATATAAGACACTATCAAGTTTCGTCAATTTTTTTTGTTTGATTTCATATTAATACTTACTGATTATTGATCAGCGATATTAAAAACCCTCAAATAACTAAAAATAAAGTGTTTTGTGAGTCGAAATTTTTTTGCGCCTTTTAGTCTCAATATATAAGAAACTATCAAGTTTCGTCAATTTTTTTTTGTTTAATTCCATAATAATACTTACTGATTATTGATCAGCGATATTAAAAACCCTCAAATAACTAAAAATAATGTGTTTTGTGAGTCGAAATTTTTTTGCGCGTTTTAGTCTCAATATATATGAAACTATCAAGTTTCGTAAAATTTTTTTTGTTTAATTCCATAATAATACATAATGATTATTGATCAGCGATATAAAAAACCCTAAAATAACTAAAAATAAAGTGTTTTGTGAGTCGAAATTTTTTGGTGCTTTTTAGTCTTAATATATAAGACACTATAAAGTTTCGTCAATTATTTTTTGTTTGATTTCATATTAATACTTACTGATTATTGATCAGCGATATTAAAAACCCTCAAATAACTAAAAATAAAGTGTTTTGTGAGTCGAAATTTTTTTGCGCCTTTTAGTCTCAATATATAAGAAACTATCAAGTTTCGTCAATTTTTTTTGTTTGATTTCATAATAATACTTACTGATTATTGATCAGCGATATTAAAACCCTCAAATAACTAAAAATAAAGTGTTTTGTGAGTCGAAATTTTTTTGCGCGTTTTATTCTCAATATATAAGAAACTATCAAGTTTCGTCAATTTTTTTTTGTTTGATTTCATATTAATACTTACTCATTATTGATCAGCGATATTAAAAACCCTCAAATAACTATAAATAAAGTGTTTTGTGAGTCGAAATTTTTTTGCGCCTTTTAGTCTCAATATATAAGAAACTATCAAGTTTCGTCAATTTTTTTTTGTTTAATTCCATAATAATACTTACTGATTATTGATCAGCGATATTAAAAACCCTCAAATAACTAAAAATAAAGTGTTTTGTGAGTTGAAATTTTTTTGCGCTTTTAGTCTCAATATATAAGAAACTATCAAGTTTCGTAATTTTTTTTTTGTTTGATTTGATATTAATACTTATTGATTATTGATCAGCGATATTAAAAACCCTCAAATAACTAAAAATAAAGTGTTTTGTGAGTTAAAATTTTTTTGCGCGTTTTATTCTCAATATATAAGTGATGGATAGAAACTATCAAGTTTCGTCAATTTTTTTTTGTTTAATTTCATATTAATACTTACTGATTATTGATCAGCGATATTAAAAACCCTCAAATAACTAAAAATAAAGTGTTTTGTGAGTCGAAATTTTTTTGCGCCTTTTAGTCTCAATATATAACAAACTATCAAGTTTCGTCAATTATTTTTGTTTGATTTCATATTAATACTTACTGATTATTGATCAGCGATATTAAAACCCTCAAATAACTAAAAATAAAGTGTTTTGTGAGTCGAAATTTTTTGGCGCCTTTTAGTCTCAATATATAAGACACTATCAAGTTTCGTCAATTTTTTTTGTTTGATTTCATATTAATACTTACTGATTATTGATCAGCGATATTAAAAACCCTCAAATAACTCAAAATAAAGTGTTTTGTGAGTCGAAATTTTTTTGCGCCTTTTAGTCTCAATATATAAGAAACTATCAAGTTTCGTCAATTTTTTTTTGTTTAATTCCATAATAATACTTACTGATTATTGATCAGCGATATTAAAAACCCTCAAATAACTAAAAATAAAGTGTTTTGTGAGTTAAAATTTTTTTGCGCGTTTTATTCTCAATATATAAGTGATGGATAGAAACTATCAAGTTTCGTCAATTTTTTTTTGTTTAATTTCATATTAATACTTACTGATTATTGATCAGCGATATTAAAAACCCTCAAATAACTAAAAATAAAGTGTTTTGTGAGTCGAAATTTTTTTGCGCCTTTTAGTCTCAATATATAACAAACTATCAAGTTTCGTCAATTATTTTTGTTTGATTTCATATTAATACTTACTGATTATTGATCAGCGATATTAAAACCCTCAAATAACTAAAAATAAAGTGTTTTGTGAGTCGAAATTTTTTGGCGCCTTTTAGTCTCAATATATAAGACACTATCAAGTTTCGTCAATTTTTTTTGTTTGATTTCATATTAATACTTACTGATTATTGATCAGCGATATTAAAAACCCTCAAATAACTAAAAATAAAGTGTTTTGTGAGTCGAAATTTTTTTGCGCCTTTTAGTCTCAATATATAAGAAACTATCAAGTTTCGTCAATTTTTTTTTGTTTAATTCCATAATAATACTTACTGATTATTGATCAGCGATATTAAAAACCCTCAAATAACTAAAAATAATGTGTTTTGTGAGTCGAAATTTTTTTGCGCGTTTTAGTCTCAATATATATGAAA
Source organism: Odontocerum albicorne (assembly GCA_949825065.1). NCBI lineage: Eukaryota > Metazoa > Arthropoda > Insecta > Trichoptera > Odontoceridae > Odontocerum > Odontocerum albicorne. The sequence goes on along the minus strand of OX463845.1, from coordinate 37,065 downwards.
CTATCAAGTTTCGTAAAATTTTTTTTGTTTAATTCCATAATAATACATAATGATTATTGATCAGCGATATAAAAAACCCTAAAATAACTAAAAATAAAGTGTTTTGTGAGTCGAAATTTTTTGGTGCTTTTTAGTCTTAATATATAAGACACTATAAAGTTTCGTCAATTATTTTTTGTTTGATTTCATATTAATACTTACTGATTATTGATCAGCGATATTAAAAACCCTCAAATAACTAAAAATAAAGTGTTTTGTGAGTCGAAATTTTTTTGCGCCTTTTAGTCTCAATATATAAGAAACTATCAAGTTTCGTCAATTTTTTTTGTTTGATTTCATAATAATACTTACTGATTATTGATCAGCGATATTAAAACCCTCAAATAACTAAAAATAAAGTGTTTTGTGAGTCGAAATTTTTTTGCGCGTTTTATTCTCAATATATAAGAAACTATCAAGTTTCGTCAATTTTTTTTTGTTTGATTTCATATTAATACTTACTCATTATTGATCAGCGATATTAAAAACCCTCAAATAACTATAAATAAAGTGTTTTGTGAGTCGAAATTTTTTTGCGCCTTTTAGTCTCAATATATAAGAAACTATCAAGTTTCGTCAATTTTTTTTTGTTTAATTCCATAATAATACTTACTGATTATTGATCAGCGATATTAAAAACCCTCAAATAACTAAAAATAAAGTGTTTTGTGAGTTGAAATTTTTTTGCGCTTTTAGTCTCAATATATAAGAAACTATCAAGTTTCGTAATTTTTTTTTTGTTTGATTTGATATTAATACTTTCTGATTATTGATCAGCGATATTAAAAACCCTCAAATAACTAAAAATAAAGTGTTTTGTGAGTCGAAATTTTTTTGCGCCTTTTAGTCTCAATATATAAGAAACTATCAAGTTTCGTCAATTTTTTTTGTTTGATTTCATATTAATACTTACTGATTATTGATCAGCGATATTAAAACCCTAAAATAACTAAAAATAAAGTGTTTTGTGAGTCGAAAATTTTTGGCGCCTTTTAGTCTCAATATATAAGAAACTATCAAGTTTCGTCAATTTTTTTTTGTTTGATTTCATATTGATACTTACTCATTATTGATCAGCGATATAAAAAACCCTCAAATAACTCAAAATAAAGTGTTTTGTGAGTCGAAATTTTTTTGCGTGTTTAAGTCTCAATATATAAGAAACTATCAAGTTTCGTCAATTTTTTTTTGTTTAATTCCATAATAATACTTACTGATTATTGATCAGCGATATTAAAAACCCTCAAATAACTAAAAATAAAGTGTTTTGTGAGTTGAAATTTTTTTGCGCTTTTAGTCTCAATATATAAGAAACTATCAAGTTTCGTAAATTTTTTTTTGTTTGATTTGATATTAATACTTACTGATTATTGATCAGCGATATTAAAAACCCTCAAATAACTAAAAATAAAGTGTTTTGTGAGTTAAAATTTTTTTGCGCGTTTTATTCTCAATATATAAAAAACTATCAAGTTTCGTCAATTTTTTTTTGTTTGATTTCATATTAATACTTACTGATTATTGATCAGCGATATTAAAAACCCTCAAATAACTAAAAATAAAGTGTTTTGTGAGTCGAATTTTTTTTGCGCCTTTTAGTCTCAATATCAAGTTTTGTCAATTTTTTTTTGTTTGATTTGATAATAATACTTTCTGATTATTGATCAGCGATATTAAAAACCCTCAAATAACTAAAGATAAAGTGTTTTGTGAGTTGAAATTTTTTTTGCGCCTTTTAGTCTCAATATAAAAGAAACTATCAAGTTTCGTCAATTTTTTTTTGTTTGATTTCATATTAATACTTACTGATAATGGATCAGCGATATTAAAAACCCTTAAATAACTAAAAATAAAGTGTTTTGTGAGTCGAAATTTTTTTGCGCCTTTTAGTCTCAATATATAAGAAACTATCAAGTTTCGTAAATTTTTTTTTGTTTAATTCCATAATAATACTTACTGATTATTGATCAGCGATATTAAAAACCCTCAAATAACTAAAAATAAAGTGTTTTGTGAGTCGAAATTTTTTTGCGCGTTTTAGTCTCAATATATAAGAAACTATCAAGTTTCGTAAATTTTTTTTTGTTTAATTCCATAATAATACTTAATGATTATTGATCAGCGATATTAAAAACCCTAAAATAACTAAAAATAAAGTGTTTTGTGAGTCGAAATTTCTTTGCGCCTTTTAGTCTCAATATATAAGAAACTATCAAGTTTCGTCAATTTTTTTTGTTTAATTTCATATTAATACTTACTGATTGTTGATCAGCGATGTTAAAAACCCTCAAATAACTAAAAATAAAGTGTTTTGTGAGTCGAAATTTTTTTGCGCGTTTTAGTCTCAATATATATGAAACTATCAAGTTTCGTAAATTTTTTTTTGTTTAATTCCATAATAATACATAATGATTATTGATCAGCGATATAAAAAACCCTCAAATAACTAAAAATAAAGTGTTTTGTGAGTCGAAATTTCTTTGCGCCTTTTAGTCTCAACATATAAGAAACTATCAAGTTTCGTCAATTTTTTTTTGTTTGATTTGATATTAATACTTTCTGATTATTGATCAGCGATATTAAAAACCATCAAATAACTCAAAATAAAGTGTTTTGTGGGTTAAAATTTTTTTGCGCGTTTTATTCTCAATATATAAGAAACTATCAAGTTTCGTCAATTTTTTTTGTTTGATTTCATATTAATACTTACTGATTATTGATCAGCGATATTAAAAACCCTCAAATAACTAAAAATAAAGTGTTTTGTGAGTCGAAATTTTTTTGCGCCTTTTAGTCTCAATATATAAGAGACTATCAAGTTTCGTCAATTGTTTTTGTTTGATTTCATATTAATACTTACTGATTATTGATCAGCGATATTAAAACCCTCAAATAACTAAAAATAAAGTGTTTTGTGAGTCGAAATTTTTTGGTGCCTTTTAGTCTTAATATATAAGACACTATCAAGTTTCGTCAATTTTTTTTTGTTTGATTTCATATTAATACTTACTGATTATTGATCAGCGATATTAAAAACCCTCAAATAACTAAAAATAAAGTGTTTTGTGAGTCGAAATTTCTTTGCGCCTTTTAGTCTCAATATATAAGAAACTATCAAGTTTCGTAAATTTTTTTTTGTTTAATTCCATAATAATACTTAATGATTATAAATCAGCGATATTAAAAACCCTAAAATAACTAAAAATAAAGTGTTTTGTGACTGGAAATTTCTTTGCGCCTTTTAGTCTCAATATATAAGAAACTATCAAGTTTCGTCAATTTTTTTTGTTTGATTTCATATTAATACTTACTGATTATTGATCAGCGATATTAAAACCCTCAAATAACTAAAAATAAAGTGTTTTGTGAGTCGAAATTTTTTGGCGCCTTTTAGTCTCAATATATAAGACACTATCAAGTTTCGTCATTTTTTTTTGTTTGATTTCATATTAATACTTACTGATTATTGATCAGCGATATTAAAAACCCTCAAATAACTAAAAATAAAGTGTTTTGTGAGTCGAAATTTTTTTGCGCCTTTTAGTCTCAATATATAAGAAACTATCAAGTTTCGTCAATTTTTTTTTGTTTAATTCCATAATAATACTTACTGATTATTGATCAGCGATGTTAAAAACCCTCAAATAACTAAAAATAAAGTGTTTTGTGAGTCGAAATTTTTTTGCGCGTTTTAGTCTCAATATATATGAAACTATCAAGTTTCGTAAATTTTTTTTTTGTTTAATTCCATAATAATACTTAATAATTATTGATCAGCGATATTAAAAACCCTTAAATAACTAAAAATAAAGTGTTTTGTGAGTCGAAATTTTTTTGCGCCTTTTAGTCTCAATATATAAGAAACTATCAAGTTTCGTCAATTTTTTTTGTTTAATTTGATATTAATACTTACTGATTATTGATCAGCGATATTAAAAACCCTCAAATAACTAAAAATAAAGTGTTTTGTGAGTCGAAATTTCTTTGCGCCTTTTAGTCTCAATATATAAGAAACTATCAAGTTTCGTCAATTTTTTTTTGTTTGATTTGATATTAATACTTTCTGATTATTGATCAGCGATATAAAAAACCATCAAATAACTCAAAATAAAGTGTTTTGTGAGTCGAAATTTTTTTGCGCCTTTTAGTCTCAATATATAAGAAACTATCAAGTTTCGTCAATTTTTTTTTGTTTAATTCCATAATAATACTTACTGATTATTTATCAGCGATATTAAAAACCCTCAAATAACTAAAAATAAAGTGTTTTGTGAGTTGAAATTTTTTTGCGCTTTTAGTCTCAATATATAAGAAACTATCAAGTTTCGTAAATTTTTTTTTGTTTGATTTGATATTAATACTTTCTGATTATTGATCAGCGATATTAAAAACCATCAAATAACTCAAAATAAAGTGTTTTGTGAGTTAAAATTTTTTTGCGCGTTTTATTCTCAATATATAAGTGATGGATAGAAACTATCAAGTTTCGTCAATTTTTTTTTTGTTTGATTTCATATTAATACTTACTGATTATTGATCAGCGATATTAAAAACCCTCAAATAACTAAAAATAAAGTGTTTTGTGAGTTGAAATTTTTTTGCGCTTTTAGTCTCAATATATAAGAAACTATCAAGTTTCGTAAATTTTTTTTTGTTTGATTTGATATTAATACTTACTGATTATTGATCAGCGATATTAAAAACCCTCAAATAACTAAAAATAAAGTGTTTTGTGAGTTAAAATTTTTTTGCGCGTTTTATTCTCAATATATAAGTAACTATCAAGTTTCGTCAATTTTTTTTTGTTTGATTTCATATTAATACTTACTGATTATTGATCAGCGATATTAAAAACCCTCAAATAACTAAAAATAAAGTGTTTTGTGAGTCGAAATTTTTTTGCGCCTTTTAGTCTCAATATATAAGAAACTATCAAGTTTCGTAAATTTTTTTTTGTTTAATTCCATAATAATACTTACTGATTATTGATCAGCGATATTAAAAACCCTCAAATAAGTAAAAATAAAGTGTTTTGTGAGTCGAAATTTTTTTGCGCCTTTTAGTCTCAATATATAAGAAACTATCAAGTTTCGTAAATTTTTTTTTGTTTAATTCCATAATAATACTTACTGATTATTGATCAGCGATATTAAAAACCCTCAAATAACTAAAAATAAAGTGTTTTGTGAGTCGAAATTTTTTTGCGCGTTTTAGTCTCAATATATAAGAAACTATCAAGTTTCGTAAATTTTTTTTTGTTTAATTCCATAATAATACTTAATGATTATTGATCAGCGATATTAAAAACCCTAAAATAACTTAAAATAAAGTGTTTTGTGAGTCGAAATTTCTTTGCGCCTTTTAGTCTCAATATATAAGAAACTATCAAGTTTCGTCAATTTTTTTTGTTTAATTTCATATTAATACTTACTGATTGTTGATCAGCGATGTTAAAAACCCTCAAATAACTAAAAATAAAGTGTTTTGTGAGTCGAAATTTTTTTGCGCGTTTTAGTCTCAATATATATGAAACTATCAAGTTTCGTAAATTTTTTTTTGTTTAATTCCATAATAATACATAATGATTATTGATCAGCGATATAAAAAACCCTCAAATAACTAAAAATAAAGTGTTTTGTGAGTCGAAATTTCTTTGCGCCTTTTAGTCTCAACATATAAGAAACTATCAAGTTTCGTCAATTTTTTTTTGTTTGATTTGATATTAATACTTTCTGATTATTGATCAGCGATATTAAAAACCGTCAAATAACTCAAAATAAAGTGTTTTGTGGGTTAAAATTTTTTTGCGCGTTTTATTCTCAATATATAAGAAACTATCAAGTTTCGTCAATTTTTTTTGTTTGATTTCATATTAATACTTACTGATTATTGATCAGCGATATTAAAAACCCTCAAATAACTAAAAATAAAGTGTTTTGTGAGTCGAAATTTTTTTGCGCCTTTTAGTCTCAATATATAAGAGACTATCAAGTTTCGTCAATTGTTTTTGTTTGATTTCATATTAATACTTACTGATTATTGATCAGCGATATTAAAACCCTCAAATAACTAAAAATAAAGTGTTTTGTGAGTCGAAATTTTTTGGTGCCTTTTAGTCTTAATATATAAGACACTATCAAGTTTCGTCAATTTTTTTTTGTTTGATTTCATATTAATACTTACTGATTATTGATCAGCGATATTAAAAACCCTCAAATAACTAAAAATAAAGTGTTTTGTGAGTCGAAATTTCTTTGCGCCTTTTAGTCTCAATATATAAGAAACTATCAAGTTTCGTAAATTTTTTTTTGTTTAATTCCATAATAATACTTAATGATTATAAATCAGCGATATTAAAAACCCTAAAATAACTAAAAATAAAGTGTTTTGTGAGTCGAAATTTTTTTGCGCCTTTTAGTCTCAATATATAAGAAACTATCAAGTTTCGTCAATTTTTTTTTGTTTGATTTGATATTAATACTTTCTGATTATTGATCAGCGATATTAAAAACCATCAAATAACTCAAAATAAAGTGTTTTGTGAGTTAAAATTTTTTTGCGCGTTTTATTCTCAATATATAAGTGATGGATAGAAACTATCAAGTTTCGTCAATTTTTTTTGTTTAATTTCATATTAATACTTACTGATTATTGATCAGCGATATTAAAAATCTTCAAATAACTAAAAATAAAGTGTTTTGTGACTGGAAATTTCTTTGCGCCTTTTAGTCTCAATATATAAGAAACTATCAAGTTTCGTCAATTTTTTTTTGTTTAATTCCATAATAATACTTACTGATTATTGATCAGCGATGTTAAAAACCCTCAAATAACTAAAAATAAAGTGTTTTGTGAGTCGAAATTTTTTTGCGCGTTTTAGTCTCAATATATATGAAACTATCAAGTTTCGTAATTTTTTTTTTGTTTAATTCCATAATAATACTTAATGATTATTGATCAGCGATATTAAAAACCCTTAAATAACTAAAAATAAAGTGTTTTGTGAGTCGAAATTTTTTTGCGCCTTTTAGTCTCAATATATAAGAAACTATCAAGTTTCGTCAATTTTTTTTGTTTAATTTGATATTAATACTTACTGATTATTGATCAGCGATATTAAAAACCATCAAATAACTAAAAATAAAGTGTTTTGTGAGTCGAAATTTCTTTGCGCCTTTTAGTCTCAATATATAAGAAACTATCAAGTTTCGTCAATTTTTTTTTGTTTGATTTGATATTAATACTTTCTGATTATTGATCAGCGATATTAAAAACCATCAAATAACTCAAAATAAAGTGTTTTGTGAGTCGAAATTTTTTTGCGCCTTTTAGTCTCAATATATAAGAAACTATCAAGTTTCGTCAATTTTTTTTTGTTTAATTCCATAATAATACTTACTGATTATTTATCAGCGATATTAAAAACCCTCAAATAACTAAAAATAAAGTGTTTTGTGAGTTGAAATTTTTTTGCGCTTCTAGTCTCAATATATAAGAAACTATCAAGTTTCGTAAATTTTTTTTTGTTTGATTTGATATTAATACTTTCTGATTATTGATCAGCGATATTAAAAACCATCAAATAACTCAAAATAAAGTGTTTTGTGAGTTAAAATTTTTTGCGCGTTTTATTCTCAATATATAAGTGATGGATAGAAACTATCAAGTTTCGTCAATTTTTTTTTTGTTTGATTTCATATTAATACTTACTGATTATTGATCAGCGATATTAAAAACCCTCAAATAACTAAAAATAAAGTGTTTTGTGAGTCGAAATTTTTTTGCGCCTTTTAGTCTCAATATATAAGAAACTATCAAGTTTCGTCAATTTTTTTTGTTTGATTTCATATTAATACTTACTGATTATTGATCAGCGATATTAAAAACCCTCAAATAACTAAAAACAAAGTGTTTTGTGAGTCGAAATTTTTTTGCGCGTTTTATTCTCAATATATAAGAAACTATCAAGTTTCGTAAATTTTTTTTTGTTTAATTCCATAATAATACTTACTCATTATTGATCAGCGATATTAAAAACCCTCAAATAACTAAAAATAAAGTGTTTTGTGAGTCGAATTTTTTTTGCGCCTTTTAGTCTCAATATATAAGAAACTATCAAGTTTCGTCAATTTTTTTTTGTTTAATTCCATAATAATACTTACTGATTATTGATCAGCGATATTAAAAACCCTCAAAAAACTAAAAATAAAGTGTTTTGTGAGTTGAAATTTTTTTGCGCTTTTAGTCTCAATATATAAGAAACTATCAAGTTTCGTAAATTTTTTTTTGTTTGATTTGATATTAATACTTACTGATTATTGATCAGCGATATTAAAAACCCTCAAATAACTAAAAATAAAGTGTTTTGTGAGTTAAAATTTTTTTGCGCGTTTTATTCTCAATATATAAGTAACTATCAAGTTTCGTCAATTTTTTTTTGTTTGATTTCATATTAATACTTACTGATTATTGATCAGCGATATTAAAAACCCTCAAATAACTAAAAACAAAGTGTTTTGTGAGTCGAAATTTTTTTGCGCGTTTTATTCTCAATATATAAGAAACTATCAAGTTTCGTAAATTTTTTTTTGTTTAATTCCATAATAATACTTACTGATTATTGATCAGCGATATTAAAAACCCTCAAATAACTAAAAATAAAGTGTTTTGTGAGTCGAAATTTTTTTGCGCCTTTTAGTCTCAATATATAAGAAACTATCAAGTTTCGTCAATTTTTTTTTGTTTAATTCCATAATAATACTTACTGATTATTGATCAGCGATATTAAAAACCCTCAAATAACTAAAAATAAAGGGTTTTGTGAGTTGAAATTTTTTTGCGCTTTTAGTCTCAATATATAAGAAACTATCAAGTTTCGTCAATTTTTTTTTGTTTGATTTCATATTAATACTTACTGATTATTGATCAGCGATATTAAAAACCCTCAAATAACTAAAAATAAAGTGTTTTGTGAGTCGAAATTTTTTGGCGCCTTTTAGTCTCAATATATAAGAAACTATCAAGTTTCGTCAATTTTTTTTTGTTTGATTTCATATTAATACTTACTGATTATTGATCAGCGATATTAAAAACCCTCAAATAACTAAAAATAAAGTGTTTTGTAAGTTGAAAATTTTTTGCGCCTTTTAGTCTCAATATATAAGACACTATCAAGTTTCGTAAATTTTTTTTTTGTTTGATTTGATATTAATACTTTCCGATTATTGATCAGCGATATTAAAAACCCTCAAATAACTCAAAATAAAGTGTTTTGTGAGTTGAAATTTTTTGCGCCTTTTAGTCTCAATATATAAGAAACTATCAAGTTTCGTCAATTTTTTTTTGTTTGATTTGATATTAATACTTACTGATTATTGATCAGCGATATTAAAAACCCTCAAATAACTAAAATTAAAGTGTTTTGTGAGTCGAAATTTTTTGCGCCTTTTAGTCTCAATATATAAGAAACTATCAAGTTTCGTCAATTTTTTTTTGTTTGATTTGATATTAATACTTTCTGATTATTGATCAGCGATATTAAAAACCCTCAAATAACTAAAATTAAAGTGTTTTGTGAGTCGAAATTTTTTGCGCCTTTTAGTCTCAATATATAAGAAACTATCAAGTTTCGTCAATTTTTTTTTGTTTGATTTGATATTAATACTTACTGATTATTGATCAGCGATATTAAAAACCCTCAAATAACTAAAAATAAAGTGTTTTGTGAGTTAAAATTTTTTTGCGCGTTTTATTCTCAATATATAAGTAACTATCAAGTTTCGTCAATTTTTTTTTGTTTGATTTCATATTAATACTTACTGATTATTGATCAGCGATATTAAAAACCCTCAAATAACTAAAAACAAAGTGTTTTGTGAGTCGAAATTTTTTTGCGCGTTTTATTCTCAATATATAAGAAACTATCAAGTTTCGTAAATTTTTTTTTGTTTAATTCCATAATAATACTTACTGATTATTGATCAGCGATATTAAAAACCCTCAAATAACTAAAAATAAAGTGTTTTGTGAGTCGAAATTTTTTTGCGCCTTTTAGTCTCAATATATAAGAAACTATCAAGTTTCGTCAATTTTTTTTTGTTTAATTCCATAATAATACTTACTGATTATTGATCAGCGATATTAAAAACCCTCAAATAACTAAAAATAAAGGGTTTTGTGAGTTGAAATTTTTTTGCGCTTTTAGTCTCAATATATAAGAAACTATCAAGTTTCGTCAATTTTTTTTTGTTTGATTTCATATTAATACTTACTGATTATTGATCAGCGATATTAAAAACCCTCAAATAACTAAAAATAAAGTGTTTTGTGAGTCGAAATTTTTTGGCGCCTTTTAGTCTCAATATATAAGAAACTATCAAGTTTCGTCAATTTTTTTTTGTTTGATTTCATATTAATACTTACTGATTATTGATCAGCGATATTAAAAACCCTCAAATAACTAAAAATAAAGTGTTTTGTAAGTTGAAAATTTTTTGCGCCTTTTAGTCTCAATATATAAGACACTATCAAGTTTCGTAAATTTTTTTTTTGTTTGATTTGATATTAATACTTTCCGATTATTGATCAGCGATATTAAAAACCCTCAAATAACTCAAAATAAAGTGTTTTGTGAGTTGAAATTTTTTGCGCCTTTTAGTCTCAATATATAAGAAACTATCAAGTTTCGTCAATTTTTTTTTGTTTGATTTGATATTAATACTTACTGATTATTGATCAGCGATATTAAAAACCCTCAAATAACTAAAATTAAAGTGTTTTGTGAGTCGAAATTTTTTGCGCCTTTTAGTCTCAATATATAAGAAACTATCAAGTTTCGTCAATTTTTTTTTGTTTGATTTGATATTAATACTTTCTGATTATTGATCAGCGATATTAAAAACCCTCAAATAACTAAAATTAAAGTGTTTTGTGAGTCGAAATTTTTTGCGCCTTTTAGTCTCAATATATAAGAAACTATCAAGTTTCGTCAATTTTTTTTTGTTTGATTTGATATTAATACTTACTGATTATTGATCAGCGATATTAAAAACCCTCAAATAACTAAAATTAAAGTGTTTTGTGAGTTGAAATTTTTTGCGCCTTTTAGTCTCAATATATAAGAAACTATCAAGTTTCGTCAATTTTTTTTTGTTTGATTTCATATTAATACTTACTGATTATTGATCAGCGATATTAAAAACCCTCAAATAACTAAAAATAAAGTGTTTTGTAAGTTGAAAATTTTTTGCGCCTTTTAGTCTCAATATATAAGAAACTATCAAGTTTCGTAAATTTTTTTTTGTTTGATTTGATATTAATACTTTCCGATTATTGATCAGCGATATTAAAAACCCTCAAATAACTCAAAATAAAGTGTTTTGTGATTTGAAATTTTTGGCGCCTTTTAGTCTCAATATATAAGACACTATCAAGTTTCGTCAATTTTTTGTTTGATTTCATATTTATACTTACTGATTATTGATCAGCGATATTAAAAACCCTACAATAACTAAAAATAAAGTGTTTTGTGAGTCGAAATTTTTTTGCGCCTTTTAGTCTCAACATATAAGAAACTATCAAGTTTCGTCAATTTTTTTTTTGTTTGATTTCATAATAATACTTACTGATTATTGATAAGCGATATTAAAAACCCTCAAATAACTCAAAATAAAGTGTTTTGTGATTTGAAATTTTTTGCGCCTTTTAGTCTCAATATATAAGACACTATCAAGTTTCGTCAATTTTTTGTTTGATTTCATATTTATACTTACTGATTATTGATCAGCGATATTAAAAACCCTACAATAACTAAAAATAAAGTGTTTTGTGAGTCGAAATTTTTTTGCGCCTTTTAGTCTCAACATATAAGAAACTATCAAGTTTCGTCAATTTTTTTTTGTTTGATTTCATAATAATACTACACTGACTATTGATCAGCGATATTAAAAACCCTCAAATAACTAAAAATAAAGTGTTTTGTGAGTCGAAATTTTTTTGCGCCTTTTAGTCTCAATATATAAGAAACTATCAAGTTTCGTCAATTTTTTTTGTTTAATTTGATATTAATACTTACTGATTATTGATCAGCGATATTAAAAACCCTCAAATAACTAAAAATAAAGTGTTTTGTGAGTCGAAATTTCTTTGCGCCTTTTAGTCTCAATATATAAGAAACTATCAAGTTTTGTCAATTTTTTTTTGTTTGATTTGATATTAATACTTTCTGATTATTGATCAGCGATATTAAAAACCATCAAATAACTCAAAATTAAGTGTTTTGTGAGTCGAAATTTTTTTGCGCGTTTTATTCTCAATATATAAGAAACTATCAAGTTTCGTCAATTTTTTTTTGTTTGATTTCATATTAATACTTACTCATTATTGATCAGCGATATTAAAAACCCTCAAATAACTAAAAATAAAGTGTTTTGTGAGTCGAAATTTTTTTGCGCCTTTTAGTCTCAATATATAAGAAACTATCAAGTTTCGTCAATTTTTTTTGTTTAATTTGATATTAATACTTACTGATTATTGATCAGCGATATTAAAAACCCTCAAATAACTAAAAATAAAGTGTTTTGTGAGTCGAAATTTCTTTGCGCCTTTTAGTCTCAATATATAAGAAACTATCAAGTTTCGTCAATTTTTTTTTGTTTGATTTGATATTAATACTTTCTGATTATTGATCAGCGATATTAAAAACCATCAAATAACTCAAAATAAAGTGTTTTGTGAGTCGAAATTTTTTTGCGCGTTTTATTCTCAATATATAAGAAACTATCAAGTTTCGTCAATTTTTTTTTGTTTGATTTCATATTAATACTTACTGATTATTGATCAGCGATATTAAAAACCCTCAAATAACTAAAAATAAAGTGTTTTGTGAGTCGAAATTTTTTTGCGCCTTTTAGTCTCAATATATAAGAAACTATCAAGTTTCGTCAATTTTTTTTTGTTTAATTCCATAATAATACTTACTCATTATTGATCAGCGATATTAAAAACCATCAAATAACTCAAAATAAAGTGTTTTGTGAGTCGAAATTTTTTTGCGCGTTTTATTCTCAATATATAAGAAACTATCAAGTTTCGTCAATTTTTTTTTGTTTGATTTCATATTAATACTTACTCATTATTGATCAGCGATATTAAAAACCCTCAAATAACTAAAAATAAAGTGTTTCGTGAGTCGAAATTTTTTTGCGCCTTTTAGTCTCAATATATAAGAAACTATCAAGTTTCGTCAATTTTTTTTGTTTAATTCCATAATAATACTTACTGATTATTGATCAGCGATATGAAAAACCCTCAAATAACTAAAAATAAAGTGTTTTGTGAGTTGAAATTTTTTTGCGCTTTTAGTCTCAATATATAAGAAACTATCAAGTTTCGTAAATTTTTTTTTGTTTGATTTGATATTAATACTTACTGATTATTGATCAGCGATATTAAAAACCCTCAAATAACTAAAAATAAAGTGTTTTCTGAGTCGAAATTTTTTTGCGCCTTTTAGTCTCAATATATAAGAAACTATCAAGTTTCGTCAATTTTTTTTTGTTTAATTCCATAATAAAACTTACTGATTATTGATCAGCGATATAAAAAACCCTCAAATAACTAAAAATAAAGGGTTTTGTGAGTTGAAATTTTTTTGCGCTTTTAGTCTCAATATATAAGAAACTATCAAGTTTCGTAAATTTTTTTTTGTTTGATTTGATATTAATACTTACTGATTATTGATCAGCGATATTAAAAACCCTCAAATAACTAAAAATAAAGTGTTTTGTAAGTTGAAATTTTTTTGCGCCTTTTAGTCTCAATATATAAGACACTATCAAGTTTCGTAAATTTTTTTTTGTTTGATTTGATATTAATACTTACCGATTATTGATCAGCGATATTAAAAACCCTCAAATAACTCAAAATAAAGTGTTTTGTGAGTTGAAATTTTTTGCGCCTTTTAGTCTCAATATATAAGAAACTATCAAGTTTCGTCAATTTTTTTTTGTTTGATTTGATATTAATACTTACTGATTATTGATCAGCGATATTAAAAACCCTCAAATAACTAAAAATAAAGTGTTTTGTGAGTCGAATTTTTTTTGCGCCTTTTAGTCTCAATATATAAGAAACTATCAAGTTTCGTCAATTTTTTTTTGTTTGATTTGATATTAATACTTTCTGATTATTGATCAGCGATATTAAAAACCATCAAATAACTCAAAATAAAGTGTTTTGTGAGTCGAAATTTTTTTGCGCGTTTTATTCTCAATATATAAGAAACTATCAAGTTTCGTCAATTTTTTTTTGTTTGATTTCATATTAATACTTACTCATTATTGATCAGCGATATTAAAAACCCTCAAATAACTAAAAATAAAGTGTTTCGTGAGTCGAAATTTTTTTGCGCCTTTTAGTCTCAATATATAAGAAACTATCAAGCTTCGTCAATTTTTTTTGTTTGATTTGATATTAATACTTACTGATTATTGATCAGCGATATTAAAAACCCTCAAATAACTAAAAATAAAGTGTTTTCTGAGCCGAAATTTTTTTGCGCCTTTTAGTCTCAATATATAAGAAACTATCAAGTTTCGTCAATTTTTTTTTGTTTAATTCCATAATAAAACTTACTGATTATTGATCAGCGATATTAAAAACCCTCAAATAACTAAAAATAAAGGGTTTTGTGAGTTGAAATTTTTTTGCGCTTTTAGTCTCAATATATAAGACATTATCAAGTTTCGTAAATTTTTTTTTGTTTGATTTGATATTAATACTTACCGATTATTGATCAGCGATATTAAAAACCCTCAAATAACTCAAAATAAAGTGTTTTGTGAGTTGAAATTTTTTGCGCCTTTTAGTCTCAATATATAAGAAACTATCAAGTTTCGTGAATTTTTTTTTGTTTGATTTGATATTAATACTTACTGATTATTGATCAGCGATATTAAAAACCCTCAAATAACTAAAAATAAAGTGTTTTGTGAGTCGAATTTTTTTTGCGCCTTTTAGTCTCAATATATAAGAAACTATCAAGTTTCGTCAATTTTTTTTTGTTTGATTTGATATTAATACTTTCTGATTATTGATCAGCGATATTAAAAACCATCAAATAACTCAAAATAAAGTGTTTTGTGAGTCGAAATTTTTTTGCGCGTTTTATTCTCAATATATAAGAAACTATCAAGTTTCGTCAATTTTTTTTTGTTTGATTTCATATTAATACTTACTCATTATTGATCAGCGATATTAAAAACCCTCAAATAACTAAAAATAAAGTGTTTCGTGAGTCGAAATTTTTTTGCGCCTTTTAGTCTCAATATATAAGAAACTATCAAGTTTCGTCAATTTTTTTTGTTTGATTTGATATTAATACTTACTGATTATTGATCAGCGATATTAAAAACCCTCAAATAACTAAAAATAAAGTGTTTTCTGAGCCGAAATTTTTTTGCGCCTTTTAGTCTCAATATATAAGAAACTATCAAGTTTCGTCAATTTTTTTTTGTTTAATTCCATAATAAAACTTACTGATTATTGATCAGCGATATTAAAAACCCTCAAATAACTAAAAATAAAGGGTTTTGTGAGTTGAAATTTTTTTGCGCTTTTAGTCTCAATATATAAGAAACTATCAAGTTTCGTAAAATTTTTTTTGTTTGATTTGATATTAATACTTACTGATTATTGATCAGCGATATTAAAAACCCTCAAATAACTCAAAATAAAGTGTTTTGTGAGTTGAAATTTTTTGCGCCTTTTAGTCTCAATATATAAGAAACTATCAAGTTTCGTCAATTTTTTTTTGTTTGATTTGATATTAATACTTACTGATTATTGATCAGCGATATTAAAAACCCTCAAATAACTAAAAATAAAGTGTTTTGTGAGTCGAATTTTTTTTGCGCCTTTTAGTCTCAA
Organism: Odontocerum albicorne; assembly: GCA_949825065.1. Classification (NCBI taxonomy): domain Eukaryota; kingdom Metazoa; phylum Arthropoda; class Insecta; order Trichoptera; family Odontoceridae; genus Odontocerum; species Odontocerum albicorne. The sequence continues at coordinate 21,099 of OX463845.1, read as the reverse complement.
TATATAAGAAACTATCAAGTTTCGTCAATTTTTTTTTGTTTGATTTCATATTAATACTTACTGATTATTGATCAGCGATATGAAAAACCCTCAAATAACTAAAAATAAAGTGTTTTGTAAGTTGAAATTTTTTTGCGCCATTTAGTCTCAATATATAAGAAACTATCAAGTTTCGTCAATTTTTTTTTGTTTGATTTGATATTAATAATTTCCGATTATTGATCAGCGATATTAAAAACCCTCAAATAACTCAAAATAAAGTGTTTTGTGATTTGAAATTTTTTGCGCCTTTTAGTCTCAATATATAAGACACTATCAAGTTTCGTCAACTTTTTGTTTGATTTCATATTTATACTTACTGATTATTGATCAGCGATATTAAAAACCCTACAATAACTAAAAATAAAGTGTTTTGTGAGTCCAAATTTTTTTGCGCCTTTTAGTCTCAACATATAAGAAACTATCAAGTTTCGTCAATTTTTTTTTGTTTGATTTCATAATAATACTACACTGATTATTGATCAGCGATATTAAAAACCCTCAAATAACTAAAAATAAAGTGTTTTGTGAGTCGAAATTTTTTTGCGCCTTTTAGTCTCAATATATAAGAAACTATCAAGTTTCGTCAATTTTTTTTGTTTGATTTCATATTAATACTTACTCATTATTGATCAGCGATATTAAAAACCCTCAAATAACTAAAAATAAAGTGTTTCGTGAGTCGAAATTTTTTTGCGCCTTTTAGTCTCAATATATAAGAAACTATCAAGTTTCGTCAATTTTTTTTTGTTTGATTTGATATTAATACTTTCTGATTATTGATCAGCGATATTAAAAACCATCAAATAACTCAAAATAAAGTGTTTTGTGAGTTAAAATTTTTTTGCGCGTTTTATTCTCAATATATAAGTGATGGATAGAAACTATCAAGTTTCGTCAATTTTTTTTGTTTAATTTCATATTAATACTTACTGATTATTGATCAGCGATATTAAAAACCTTCAAATAACTAAAAATAAAGTGTTTTGTGACTGGAAATTTCTTTGCGCCTTTTAGTCTCAATATATAAGACACTATCAAGTTTCGTCAATTTTTTTTGTTTGATTTCATATTAATACTTACTGATTATTGATCAGCGATATTAAAAACCCTCAAATAACTAAAAATAAAGTGTTTTGTGAGTCGAAATTTTTTTGCGCCTTTTAGTCTCAATATATAAGAAACTATCAAGTTTCGTCAATTTTTTTTTGTTTAATTCCATAATAATACTTACTGATTATTGATCAGCGATGTTAAAAACCCTCAAATAACTAAAAATAAAGTGTTTTGTGAGTCGAAATTTTTTTGCGCGTTTTAGTCTCAATATATATGAAACTATCAAGTTTCGTAATTTTTTTTTTGTTTAATTCCATAATAATACTTAATGATTATTGATCAGCGATATTAAAAACCCTTAAATAACTAAAAATAAAGTGTTTTGTGAGTCGAAATTTTTTTGCGCCTTTTAGTCTCAATATATAAGAAACTATCAAGTTTCGTCAATTTTTTTTGTTTAATTTGATATTAATACTTACTGATTATTGATCAGCGATATTAAAAACCATCAAATAACTAAAAATAAAGTGTTTTGTGAGTCGAAATTTCTTTGCGCCTTTTAGTCTCAATATATAAGAAACTATCAAGTTTCGTCAATTTTTTTTTGTTTGATTTGATATTAATACTTTCTGATTATTGATCAGCGATATTAAAAACCATCAAATAACTCAAAATAAAGTGTTTTGTGAGTCGAAATTTTTTTGCGCCTTTTAGTCTCAATATATAAGAAACTATCAAGTTTCGTCAATTTTTTTTTGTTTAATTCCATAATAATACTTACTGATTATTTATCAGCGATATTAAAAACCCTCAAATAACTAAAAATAAAGTGTTTTGTGAGTTGAAATTTTTTTGCGCTTCTAGTCTCAATATATAAGAAACTATCAAGTTTCGTAAATTTTTTTTTGTTTGATTTGATATTAATACTTTCTGATTATTGATCAGCGATATTAAAAACCATCAAATAACTCAAAATAAAGTGTTTTGTGAGTTAAAATTTTTTGCGCGTTTTATTCTCAATATATAAGTGATGGATAGAAACTATCAAGTTTCGTCAATTTTTTTTTTGTTTGATTTCATATTAATACTTACTGATTATTGATCAGCGATATTAAAAACCCTCAAATAACTAAAAATAAAGTGTTTTGTGAGTCGAAATTTTTTTGCGCCTTTTAGTCTCAATATATAAGAAACTATCAAGTTTCGTCAATTTTTTTTGTTTGATTTCATATTAATACTTACTGATTATTGATCAGCGATATTAAAACCCTCAAATAACTAAAAATAAAGTGTTTTGTGAGTCGAAATTTTTTGGCGCCTTTTAGTCTCAATATATAAGAAACTATCAAGTTTCGTCAATTTTTTTTTGTTTGATTTCATATTAATACTTACTCATTATTGATCAGCGATATTAAAAACCCTCAAATAACTAAAAATAAAGTGTTTTGTGAGTCGAAATTTTTTTGCGCCTTTTAGTCTCAATATATAAGAAACTATCAAGTTTCGTAAATTTTTTTTTGTTTAATTCCATAATAATACTTACTGATTATTGATCAGCGATATTAAAAACCCTCAAATAACTAAAAATAAAGTGTTTTGTGAGTTGAAATTTTTTTGCGCTTTTAGTCTCAATATATAAGAAACTATCAAGTTTCGTAAATTTTTTTTTGTTTGATTTGATATTAATACTTACTGATTATTGATCAGCGATATTAAAAACCCTCAAATAACTAAAAATAAAGTGTTTTGTGAGTTAAAATTTTTTTGCGCGTTTTATTCTCAATATATAAGTAACTATCAAGTTTCGTCAATTTTTTTTTGTTTGATTTCATATTAATACTTACTGATTATTGATCAGCGATATTAAAAACCCTCAAATAACTAAAAACAAAGTGTTTTGTGAGTCGAAATTTTTTTGCGCGTTTTATTCTCAATATATAAGAAACTATCAAGTTTCGTAAATTTTTTTTTGTTTAATTCCATAATAATACTTACTGATTATTGATCAGCGATATTAAAAACCCTCAAATAACTAAAAATAAAGTGTTTTGTGAGTCGAAATTTTTTTGCGCCTTTTAGTCTCAATATATAAGAAACTATCAAGTTTCGTCAATTTTTTTTTGTTTAATTCCATAATAATACTTACTGATTATTGATCAGCGATATTAAAAACCCTCAAATAACTAAAAATAAAGGGTTTTGTGAGTTGAAATTTTTTTGCGCTTTTAGTCTCAATATATAAGAAACTATCAAGTTTCGTAAATTTTTTTTTGTTTGATTTCATATTAATACTTACTGATTATTGATCAGCGATATTAAAAACCCTCAAATAACTAAAAATAAAGTGTTTTGTGATTCGAAATTTTTTGGCGCCTTTTAGTCTCAATATATAAGAAACTATCAAGTTTCGTCAATTTTTTTTTGTTTGATTTCATATTAATACTTACTGATTATTGATCAGCGATATTAAAAACCCTCAAATAACTAAAAATAAAGTGTTTTGTAAGTTGAAAATTTTTTGCGCCTTTTAGTCTCAATATATAAGACACTATCAAGTTTCGTAAATTTTTTTTTGTTTGATTTGATATTAATACTTTCCGATTATTGATCAGCGATATTAAAAACCCTCAAATAACTCAAAATAAAGTGTTTTGTGAGTTGAAATTTTTTGCGCCTTTTAGTCTCAATATATAAGAAACTATCAAGTTTCGTCAATTTTTTTTTGTTTGATTTGATATTAATACTTACTGATTATTGATCAGCGATATTAAAAACCCTCAAATAACTAAAATTAAAGTGTTTTGTGAGTCGAAATTTTTTGCGCCTTTTAGTCTCAATATATAAGAAACTATCAAGTTTCGTCAATTTTTTTTTGTTTGATTTGATATTAATACTTACTGATTATTGATCAGCGATATTAAAAACCCTCAAATAACTAAAATTAAAGTGTTTTGTGAGTTGAAATTTTTTGCGCCTTTTAGTCTCAATATATAAGAAACTATCAAGTTTCGTCAATTTTTTTTTGTTTGATTTCATATTAATACTTACTGATTATTGATCAGCGATATTAAAAACCCTCAAATAACTAAAAATAAAGTGTTTTGTAAGTTGAAAATTTTTTGCGCCTTTTAGTCTCAATATATAAGAAACTATCAAGTTTCGTAAATTTTTTTTTGTTTGATTTGATATTAATACTTTCCGATTATTGATCAGCGATATTAAAAACCCTCAAATAACTCAAAATAAAGTGTTTTGTGATTTGAAATTTTTGGCGCCTTTTAGTCTCAATATATAAGACACTATCAAGTTTCGTCAATTTTTTGTTTGATTTCATATTTATACTTACTGATTATTGATCAGCGATATTAAAAACCCTACAATAACTAAAAATAAAGTGTTTTGTGAGTCGAAATTTTTTTGCGCCTTTTAGTCTCAACATATAAGAAACTATCAAGTTTCGTCAATTTTTTTTTTGTTTGATTTCATAATAATACTTACTGATTATTGATAAGCGATATTAAAAACCCTCAAATAACTCAAAATAAAGTGTTTTGTGATTTGAAATTTTTTGCGCCTTTTAGTCTCAATATATAAGACACTATCAAGTTTCGTCAATTTTTTGTTTGATTTCATATTTATACTTACTGATTATTGATCAGCGATATTAAAAACCCTACAATAACTAAAAATAAAGTGTTTTGTGAGTCGAAATTTTTTTGCGCCTTTTAGTCTCAACATATAAGAAACTATCAAGTTTCGTCATTTTTTTTTTGTTTGATTTCATAATAATACTACACTGATTATTGATCAGCGATATTAAAAACCCTCAAATAACTAAAAATAAAGTGTTTTGTGAGTCGAAATTTTTTTGCGCCTTTTAGTCTCAATATATAAGAAACTATCAAGTTTCGTAAATTTTTTTTGTTTAATTTGATATTAATACTTACTGATTATTGATCAGCGATATTAAAAACCCTCAAATAACTAAAAATAAAGTGTTTTGTGAGTCGAAATTTCTTTGCGCCTTTTAGTCTCAATATATAAGAAACTATCAAGTTTCGTCAATTTTTTTTTGTTTGATTTGATATTAATACTTTCTGATTATTGATCAGCGATATTAAAAACCATCAAATAACTCAAAATTAAGTGTTTTGTGAGTCGAAATTTTTTTGCGCGTTTTATTCTCAATATATAAGAAACTATCAAGTTTCGTCAATTTTTTTTTGTTTGATTTCATATTAATACTTACTGATTATTGATCAGCGATATTAAAAACCCTCAAATAACTAAAAATAAAGTGTTTTGTGAGTCGAAATTTTTTTGCGCCTTTTAGTCTCAATATATAAGAAACTATCAAGTTTCGTCAATTTTTTTTTGTTTAATTCCATAATAATACTTACTGATTATTTATCAGCGATATTAAAAACCCTCAAATAACTAAAAATAAAGTGTTTTGTGAGTCGAAATTTCTTTGCGCCTTTTAGTCTCAATATATAAGAAACTATCAAGTTTCGTCAATTTTTTTTTGTTTGATTTGATATTAATACTTTCTGATTATTGATCAGCGATATTAAAAACCATCAAATAACTCAAAATAAAGTGTTTTGTGAGTCGAAATTTTTTTGCGCGTTTTATTCTCAATATATAAGAAACTATCAAGTTTCGTCAATTTTTTTTTGTTTGATTTCATATTAATACTTACTCATTATTGATCAGCGATATTAAAAACCCTCAAATAACTAAAAATAAAGTGTTTTGTGAGTCGAAATTTTTTTGCGCCTTTTAGTCTCAATATATAAGAAACTATCAAGTTTCGTCAATTTTTTTTTGTTTAATTCCATAATAATACTTACTCATTATTGATCAGCGATATTAAAAACCATCAAATAACTCAAAATAAAGTGTTTTGTGAGTCGAAATTTTTTTGCGCGTTTTATTCTCAATATATAAGAAACTATCAAGTTTCGTCAATTTTTTTTTGTTTGATTTCATATTAATACTTACTCATTATTGATCAGCGATATTAAAAACCCTCAAATAACTAAAAATAAAGTGTTTCGTGAGTCGAAATTTTTTTGCGCCTTTTAGTCTCAATATATAAGAAACTATCAAGTTTCGTCAATTTTTTTTGTTTAATTCCATAATAATACTTACTGATTATTGATCAGCGATATTAAAAACCCTCAAATAACTAAAAATAAAGTGTTTTGTGAGTTGAAATTTTTTTGCGCTTTTAGTCTCAATATATAAGAAACTATCAAGTTTCGTAAATTTTTTTTTGTTTGATTTGATATTAATACTTACTGATTATTGATCAGCGATATTAAAAACCCTCAAATAACTAAAAATAAAGTGTTTTCTGAGTCGAAATTTTTTTGCGCCTTTTAGTCTCAATATATAAGAAACTATCAAGTTTCGTCAATTTTTTTTTGTTTAATTCCATAATAAAACTTACTGATTATTGATCAGCGATATTAAAAACCCTCAAATAACTAAAAATAAAGGGTTTTGTGAGTTGAATTTTTTTTGCGCTTTTAGTCTCAATATATAAGAAACTATCAAGTTTCGTAAATTTTTTTTTGTTTGATTTGATATTAATACTTACTGATTATTGATCAGCGATATTAAAAACCCTCAAATAACTAAAAATAAAGTGTTTTGTAAGTTGAAATTTTTTTGCGCCTTTTAGTCTCAATATATAAGACACTATCAAGTTTCGTAAATTTTTTTTTGTTTGATTTGATATTAATACTTTCCGATTATTGATCAGCGATATTAAAAACCCTCAAATAACTCAAAATAAAGTGTTTTGTGAGTTGAAATTTTTTGCGCCTTTTAGTCTCAATATATAAGAAACTATCAAGTTTCGTCAATTTTTTTTTGTTTGATTTGATATTAATACTTACTGATTATTGATCAGCGATATTAAAAACCCTCAAATAACTAAAAATAAAGTGTTTTGTGAGTCGAATTTTTTTTGCGCCTTTTAGTCTCAATATATAAGAAACTATCAAGTTTCGTCAATTTTTTTTGTTTAATTTGATATTAATACTTACTGATTATTGATCAGCAATATTAAAAACCCTCAAATAACTAAAAATAAAGTGTTTTGTGAGTCGAAATTTCTTTGCGCCTTTTAGTCTCAATATATAAGAAACTATCAAGTTTCGTCAATTTTTTTTTGTTTGATTTGATATTAATACTTTCTGATTATTGATCAGCGATATTAAAAACCATCAAATAACTCAAAATAAAGTGTTTTGTGAGTCGAAATTTTTTTGCGCGTTTTATTCTCAATATATAAGAAACTATCAAGTTTCGTCAATTTTTTTTTGTTTGATTTCATATTAATACTTACTCATTATTGATCAGCGATATTAAAAACCCTCAAATAACTAAAAATAAAGTGTTTCGTGAGTCGAAATTTTTTTGCGCCTTTTAGTCTCAATATATAAGAAACTATCAAGTTTCGTCAATTTTTTTTGTTTGATTTGATATTAATACTTACTGATTATTGATCAGCGATATTAAAAACCCTCAAATAACTAAAAATAAAGTGTTTTCTGAGCCGAAATTTTTTTGCGCCTTTTAGTCTCAATATATAAGAAACTATCAAGTTTCGTCAATTTTTTTTGTTTGATTTGATATTAATACTTACTGATTATTGATCAGCGATATTAAAAACCCTCAAATAACTAAAAATAAAGTGTTTTCTGAGCCGAAATTTTTTTGCGCCTTTTAGTCTCAATATATAAGAAACTATCAAGTTTCGTCAATTTTTTTTTGTTTAATTCCATAATAAAACTTACTGATTATTGATCAGCGATATTAAAAACCCTCAAATAACTAAAAATAAAGGGTTTTGTGAGTTGAAATTTTTTTGCGCTTTTAGTCTCAATATATAAGAAACTATCAAGTTTCGTAAATTTTTTTTTGTTTGATTTGATATTAATACTTACTGATTATTGATCAGCGATATTAAAAACCCTCAAATAACTAAAAATAAAGTGTTTTGTAAGTTGAAATTTTTTTGCGCCTTTTAGTCTCAATATATAAGACACTATCAAGTTTCGTAAATTTTTTTTTGTTTGATTTGATATTAATACTTTCCGATTATTGATCAGCGATATTAAAAACCCTCAAATAACTCAAAATAAAGTGTTTTGTGAGTTGAAATTTTTTGCGCCTTTTAGTCTCAATATATAAGAAACTATCAAGTTTCGTCAATTTTTTTTTGTTTGATTTGATATTAATACTTACTGATTATTGATCAGCGATATTAAAAACCCTCAAATAACTAAAAATAAAGTGTTTTGTGAGTCGAATTTTTTTTGCGCCTTTTAGTCTCAATATATAAGAAACTATCAAGTTTCGTCAATTTTTTTTTGTTTGATTTCATATTAATACTTACTGATTATTGATCAGCGATATGAAAAACCCTCAAATAACTAAAAATAAAGTGTTTTGTAAGTTGAAATTTTTTTGCGCCATTTAGTCTCAATATATAAGAAACTATCAAGTTTCGTCAATTTTTTTTTGTTTGATTTGATATTAATAATTTCCGATTATTGATCAGCGATATTAAAAACCCTCAAATAACTCAAAATAAAGTGTTTTGTGATTTGAAATTTTTTGCGCCTTTTAGTCTCAATATATAAGACACTATCAAGTTTCGTCAATTTTTTGTTTGATTTCATATTTATACTTACTGATTATTGATCAGCGATATTAAAAACCCTACAATAACTAAAAATAAAGTGTTTTGTGAGTCCAAATTTTTTTGCGCCTTTTAGTCTCAACATATAAGAAACTATCAAGTTTCGTCAATTTTTTTTTGTTTGATTTCATAATAATACTACACTGATTATTGATCAGCGATATTAAAAACCCTCAAATAACTAAAAATAAAGTGTTTTGTGAGTCGAAATTTTTTTGCGCCTTTTAGTCTCAATATATAAGAAACTATCAAGTTTCGTCAATTTTTTTTGTTTAATTTGATATTAATACTTACTGATTATTGATCAGCGATATTAAAAACCCTCAAATAACTAAAAATAAAGTGTTTTGTGAGTCGAAATTTCTTTGCGCCTTTTAGTCTCAATATATAAGAAACTATCAAGTTTCGTCAATTTTTTTTTGTTTGATTTGATATTAATACTTTCTGATTATTGATCAGCGATATTAAAAACCATCAAATAACTCAAAATAAAGTGTTTTGTGAGTCGAAATTTTTTTGCGCGTTTTATTCTCAATATATAAGAAACTATCAAGTTTCGTCAATTTTTTTTTGTTTGATTTCATATTAATACTTACTCATTATTGATCAGCGATATTAAAAACCCTCAAATAACTAAAAATAAAGTGTTTTGTGAGTCGAAATTTTTTTGCGCCTTTTAGTCTCAATATATAAGAAACTATCAAGTTTCGTCAATTTTTTTTTGTTTGATTTGATATAAATACTTACTGATTATTGATCAGCGATATTAAAAACCATCAAATAACTCAAAATAAAGTGTTTTGTGAGTCGAAATTTTTTTGCGCGTTTTATTCTCAATATATAAGAAACTATCAAGTTTCGTCAATTTTTTTTTGTTTGATTTCATATTAATACTTACTCATTATTGATCAGCGATATTAAAAACCCTCAAATAACTAAAAATAAAGTGTTTTGTGAGTCGAAATTTTTTTGCGCGTTTTATTCTCAATATATAAGAAACTATCAAGTTTCGTCAATTTTTTTTTGTTTGATTTCATATTAATACTTACTCATTATTGATCAGCGATATTAAAAACCCTCAAATAACTAAAAATAAAGTGTTTTGTGAGTCGAAATTTTTTTGCGCCTTTTAGTCTCAATATATAAGAAACTATCAAGTTTCGTCAATTTTTTTTGTTTAATTTGATATTAATACTTACTGATTATTGATCAGCGATATTAAAAACCCTCAAATAACTCAAAATAAAGTGTTTTGTGAGTCGAAATTTTTTTGCGCGTTTTATTCTCAATATATAAGAAACTATCAAGTTTCGTCAATTTTTTTTTGTTTGATTTCATATTAATACTTACTCATTATTGATCAGCGATATTAAAAACCCTCAAATAACTAAAAATAAAGTGTTTTGTGAGTCGAAATTTTTTTGCGCCTTTTAGTCTCAATATATAAGAAACTATCAAGTTTCGTCAATTTTTTTTTGTTTAATTCCATAATAATACTTACTGATTATTGATCAGCGATATTAAAAACCCTCAAATAACTAAAAATAAAGTGTTTTGTGAGTTGAAATTTTTTTGCGCTTTTAGTCTCAATATATAAGAAACTATCAAGTTTCGTAAATTTTTTTTTGTTTGATTTGATATTAATACTTACTGATTATTGATCAGCGATATTAAAAACCCTCAAATAACTAAAAATAAAGTATTTTGTGAGTTAAAATTTTTTTGCGCGTTTTATTCTCAATATATAAGAAACTATCAAGTTTCGTCAATTTTTTTTTGTTTGATTTCATATTAATACTTACTCATTATTGATCAGCGATATTAAAAACCCTCAAATAACTAAAAATAAAGTGTTTCGTGAGTCGAAATTTTTTTGCGCCTTTTAGTCTCAATATATAAGAAACTATCAAGTTTCGTCAATTTTTTTTGTTTAATTCCATAATAATACTTAATGATTATTGATCAGCGATATTAAAAACCCTTAAATAACTAAAAATAAAGTGTTTTGTGAGTCGAAATTTTTTTGCGCCTTTTAGTCTCAATATATAAGAAACTATCAAGTTTCGTCAATTTTTTTTGTTTAATTTGATATTAATACTTACTGATTATTGATCAGCAATATTAAAAACCCTCAAATAACTAAAAATAAAGTGTTTTGTGAGTCGAAATTTCTTTGCGCCTTTTAGTCTCAATATATAAGAAACTATCAAGTTTCGTCAATTTTTTTTTGTTTGATTTGATATTAATACTTTCTGATTATTGATCAGCGATATTAAAAACCATCAAATAACTCAAAATAAAGTGTTTTGTGAGTCGAAATTTTTTTGCGCGTTTTATTCTCAATATATAAGAAACTATCAAGTTTCGTCAATTTTTTTTTGTTTGATTTCATATTAATACTTACTCATTATTGATCAGCGATATTAAAAACCCTCAAATAACTAAAAATAAAGTGTTTCGTGAGTCGAAATTTTTTTGCGCCTTTTAGTCTCAATATATAAGAAACTATCAAGTTTCGTCAATTTTTTTTGTTTAATTCCATAATAATACTTACTGATTATTGATCAGCGATATTAAAAACCCTCAAATAACTAAAAATAAAGTGTTTTGTGAGTTGAAATTTTTTTGCGCTTTTAGTCTCAATATATAAGAAACTATCAAGTTTCGTAAATTTTTTTTTGTTTGATTTGATATTAATACTTACTGATTATTGATCAGCGATATTAAAAACCCTCAAATAACTAAAAATAAAGTGTTTTCTGAGTCGAAATTTTTTTGCGCCTTTTAGTCTCAATATATAAGAAAATATCAAGTTTCGTCAATTTTTTTTTGTTTAATTCCATAATAAAACTTACTGATTATTGATCAGCGATATTAAAAACCCTCAAATAACTAAAAATAAAGGGTTTTGTGAGTTGAAATTTTTTTGCGCTTTTAGTCTCAATATATAAGAAACTATCAAGTTTCGTAAATTTTTTTTTGTTTGATTTGATATTAATACTTACTGATTATTGATCAGCGATATTAAAAACCCTCAAATAACTAAAAATAAAGTGTTTTGTAAGTTGAAATTTTTTTGCGCCTTTTAGTCTCAATATATAAGACACTATCAAGTTTCGTAAATTTTTTTTTGTTTGATTTGATATTAATACTTTCCGATTATTGATCAGCGATATTAAAAACCCTCAAATAACTCAAAATAAAGTGTTTTGTGAGTTGAAATTTTTTGCGCCTTTTAGTCTCAATATATAAGAAACTATCAAGTTTCGTCAATTTTTTTTTGTTTGATTTCATATTAATACTTACTGATTATTGATCAGCGATATGAAAAACCCTCAAATAACTAAAAATAAAGTGTTTTGTAAGTTGAAATTTTTTTGCGCCATTTAGTCTCAATATATAAGAAACTATCAAGTTTGTCAAACAGACATCTGTCAATTGTCAATCATCGTTTTGACGTAGGTAGTTAGTTGATGTTTCATATTATATCATAATCGGTTTCCAGTTTATGTTGAATTATCGTGAAAAAACTTTTTTTATTTTTTTTATTTTATGCATTTCTTCCGATTATGTTCGGTATTATAATCGTTCTCGTTGAAATTGTGTAGACAGAATCCACTTACCACCTACCTAACTAACGACCGACCACCGTTATTCATCATAGCAGTTAATTGTTTATTTAAATGTCTCTTTTACGATTTCTTTTGCCATGAGTTTAAAATTTTCGAAAAATCCAATTATTCTTGTTCTACGTAAGCGTTGCTGTTCCACTAGAGACAAATCTGAGCTCTTTACCACTAAAAAAAAAAAAAAAAAAAAAATGTGATACACGTGCATATATTGAATTTAAATATACGAGTATGATTATTGAATAATTGAAAAAAAAAAAAATTTCAAACTTTGTAATAATTATTATTATTTTTGTTGTTGTCGTTGTTGTTGTTATTAATACTGCTTTTTGTATCACCTGTACATGCTAGTTTAAGGTGAAGTTTTGTATTTTCTTTGTCAATAATAATTTGAAAGTGCTTGCTTGTATTAACTAACTTGTCATGACGATGTCCATTTGTACATGTAAGAGACACCGTCGTGTCGTCGTTGATTAAATTAAATAAATAAATAGATATATGTATTCATGTATGTACACACAACACATAATAGTATATATTGTGTGTGTGTGTGTGTGCGAAATAGTAATTTAGCTATTTCTGCGAATTGTGAAAGTATATTTGACGACTATCTCGACAACAGTCTCGTCTAATGACTAATGTCTCTCTTTTAAAAATAACAAAGATAATTCCATTCTAAACTTGTCTGGATTATTATTATTGTGTCGCCAGCTATCAGTCAAAAGGGCGAGATCTCTCTAGATACAATAATAAATAAATAAATGAAGAAAAGAAAAGAAGACAAATAAATGTTATTATATTATTATGTTTTTTTTTTTTTTTTTTTGTTTTTTAGTTAAGGGGCGTTGACATTGTGGAGGTTTAAAGACATCGTATTTTGTTTTTATCAAACATTGTTTATTCCAATTTTTAAACTCGACCTGTTTCGAGGCCAAGCGGTGGATAACTCGTTCAGAGTCTCGGTCCGATGGTAGGACGACGCGTTACTCTTTAATCGGATAAATTCTGACTGTTATTGATATTATTATTATGTCAGTAAGCCAATAATTATCTACCGAACAGCGGTCATTATGAATAGGTAGTGCTAATATTATACATATATATCGTGCGCTGAGCGACACGCACTCGTATTATCAAAAGATTCATATCATCGCTTATATATTTGTTGGCCCTGAAAAGGGCCTTTTGTTTTTAGCAGAGTTCTTCATATTCTTCTTTTCCTCCACGAGATGACGATCTTTACGCCTTCTTCTCGGTCTTCTTGGGCAACAGAACGGCCTGGATGTTCGGCAGGACGCCACCCTGGGCGATCGTCACCCCGGACAGGAGCTTGTTCAGCTCCTCGTCGTTGCGGATGGCCAGCTGCAGATGCCTGGGGATGATTCTCGTCTTCTTGTTGTCGCGGGCCGCGTTGCTGGCCAACTCGAGAACTTCAGCAGCGAGGTATTCCATGACGGCGGCGAGGTAGACGGGAGCTCCGGCACCGACCCTCTCGGCGTAGTTGCCCTTCCTGAGCAGACGGTGGATACGGCCGACGGGGAACTGCAGACCGGCACGGTTAGAACGGGACTTTGCCTTTCCCTTCACTTTGCCACCCTTTCCGCGTCCGGACATGATGCTGCGGTATTATATGTAGAATTCAAAAAAAGAATATAAATATCAAGAGATATATAGCGGAGACGGAGAGAGAGAGAGAGAGAGCGATCGAATGTAAAGTCTTTGGATATATCTCCTCATACCGAATTTTTCAAAAATCTCACTTTTGGTTGTATATATGATATATGATACTGCTAAAAAATTGAATGAATGAAACCAAGTTCTTCTTCTTTTATTTAAATTTTAATACGTGCGCATTTTACTGCGTCGTCGATCTTTTGTCAGTGATTTGAGGGAATACCTTTTCCACTGTTGTGTCATATGTATGATTGTGTTATTTATATATGTATACTTATATTAAGTATTTGTGTGATAATATCTGTTTTATTTTTGACTCGATGAGCCTTTTGATCTCTCTTGCAATTCTTAATCCGAATTTAACTGCCATAGTTGGTCATGGCGACTACACCCAGAGGGATACTACAGCTCATGTCAGCGGCCCTGGTGGCGCAGTTCAGGTTAGGCGTCCTCCCGCCCCTCCCGGGGGTCTCAGTGAAGCGACGATGGTGAAGACGGTGGAGATGAGGTGACGATGCTGGAGAAGACGGCGAAGAAGGCGCAAAGCTGTGGCGTGGCTAATTGAGCTTTCTTTGCTCTTTATCAATTACTTCGCTACATGCTCTACCGTCTGAGGGACTGTAGGCTACAAAATCAAACTTTAAGAACTCTGCTAGACCTTTATGGACAATAAATACTGTATCGGACGTATGCCGTCACCCTTGTGTGTGTATGTGGTATGATTAGACAGACAATATAGTGTGTAGATCTGGAGGCAAATTTGCCCTTATATGTGTATCATGTCATTACAATTATGTTAAATATTTCTCTAAAATGTATCATGTCTTATATTTCTATGTAAAAATATCAGTCACATTGAATCCGAATGAGCTCGCGACCGCGGCGAAAATTGTGCCGTGGCCGAGCCATCGAGACCAAGGCAGAAAGCGGTCAGTCTAAGCGGCCCGCTAGCCCCGAACATGGGTTAACCTATCGGGCAACGGGCGCTTACTCTGACTGACTTTCCGCTAATATAGAGCCTCAAATTAAAGCAAAAATATACTACTTCTCTTCACGATGAGGCGTGATATTATTATTTTTAGATTTCACGATACTCGCTTGCGGGTATAGAGATCGGGGAAAACCCATCCAGTGTTTTACGTGTGCTGTGTGCCGCTGGGCATACTGTGCTAACGTGCGCGCCGAGAGGCGGGCCTTAAGGCCGTTACTTGTAATCATTCAGTGATTATAAATCATTTTAATAGTGAGTGCGAATCGAACGCTAATTGTGATCAGTGCTAGTGCCGTGAGTGCGGGTGTTTCGACTGCGGGCGGCGCGAAAAGACGCTAAGATGCAAGACGGAATCGTTTGCGATTTGGTAAACGGTGTTCTCGTGCCACGGACTCCCGCGGGGCCCGTGGCGCAAAAATGGGAGACTCCGCGGGCACCTGCCAAAAGACGGCAGGATGCCGGACCCGACGACGTGGTCCAGTCAAACAAGTACGCTTGCCTCCGGGAGGTAACGGAAGAGGCACCCTGCGTAGCGCGCAGGGTATACTCTAAATCGAAAATACCGCCGGTGGTTATCACTCTCGGCGAGTTAACCCACGGAAATCTAATTGGCCTGATCCGTGAGAACGCAAAAGGCCAATTTGAGGTGAAATACACCGGGAAGGGGACCGCGAAAATCACGGTCCACTCCGTCGAGGATCACGATGCCCTCGTAAAGGGACTCGACGATAAGAAAAAAGATTTCCACACGTTCACCAAGGTGGACGAGAAGACCAAAAGGTCAGTAATCCGGGGATTACCGGATATCCATACGGAAGAGATCGCCGCCGATCTCGCCGTGCAGGGATTCCCTGCGCAAAAGGTCGTCAAGATGACGACCAAGACAGGCGCGCCCATGTACCTTGCCCACTTTGGGAAGGTAACCGACATGGGTAAACTCAAGGCGACTTTGAGGTTCCTCTGCTACTGCAGAGTGACCCTCGTCAAATACCGACCCAAGAAAGGGCTCGGTACGCAGTGCTTCCGGTGCCAGTCACTGGGGCACGCTTCGTCAAACTGTCATCATCAAGCCCGATGCGTCAAGTGCACCGAGTTCCACCTGACAGCCGAGTGTCCCAAGACAAAGGAGACGCCGGCTACTTGCGCCAATTGCGGTGGTAATCACCCCGCAAACTACTCGAAGTGCCCTACAAGGCAAGCGTACGCGGAATCAATCGCCCGCCGGATGGCACCACGTGTGACACCGGGTCGCTCATGGAGCGACGTCGTGACGGGCGCGGGGAAAACGCTTCCCACCCAAATTAATCAGGCCGCCGCGCGGAACGCCCGCGCTTCGCAGCCTATCGCTGGCGCAAACGCTCACGAAGCCGCGCAACACGCGAATATTCAACATCAGAACGCGCAGCGTGAAAACTACGCCCACCCGAGAGATCCAAGGAACGGTCGCCGACAACCGCTGCTGCCGACTCCTGAACCCGTTGGACCGCACCGCATGGGCGGCGAGATGGCTGAGGTGGCCCAAATCGTCCGTCTGCTCATGCAGATGGGGCCGAGGCTGGTACAATGCAGGGACAAAATTGAGAAGGCGTTTATCATCGTCGAACTGATGGAACAGCTCAATGGCTAGGATGGGGGCCCCGACCAGCGCGTCATCCTCCCGCGGGGAAATCAGAGCCCTCACCTGGAACGCCAGAGGACTCTATAACAAGGCAGACGAACTCACGCTTCTGATCGGTGAGAAAAACATTGACATATTATTCATTACAGAAACTTTGCTTAATCCAAACAAACACCTGAGAATACCCGGCTACTCCCTGTACCGAAATGATCGCGTCACCAGGGGAGGAGGCACGGCGATCCTCATTAGAGACACTATACCACATACACTCTTATCGGATCCCATCTGGATCGCTCTGGAAGCGACTGCGGTCAGACTAGAAACTGACAGCAATCCGATAACACTCATAGCAGCATATTGCAGGCCGCAAACTAAGCTTGAAACTCGGGATCTAGGGATGGCATTCGCGATGGGGCCGCGGGTCATACTGGCTGGCGACCTCAACGCGAAGCACTCCTCGTGGAGCCAGGGTCGTGAGAATGGAAACGGAAAAACACTCTTCAATCACATAGAATCAACCCACCACACATTACACCACCCCGACAAGCCTACTCGATACGGAGCGAGGGGGCATAGGCCGTCCACCCTCGACCTGGTGATCGAAAAGGGTCACGCGGGGGTTGCCGGAATGGAAGTGATAAATGCACTCTCATCGGACCACCTCCCGGTGTACTTCACCATAGGGGAGCGCGTCACCTGCCCCCCGAGGACGGTGTACGACTACCAGGGTGCGGACTGGGCGGGCTACAAGACGCACATAAACACACAGTTATACTTAACATCATCCACTTTTGAGTCGCCGGAGGAAATAGATGACGCGGTAAACACACTAACGCACATCATCGAAGAGGCTCGTGATACCTACATACCACTTAAAAATGTCACTCCACACCGTGCCAAACTTCCGCCGGAAATCATCACACTCATCCAAATAAAGAACAGGCTCCAGAAACACTACAGAGGTACACGCCACCCCGTAGATAAAGCAGCGTTAAACTCACTGCGGAACGAAATCAAAAAACACATAAGGGAACACAAAAACACCATTTGGGACACAAAGTTAAAGGATATCAAACCAGGGGCAGACACTCTTTGGAAGATCGCAAAGGGAATAAGGAAGCGACACGAAGACATACCACCACTTATCACCTCCACCCATACTGCCACATCACACGAAGAAAAGGCAAACGCACTAGCAGACGCATACGAGCACACTTACACATTAACATCGCACTATCGTGACTCAGACGCAGACCGCACAGTACAAGAATCACTCGACGAATTCAACACTCGTTCCGTTGATATTGCACGTCAAGAATACACGCTCACTACACCGGCGGAAGTCCAAAAAATCATTAAAGCCCTCAAAAATAATAAGGCACCAGGACTAGACCACTTACACAATACACTTATTAAGCACATTCCGACACGCGCAATCATACAATTAGCTAAAATATTTAACGCGTGCCTACACACCGGTCACTTCCCATCCAGGTGGAAAATGGCCGTAATAGTACCGATACACAAGCCGAACAAGGACAAAAACAACCCATCCAGTTACAGACCCATAAGCCTCCTCCCGGTACTTGGAAAAGTCCTGGAGAAGGTGATACTGAACAGATACACTCCATATCATACCCAGCACAACACTCTACAACACGAGCAATTCGGATTTAGAACACAGCACTCCACCGTTCACCAACTCACCCGCGTGGCCGAGGACGTGTCGATGGGATTTAATATGAATTATTACACAGGCATGGTCCTGTTGGACCTGGAAAAGGCCTTCGACACGGTCTGGCACGACGGGCTAATACACAAGCTGATTAAGACGGGCACGCCGTCTTATATCATAGGGATTCTCCGCTCCTACCTATCCGAGCGACAATTCGTCGTTCGGGTGAGCGGGAGGCTCTCCACCCCCAGAAACATCCCAATGGGAGTGCCCCAGGGCAGCCTGATCGGACCGCACCTGTTTACTCTGTTCACACACGATATTCCGGTACCGGAAAATTGCTCCGTCGCCCTTTTCGCGGATGACGCAGCTTGTTACGCGCGATCCGCATGCCCCATCAGGGCAAGTAGTTACCTCCAGAGGGCCTTGGATACCTTGGCAAAATACTATCGAAAGTGGCGCCTAAAGATCAACGACGGCAAGACAGAGGCGGTCATGTTCACAAAACGGAGGGTGGGCAGCCTCCCCCTCTTGAGGATGGGTAACAGCGCTGTGGAATGGCGTAAGTCGGTTAAATATCTCGGGGTCCACATGGACTCCAAACTATCGTGGCGGCTCCACACTGATGAAGCCAGAAAGAAAGCATTCGCAGCCTTCGCAGCGCTGAGACCCATCTTCAGCCGAAATTCCTTCTTATCCCGGAAAAACAAACTACTGGTGTATAAACTCATAGTGCGTCCGGTAATTACGTACGCGGCACCAGTCTGGGGCAGCGCTCCAGATTGCATTTACAATAAGCTCCAGCCGGCACAAAACAAAGCACTTAAAATTATCTATAAGACAATGCCGGGCGCAAATCTTAAAAAGCTACACCAGAGAACAAAAGAATACTCCATTAAGGAGTATTGCCACAAAATGACACTAGACTTTTACAGTAAAATACATTTAAACTCGCACTCAAACCCGCTCATCGCAAAACTCGGGTGTCATAAGAGACTGGATGAACTGCCTTTCAGATACAAACACAGACTCCCAAATCACATCATCCTCAGCCGATCGGAAACGGAGAGAGATCTCGAGCAAGGAGAGGGCCAGGGAAGACAAGCGTAACGGGGCCTTCATAACTAGCACACTACATACTCGAATTCGCTAAATTATAAAGTCACAGACAACCCGATACTGCCCAGCGTTTAACATTTCAGATCCAGAGGAGCGGCCGGGGCGAGACACGATACGCCACCGGGACCGAGGGGCGGTACGCGGCTGAAGGTGAAAATCAAGAGGGGCGAGCAAACGCCTCGGACTTCGAGTTACACCATACGCACTACAACACTCACACTCCACAAACAAGCCGAATGTGTTAATATCGCATAACGGAAGAGCCCAGAGGTCCTCTGAAGCTCGACTTCCCTCGATGAGTTTTCTGTGGTTTTCTCACCGAATATGTCTTCAATACATATGCGAATGCGGGGAAGCTCCAATCAAACAGGCCGCAGCCGACACCTTCCCATCCCCACACTATACACCTACACCTGATATTATAAAAATATATGTATTTATTGTCCATAAAGGTCTAGCAGAGTTCTTAAAGTTTGATTTTGTAGCCTACAGTCCCTCAGACGGTAGAGCATGTAGCGAAGTAATTGATAAAGAGCAAAGAAAGCTCAATTAGCCACGCCACAGCTTTGCGCCTTCTTCGCCGTCTTCTCCAGCATCGTCACCTCATCTCCACCGTCTTCACCATCGTCGCTTCACTGAGACCCCCGGGAGGGGCGGGAGGACGCCTAACCTGAACTGCGCCACCAGGGCCGCTGACATGAGCTGTAGTATCCCTCTGGGTGTAGTCGCCATGACCAACTATGGCAGTTAAATTCGGATTAAGAATTGCAAGAGAGATCAAAAGGCTCATCGAGTCAAAAATAAAACAGATATTATCACACAAATACTTAATATAAGTATACATATATAAATAACACAATCATACATATGACACAACAGTGGAAAAGGTATTCCCTCAAATCACTGACAAAAGATCGACGACGCAGTAAAATGCGCACGTATTAAAAATTAAATAAAAGAAGAAGAACTTGGTTTCATTCATCATTCATCTACTTCTCTTCACTCTACTGACTACGTTTCATTTCTCAACCTCCAAGTTCTACAGAGGAATCTCTACTCTTCTGACTTCACTTCGTCTCTTCGTCTTTCGCCGGAATCATCGTACCGAGTCCGCCCCTGGCACCGTCTGGACAGCTCTCTGAATACGCCGGAACAAGCTCCGCCCACAAGTTCAGAGGCGCATCGACTCAAGAACATTTCACCGGAAATTAATCTAATTAATTTTTTGGTGATTTACGATTGACTCCGCGAACTGGATTCTTCGAGCACTGCAGCAACCATCCAACCTATCTACAGTCTTTGTACCTGTCTGGTACATCAAGTTTTGTTTTTTTTTTTCTTCTTCTTCTTCTTTTTTTGTTTATGATAAAATAAAAAATTCCACCCCTATCTCTAGTTCAATTGAAATATTTTAAAGTATGAGTATGCTTTTTTTATTTTATATTTAATTTTATTGACAATTCCGCCCCATGTATAAAGTCCCCGTGTATAAAGGTAGCCCAGAATAATACGCCCCATGTATAAAGGTAGCCCAGAATAATGTTAATTTTTCAAATATTCATAATAAAACAATGGTATTGT